>JARVLU010000583.1:19057997-19071219 GCA_031762415.1 Simpsonichthys santanae | reverse complement strand
TATATATATATACAGTACAGTGTATATGATGTAATTGCACATGCCCTACATGCAGTCTTGTCCTTTCTGAAGAAAAAAATAAGCTAGACTAAGATTGTTTTAACTAATTTCTCATTAGCTTTTAGCACAATCCTTTTCCAACAATTTATCGTGAAACATTCTGCTCACACTGAAAATCTGGCTCTGTAAATGGACTTTGGATTTGCTGTCAAGAAGACAGGCAAGGCAGTTGGTTGTAACACATCATGCTCCAATAATTTGAACGTAGAGGTTCCTCGGGGATGTGTACTCGGTCCTTTGTGCTTCACTCTGCTGACAGATGAGTGTTGTACTAAAGTGAGCATAAACCAGCTCATTACATTTGCTGATGACAAAAGAAACTAAAATAATATGAAGCATTCTACACATTATACATTTGAATTGATAAAAAAAAAGCATAGTCTAAATTTTATTCTATCCCTACTAATTTAGTTTTTCAAACATTTTGCCTTCAACATCAAGAGCAAGCTGCTTCTAAAAGAGCTTGCAATATTTTTTTTTTCTTCTACACAAAATTCAACATTTTGTTGATTCAGAAGCCAGGCCAATAGGCTCAAAATGCAAATAAATTAATTTGCTCAAAGGCTCAATTGAAACTAAACCTATAACATCCAGCCTTTCATTTAGTTAAAACTGCTTTTCTGTGCAGGGTTTCAGGGAGCTGGGGAATATATCCAGTGATCATTGTGCAAGAGGCAGCGTACACCTTGGACAGGTCAGAAGTCCAATAACCTAAAGCTTAGAGAGAACCCACACATGCACTAAGAGCACATGCTAATTTCTTACAGAAAGGTCCAAGGTGAGAAGAAAACCAGCAACCTTTGTGCTGTAAGGCAACAGTTCAGCTGCTGCCCAAACCCTTAATAGCCCTCATAAAACCATACATTAAAATAAATATTTTCAACTTGCGGCTTTAGGTGTGCAATAACTGTAATAAACATTTGTAGTTGTCAAGATTTTACATAAAAAAATAAAAAATGTTCAGACCTAAGGAGACAACAGAGAAGTTAGCATTTTCTCAAAACTGTGCCTTGAGGCTTTTTATGGCACGGATATGGGTTTGACTGACAAGACAACTGTCTTTTTACAAATGTTTAATAAATATTAAACACATATATCTGGTAAAAACACAAAAACACTGATCCAATTCATAGAAGGATTTTTTTTTTTTTGGCAATGAAAAGTGGAATGCCAAAAGTCTATTGCAGATGTGAAATTTGGCATAAGGGAAATAAAAAAAATAAATAAAAATAAAAAACTAGGAAAATAAAACTGAAAGTAGGGCATTAAATTATAATTAATGTATTTGAAAAAATATAAATTAACATTGAGATTAATCATCATATTAAAATGTCACTACAAATAAATTAAATAATGTTATGGCGTTCTTTCCCCATTTCTTAAACAACAAAATTAGGGAACTTTTCTGGCATGATCTTAATTCTGCAATTTAAACATTTTAAACATGTGCCAGACAAAAAGCAGGGTAGGTGCTGTTGTAGTTGTTGCTCAATTTTGATTTGTGGTTAGGAACAACAAAAATTGATAAAGACTGTATGTATTAGTGTGCCAAGAGCCATGGGCAAGAATTAAAACCTCATTAAAAACTGGCAACACCACCACTCTTGAATCGTGTGTTCACCTATACTACAACTACACAGTAGCATCAAAAGCATCAATCAAAGTGTATTTTAGGAAGATATACCAAAATAAATACACACATTAAATGTTTTAATTAAAAATTTTCATAGATGTGTGGATCTCATGTCCCTGAAGAACTTTACACCTCTCAAACCAAACAATACAATAATTTGTGTATGTACAGTATTTTAGGAGTCAATGTCTTACCTGCCCAAGACAGAAATCAAAGAAGTGGATTCAACCTCACTTCAAAACATCCAAACTATCCCTTTAATTAAACTGAAACTAATATCCAATTGCTATAGCTTTACCAAAACTGTTGAAATGTTAGTAAAAAGCTTTTAATGCAAAGCCATTTCAAATCTACAGCCAAGAACATAACTACTTACAGAAGAGCTAGAGCTCTAATTTTCTAATGGTTTTATTTATTATAAATACATTAAAATGTGCTAGTGAGTTTAGATTAGCCTCATTTGACTCTTACTATAATACATTTGGCAGGAAATGCTGTAATCTCAAAATCCAGCAAAACCACAGCTTATTTCAACAGTTGCATATTTGAGCATTTAACTAAATCAACTACTCAAACTTTCATGAAACTATATTTATTTAATGCAACATCTTCAGAAAAACTATAAATTATGGATACATGTCAGAATGTTCACCAACAGCCTTTATGTCATAATAAAGCTTTTATAGATAGCTGTTTATCATGAAGCATTCCAAAATATTAACTTTTCAAGTTGCCAACAGTGCAAAGCGCAATATTTTTTTTTCTAATTATGCAATTTTAAAGACATTCAAACAACACAATAATATTGAAATAAATATTGTCTGTTTCTTCAAAAATAAAAACTGTTTACATGTAACAGTGGGGCACAGAAAATACAATAAATAAAAACAATAGATGTCCCGTTAAGTTTAAATAAAATGGCTGATCAATGACGTTTCCTCTAATAAAAGATACAAATTCAATCAGATAAAGATTACCGTACATGTGTTTTAACTGACCTGCAGCAGAGTTTACCACCTACTAGTTTACTGACCAATCCAGTTATTTTCAGATTTATTTATTTTATTTTTTTAACAAAGGCCTAAAACTCTCTGAGGTTGGAAGTATCTTTATCTGCCTGTTAGTTTATTATAGGGATGCACAATATTATCGGAAAGGTATTGGCCAATATTAGCAATAAAGTTAAATATTGAACATTGGCCATTCCATCTAAATAACACAAATATAAAAGGTGCTGTTTAAAGGCGCTGCTTCTGTATAACCCAGTGACGAGGACGCCTGCAGCGCCAGCACGTTATGACGTCATGTGCGCTGTTGAGTTTAGATTTGAGAAAAGTTACAAATTTGCACTGTTCGAGTGTTGTCATTGTGTTAGAGTAAATGTCGTGAATAAATTTGACATTAAACATAATCCAAGTTGAAGTGTTGCATCATTGTCAGACCCTTTTTGGCATCTGATTTGGTAGCAGGCCAAACTGACACAGACCATGCAGAATAATGTGTTTTAATTCCACAGCAGAGAGAGCTATGTAGTCTCTGTAAGTAGGTTTAGGGGAAAAATATTGGTATTGGTATCGGTTATTGGTTAAATAAGTTTTAACATATCGGCATATCGGATATCGGCCAAAAGTCCAATACCATGCATCCCTAGTGTATTACCTACATGTTTTGCCCACAACAGACTGTGTGTGATAGATTTTATGTGCTGCAAAGCAACAGAAACCAACTTCTCAACAAACTGTGCAAACATGTGACACATTAACACCAGTTGACGGAGTAAGGAGAGAGGAGAGAGTGTTGTGACCATTGAAGTTATGTTTACAGCAGCAGAAGCTCAGCTACATGCTAGTAAAAGGCGATAAATATTTTAGCGTACAAGTCTGCATACTGCTGGAGAACAAGAAGGAAACATTCGCTTTTCCGGTTATAAAAGTCTGATTACAATAACTACAGCGAGCGTGATGCATTCTGGGAAGTTTTATTTCTGCTTTCCCTCATTTATCATCTTTGAAACAAACCAAAAATAAGCTTTAAAATAATTTCAAACCGGATGCTTCCACATACTGTAGCTCTGATGACGGCGGCTCTGAGATGTTGGATCAAACATACTAAATATTTAAGGATGCTCAACAACCCACATCTTCAGCAGTGGAGTTAAATACCTGCTGCACAAAAAATATACATATATAAATATAAAAATAAAACAGTCTAAATATTTTACCGCCTCTGATAATGCATCTGTAAAAACATTTCTGCTTGCGTTGGGTGCCAATGGCTCACGTTTTGGGGAAAAAGCAGCTTGTTTGTGTGTCAAGCTCCGGTGTAATCACAACTCACTGACACTTACAGTAAAGCAATTAATATGAAGCTCACAGGCAAAGAAAAATAATAAAAAAATCTCCTTGCTTTGCTCCTCTTTTCTCCACCTTTCTCCTTCCTCACTCATAACTAGAAGCTTTCAGCAGAAAACACCGCTCTTTAATAATTTGTATTCATGTGTCATCGCGCCGGCTGTGGGCACTTTTGGCTTTTAGATATGGCTGCTGATCCAACGAGCGCTCTGAAACTCTGTCAGCTGAAATGCACAAAACAAGTGTGACAGTTGGAAAACGTGTTTGCAGCGAAATAATCAGCTAACAAGGAAACAGGAACTCTTTATAACGATGGGAGAGCAGAAGGAGGGCATGAACGACAGAGAGCTGGATGTGTGTCTCATGAGCGTGGATGGATTCAGGGACCTGTCCAGCACAGGACCGAGACGCTGATGGGATGTTTGTTTGTTTCATTTTATGGTGCTTTTGCAGAATGTTAGTATTACTTGTGGCATCTTTTTGTAGTGATTCTGTGTTTTATGTAGCCTAATGTTTGAATGTATTGGTTTCTTTCACATGTGGTGATAATTCTTTTAGCTCATCGACTCTTCACAGAAGACTTCTTTTCACATACTTGTTGTAGATAATAAAAACAGCCTGTTTGGCACCCTCCTGCTCGCCATCATTACCTCTGCAGAAGAAACGATCTTAAAGTCATCAAAGTCAGCGTTTGTGTTTCCGTGGCTGCATAATGTTGATCCATCATGACAGACGACAGCAGTTGACCGTCCGCCATCACCGTGCTTCATCATGTGTCTGTCAGAACAGCTGAAGCAACACCTCAGGTCCCCAGTCCATGGCTGTCTGAGCTACAGCGAACACAGCAGCCCCGAGCGTGGCGGACAGCCCCCACACAGCCATCTTTACCATTCTGTTCCCCCTGTGCCACAGCTGGCCTCTGTCTGCGGGCAGCGCTGCTTCCGGGCCTGTGTGTCATGAGGGAGCGGGGGCAGGACGAGGAGGAGAGGTCAGACAATGAGGAGCAGATATGGAGGAGGTCAAGACAATTCATAATGCTCAAAGCTAGACCGAAGCAGGGAAATGAGAAGAGGATGTGAAATGGTAAAGCACAAGGAACAGAGACAAGAAGGGAGCAATGTATCACATTTCATTCATTTATCAAAAGACCTTTGTTGTTCTTTAATAAACTTCTTTAAAAAGTCTTCAGTTAATCCAAACTGCTGCTCCCAGAGTCTTAATGGGAGTTAGTCGGAAAGACCATATTTCTCCAGTTTTAGCTTCTTTGGCTCCCAGTCAAATTCAGAATTGAATTCAAAATCTTACTTCTAACCTACAAATAGTCCAGTCGCGATAAACAATAAATCGATTAATTACATGATAAATGAAAATTATCAACCTCATTTTCTGACCCCTCCCTTTTTCTCTTCGCTTTAAAATCCATTTTAACAATCCAAAAATCACGTTTTTGGATCGTTAACAGCAGCTAAGCTGAGAAGCTAAGCTACGAGCTAAGCTAACTGGCCGACCTCTGGAAAAACCTCCGTCTTGTCGAAGCTCCAAAATTCACGGTTGAAACCTGTGCCTTTGTGTAAAAAGTTGTTTGTCTCTGAACTTGTTCACTGATTTTTAAATTAAAAGCTTTGTGTGAAAAATGCTATGCTAAAGAGCTCAAACCACGTCGAGCGTCCGCCATTTTGAGAACTGAAGAGACAGCCCATGTCATGTCAAGGGGCCTCCCTCCAATTTTTCTTGACACGCTACTCGCTCCCTCACTATCCATCCTTCGGTTCAAACGGTCTTATACTGCCATCCAGTGGTCAAAAAAAGTACTACATGCAAAAATTAACCAACATTTGTTCTTAAATTTGAAGATAATTACTAATTATTGTCAAATTTCAAACAATATTATCATTTGTTGCAATAATTTCTGAAACAATCGCCCAGCAATATTTATTATTGTGACAGGCCTACCTACAAAGTCCTCAATAACCTAGCTCCATCTTATAGTACAGATCTTATTGTCCCATATTTTCCTAACAGAGCACTTTGCTCTTAGACTGCAGGTTTACTTGTGGTTCATAGAGTTTCCAAAAGCAGAATGGGATGAAGATCTTTCATTTATCAGGCTCCTCTCTTGTGGAACCAACTTCCAGTTTCTGTTTGTGAGGCTGATGCATTGTCCAGTTTTAAGACTTTCCTTTTTGATAAATCCTATAATTAGGGTTGGCTTGTTATGCTGCCATATGCTTAAACTACTGAAGGACAAACTGACCTCATTCCCTTAAATGATTTGTTACAAATCAATGGTTTGCATTTTATATTATTTCTATTTTAACATGTGTCATTGTGTATCTGTTCCTCTTAAACCCAAACAGTCGAAGCAGATGGCCGCTTGTCATGAGCCTGGTTCTGCTAAAGGTTTCTTCCTCATGATGGAGTTTTTCCTTTCCACTGTTGCCTTCATGTTTGCTCAAGATGAGAGTCTGCGATGAAGTTAAACTCAAAGCAGTCTGCTCCTCAGATAAATAATGTTATTAACTTACTTTTGATGTATATGAATGTTTCTGTTCAGTGCCCTGAGATGACTTCTGTTGTGACTTGGTGCTGTACAGTATAAATAAACTGAATTGAATTGAATTAATAACTAAAAACCAGAAAACCTATTTCAGTTCACCACATGCAATGTGACCAGAATGACCGTCAGTGAAGCGTTAAAGTTTTAGTTGAATACATTTCTTTACAGAGACCAGAGTTTGTTCAAGTGGTGAAAAATGATTTTAGTGCAAAATTCTTCACCAAAATCTGGAAGCTGTGAAAAATGTAAATTTACTGAGTGCAGTGATTTTAAATAATTTAAGCCTTGCAAAAACAAAATCATGTTGAGAATTAAAACTTGAGAAAATCTGAGGTCATTTTGATATTTTGGCACGTTTAAATTGGTCAAAAATATTTATAATGCTGCTGTAATGTACAAAAACACCTGGTTTCCTTAACCACTTTTGGAATATAATAAAATAAAATAAATAATTACATTTGTAGACTTCAGTTTTTAAATCAGTGAGGGTAGAAGAAAAACTAGAATTTTCCTTCAAGGCAAACAAACAAATTACAGCATCTAAATTGACCATGAAAGAAAATGAGCTTGAAAATACTTTTAGCAATAAATGAATGTTGTAACCTTCATACAGGTTTACTGCAAAGCGAGGACCGTGTCAGTTTTATTATTAAGGTGTAGCTTGTGTTTGTTTTTTGGGTTTATTTCATTTGTATTATGATAATTATGTGCTAAAACCAGTCTTCGGTGTCACTTTGAGTACATTTTGAAAAATTTCTCAGCTATATTTTTGTTTATTTAGCTTTATTTTACTGAGAAAGGGGAATCAAAATGACACCTCAAACAATACTTTCAAAATGACAATGAGGACAGTAGTGGCTCAGTAGTTAGAGTTGTCGTCCAACTAGTGAGTCAGAGGTTCGATTCCTGGTAGTATGCTGTTACATGTCGAAATTTCCCTGGGTAAGAAACTGAACCCTTCATTGCCTCCGCTTTGGAAGTCTGAGACTGAGGAACTGAGACTGAGGAAGTCTTTCGGATGAAAGATGAAACTTTTCTACAATTTTTTTTGCTTTGTTTTTTTTTTTTTTTTTTTTTTTTTTTTGAATGTCCAGAGGACCAGACTTAGTTTTTTTTAGAAAGTATAATAAAGTTGTTATTTTTGTCTTGAACTTTTTTGAATTTGTCATTATAGCCACATTTGCCTATTACATGATATGGCATGCCACACTGCCACTACTACTACTCTGTTGTCATCTAGTAGCTGAAAATGTTATAGTTCCCTTTTTTCAGTCAGAATGTATGAAAACAGTCATATTTCAGCCAAAAATAGGTTTATAAATATGGGGGGGGAAAAAATCTATAAATATGTTGCTTTGGTCTATAAGTCACAGGCCATGTAAATTATGTTAAAAAAAACTTGACTTATAGGCCGAAAAATATAGTAATCTATTAGCTAGACCCTAGATCAGGGCTATTTTAACAAAATTGCTCAGTGGGCCACAGTTTCTGAAAGCCAACAGCTCGAGGGCCGGACAACTAGGGAGTAAAATCATTATTCAAATAAACCAAAGTTTACAATGATCCGTTACCTTTTAAATTTGTTTATTTTATTGCATTGAATCATAAATGCAATAAACAGAACCCAAAACCCAAACCTAGAACTCCACCACCCCCCATCCCCCAACTCAATTTATTTATTTATTTTTTTTTTTTAATGAACTGGGCCGGATTGAAGTCACCTGCAGGCTGGAAAAGGCCCGTGTGCTGCCAGTTGAATAGCCCTGTCCTAGATGGATGTAGCTAAAATATGTCTTGTAGGGATGATTTGTGAGAAAATGCAAATGTTGCATCACACATACACCGATTTGCATAAAATGACAACTCCCTTTAAACACTGTGAACGTAGTTGTTGATTTTTATGGTACTTTTACAGCATTCTGAATAAACAACAGTTGATTGAAGCAAACGTTTATCAAAATAAGATTAGCTAGTTGTGATTTTCACATTTTTTTATGAAGGTTCCAGACAAAGCTTGCAACTTCCATCAAACAATTAGAAATTATTTGTTGTGCATCAATTTCAAGCGGTTTTGTTGTATCGTTTTCATGAAGAATAACTGTAGAAAAAAAAATGCACATGCACACACACACTTTTAAAAACCCTTTGGTTATAAAAATTTCAAGAACTGGTTTGATAAAATCGAATGTCTGCCAGGCTCGACTCCATCCTCTTGTTTTCCTCAGTGAATTGGGAGGATTCTAAAAGTTGTGTACGATTTTCTCTTCAACTTACCCCTAATTACATTTTCATGAAACGTCAGAGAAAATATCCAGTTTTACAATTACATTGCTTGGCCAAAGGGTAATATGACGTTACATTTTAGAGTGCACGTAACATCACAGACAATATGGGAATAATGAATCTCTTTGTTCTGTTCTGGCATATTTTAATTTTCTCTTGATTGGTCTGATGGGGGTGCTACAACATTTGTTTACTTGTTATTGATTGCCCCAAAAGGGAAGTGTTTACTGTTGTCTTGTTTTGAAGAATTATATTACCACGGTTGGAACCCCAAACGCCTGTTAATGAGGATTTTAGTTTCACGGACAATATTCATTTTGTGCAAACTTCAAAGGGTATGCAACAAGAACACATTGCTGCTTCACTTATCTACAGATGTGTGTGTGTCTAAGTAGGAAACTTCACAGTCGGTAACAAGATTACAGGAACTATTTTTACCATGTCTGGAGGTGGTGGAGCCCTGAGCCCTGGTGAGGCGTTGGAGAACAGAGTCTGGCCTCTGGTGGAGGGTGGACAGCTGAAATGCCTGGAAGGTGCTTATGGACAAGCTGGAGCGAGAAAACAGAGGCAGAGGTGGATGGAAAGTGAGCGTTAGCCAGTACTGACAGACAGAGTTAGGTTTCCAGTGTATCATGAACATTAGGAGCGACATGAGGAGATGGACTGATGGATAAAGAGATAAAGACAGACGAGGCAGAAATCTGGAGGCAGTTTGAGAGAACTGCTAACTCAGTGGTTCTTGAGCAAGAAAGGCTAACGTATGTTTGGAACGATAGTATCTTCAGCGTGTCAGTCAAGGTCCTGTGTCGCTTTCTGCCCTAAACGATGACTGCACGCAACGCTGGAAGACGCTGATGAGCAGAAAGCAGGGAGGGGGTTTCTAAGGTTTCCTCCTCAGTAATAAAAGAGAGAGGGGGAAAAAAGGCTACACCGAATGACCTGAATGCATCAGCTGCACCTCTGGTGCCAGAACAGAACTTTAGAGCACCCCCTGTTGGTGATTAAAGGGATAACATCACACCATACAGTCCAATACACTGTTACAGCTTCAAAGCTCTCCTATGAAGCACATTCTGAAGTTTAATTAATTTCCCCGTACAAACCGATGCTAATATTTATTAATAATTTCATAAACAAACACATTAACATTTTTTTGCTTTCAGTTTCTCTAGTTTTATATTTTGCGGTCTTTTCTCTCGTAAACAGATTGTGAATGTAACATTTTTTAATTTTAAATTGCTGTTAATATTAAATTAATCTTAATGCTAAATAAAGTTATTCATCAAAAGTTTGACTAATAGTGTCCTACAGACTTAAACAGCAACATAATTGATTTAACGTCGTCTTGCATAGACAATGATACTTCACCATTGGATTTTATTAATTTAGTTCTTTTAGTATTAAAGGTTAGTTTATTTTCAAGTTGATAGGGAAACAACATTTTGATTCTCCAGTATACACTGTGCAAATAGAGAACTGACAACACCTCAGACTGTTGAGTCTGAGGTGTTTGTATAGCACAACTTTTTAACTTGTGCCTTATTTCTCAGTGTATTGAGTGATAAAACTAAAAACCACTAACAGCTAAAACAACAGCAATATAATAACACCAGGCAATCATCCTCAGCTATTTTAAAATACTATTTTTTAATGTGACACGGCAGGTTTTGTATTATAAATGCCAGACGAGATTGTTGCAAGGATTTTTTTTTAAGTCCTGCCTGAAACCAAGGGGAGGCCAGTTATTGCATAACTCTCTACAAGCACGTGAAAATGGACATGAGACTGTTGGATAATCAAAGTTTACATTTGTAAAACCAAATGAAGGCTTAAGTTAGTAATTTCCCCAAAACTGCTGCAATAAAATGGTGATATGCCACAAATAAATAAAAAGGGGGCTTGATAACATATTAATAATAGGACACATTATTAACAACCTTCTTAATAAAACTGGAAATGCTGGGCCCAAAAATATTTTTTTATAATTAAAACCTTATAAATATTGTATAAGATTTTCCTGCTGCTGCCATTCCAACTTTATGCCTTGGAATTTAACAGGAAGTTAACTCCTCAAAGAAGAGAAATTTGTATTTACTGTGGAGATAATGAAATATTGAAGTAGACTAGAATTGTTTTTTTTTTTTTTTTCCTCTTCTGTGTGCTTTAACCCCAATAACAGTCTGTACATTCGAGCCTGGGTTAAAGCTGCAATTTTTGACCCGAGCCCCCAACCCGACCCAAAATTCGGGTCAGGTTGGGCCAAAACTATGTGCTTGATGGGCGGGCTGGGTCGGGCTCGGGCTTTTGATGTGGTTTTAATTGCGCATGTGGCCACGCCCGCCCTTTGCTCTTATCACACATCTGAAGATTTGCAATTGAGCCACAACAAGCGACATAATGGAGCTGGAAAGTATTAACTAAAAGCTAAAAACAGGAGAACTCACTCTACAAAGCTGGCACAGTGAAACCTGCTGATGTGTGTCAGTTCAGGTGCACGCTCAGGTCCGACTGGCCGGTTGAAAGAGGAAAAAAAAAAGTTGCATTAAGTTTCAGACGGACAACCGGATCATCGGCCGCATGCGTCCCGCTCCACATCATACTGTCATCTGCGGTGAAGGAAGTTGCAGCATCTGAGCTACTAAAGCTGAAGCGAGCAGCATGTTCAGTTAAAATAGACTTGTTCTATATTTTTCCAAATAATTTTGCTCTAAAAATATTTTTGGTCATCTGTGTAGCAGCCTATCTTTAGAGTTGATTTTTAGGCTATTTGTCTATGTTAATATCCATTTTGTGACTTGTTAGATACAAACAATCTTATATCTTCCTTTCTTTGAAATACGTTTTTAAAACTATCATGTCAAACTGATTTGCTTACAAAAGCAGTAAAAGCTTAATTTAAAAAAAAATTTGTCTTTTTTTTTTTTTCAGGTTCGGGCCTGTAATTATGGTTAATTGTGGTTAATTGGTCGGGTCGGGCTCCGAAAAAATGCCTACAGGCAAGGGCCTGGATT
The DNA here is from genome assembly GCA_031762415.1 of Simpsonichthys santanae. Classification (NCBI taxonomy): domain Eukaryota; kingdom Metazoa; phylum Chordata; class Actinopteri; order Cyprinodontiformes; family Rivulidae; genus Simpsonichthys; species Simpsonichthys santanae. The sequence continues at coordinate 19,059,324 of JARVLU010000583.1, read as the reverse complement.
GTGATCGGATTTGTTAGGCCTTGCCTGGGTTGAAAAACAAAATCCTAGAATTAAGAACACTGCCACCAGTGACTATACAGTACTTTAATTTTGTTACGTTACCTTTTGCGGGACTGTAGTGCTGCTCGCTTGGCCAGCAACGATGGAGGATACTGGTCAAACAGGTCCTGGGCTCGGCTGATCAGAAGCTCATATGGGAGGTCCTGGGGGATGCGGGAGAGGAGGTGGTGCACCATGGCCATGTCACACTCAGTTTGTTTCACCTCCTTCTCTCTGTGCAACACGATCTGAAGTAGAGAATTTTTAAAAATCATTGGCCTTGTGTTTTATTGTACATCAGCAGGTTGTGGTTTGGTGAAATAGGCAGATTATTTTGAGTTAATGTTCAACATTAATGCTCCAATAATGACAGCCTGTTGCAAACATCTGTATATGTTGCTATAGACTTCACATTTTCTTGACACGGCTTAAAAAGTTCTATTTTTTTGTTGATGTTCCTGACTTTTCAAACATTTTTTCCAAGTTGGTCTGGATGCTGCTGCAGCTGGAATGATTTCTGCTGATAGTTCTGACAGTTTGGAAACTTTTGTTATGAGTTAAAACTTCGACAACAGGAAAGTTATGCACATGTGGAAAAACCTGAATGAGAATTCAGAGGCCAAAAAGTAATGAAGGGGATCCAGATACTGTAAACAAACAAGAAGTAAAAAAAATAATAATAATACAGATAATTAATTTAAATTAAATTGAAAAGAAAGGAGGACTACTGTAATTTTAAATTAACTTTTTTTTTTTGGTCATAAAAATGTGTGACTTAAAAAAAACTGATCAGAATGAAGCACTGGAGTGAACACAGTGATATCAAGAATGTAATAATACAGATTTCACTAAAACATGGAAATAAAAACGTTAACATTTACAGTATTTCAGTTTTTAAGAATCTACAAACTGCTAAAAACTGCAAACAGCAGGACTGGCGCTTTCATTCTGGAAATGTTATAAAGTTAAATGTTTGGAAGCTCTTTGCTTGGTTTTGAGTTGACTTCTATGTTGTTACTGCAGTGGTTCTCAAACTAAAGTCCCCGGACCCTCAGGGGTCTGGAATCTGGTGCTTAGGGGCCCACAAAAAAATAAATAAATAAAAATAATAATAATAACAATAATAATAATAATAATAATAATAATAAAAATAATAATAATAATAATAAACACTTTACAAGCACTTAGATGTTTAACAACCCATTACCAAAATGCAGGAAATCACATTTACTTTATTCAAAATTTTCTGGGGGAGGCCCCCCCCACCCCCCCCCCCCCCCCCACACAC
>JARVLU010000583.1:19014132-19033412 GCA_031762415.1 Simpsonichthys santanae | reverse complement strand
GTGGTGAGTGCATCCCTCTCTTCTCTACTGATGTTGGAAGGTGGTGGTTTGGCATTACTGAGGCAGGCTGAAACTTTTACTAAATTTTAAACCTTTATAATTTACTGAATTCATGCAATTATCAATTTGCACTCTTCCATTACTGTTCTATATTTCAATAAAATTAAAATCTTTACAAGAAATAAATCTTTAAAAGCCTTTATTGTGCGGGAATCAACACAAAGTGTCCCTCAAAACTCTATTTTACAATCACAACCAGTTTATATCTACACATGAATCCAAAAGACAAACTTCACGTCGCAGCTGGGGAGCGGTGCAGCTCAAGAAGCTACTGCTGGAAAAAAAAAAAAAAAAGAAACGGCGTTAAACAAGTGTTGGATAACTGGCAGCACGAGTGAAATGTACACACAAAGTTGTGACATTTCAGATAATTTAACCACTTAAGGGTGCAACATTCACCTTTGCCTTCTGGTTCTGGACGGGTAAATAAAGTTTAAACTCAGCCGGTAGCTCATCTTCAGAGTACAGTCTGTCGGAGAAATACACCCTTCTGATTCGACAGTTTGCATGAATCTGAGAACAGAACAGGCCAGAGGTTAGCGTTTACAGAGAATTTGCGATCGCGTCATTTGCCTGTCTTTGTGTACTCGCCTGTACTCGCAGCGTCTCGGTGTAGTTGGTCCCGTAGGCCCTCCTGGTGAAGTCCGACAGGTTAAACTGAATCTGGTTCCAGCCGTCGTCCAGCCTCATGGGCATGGTGCAGATGAACGGCTTCACTCGAGTTGTGCTCTGATAGTTACTCGCCCGAAACCGTCGCCGAACGTTTTTATCGTCCAACACCTGGGAGATGTAAATAAGCGTAAACAAATTGTGATAATACAGTCGAGTATGTCAACAAGACAAGAAAGGTCTGTGAACCCATACCTGGACTTCAAATGTGAAGTACTTCTTAAGGTTCTTGATGATCATGACCAAAAATGGAAGTCTAATGCCGAGGGTCTTCTTGGGGTCTGCAGGACATGTTATATAGGTGGTGCTGCAGAGAAAAGAGATGATTTAAAAAAAAAAAAAAAAAAAGGAATACAGATATGCAGCAATTAACTCTAAACTTATTTAACATTTTTGGAAGAAAAAAAAAACTGCTAACATAATAAACAACAAACTGAATGGCTTTAAAAGAAAAAATAAACAGACTGAGAAGTTGTTTCATTTAAAAACATGAATGCATGATACCTACACATCCTATCATAAAAACTAATATCTCATATAGACCAAGCTATCCAAGTTACATTTAGTTAAAGCATTATTTTAGCATGTTTTCATTGTGACGCAAACATGCTCAAGTTATCTTTAACACATTTTATTAACATTTTCATATTTGTTGTCTCACTCTGATTTCCTCCCAGAGAACAAAAACATAAGCTCTAAATTGTCCCTAGATGTGAGTGCGAGTGAATGGGTTTGTCTCATTTGTCTATTTGTCTCTGTGAAGGACTGGAGACCAGTCCAGGGTGTCCCCCACCTCTCGCACAGTGACTGCTGGATATGGGCACCAGCAACCCGGAAAGGATACAACACAAGCAACAAGAAAGAAAAAAAAAAGGATGGATGGATATTTGCAATCTCATGAGTCATAAATGTTTGTCAGCTAACATACCGTATATTTGGAGGGTTGAAATTGTGTTCCTCAAAAACAAAAATTGATGTTTAAGCAAGATAAGGTGTATAAAAAAGTCACATAGTGCAAAAACAAGACAAATATCTTGGTTTAGAAGATACTGAAAAACATTAAGAAAGGCTAAGTGACAGGTGACTGATGGGGAAGAGATAGGTCTACTTAAAAATTGCTTAGTGACTAATGGACTACTAGTGGAGTGAGAAGGTGCAGTTTAAAGTGGCAGTGTTTGTTTACATGTTCTTACATACACATGCTTTTCCCAAAGAGTTAGTAGTTTATCATGTATCACAACTATCTCATTAGTAATATTCGACAACAGCAAAACTTTAAAATTGAGCTTTTCTATAACTAACCAAGTAGAAAGATTAGATGGTTGCAGCTTTCTTAAGTTTAGTGAACACAATATACATTTTTCATTTGGTTTAGTTAAAAAATCATGCAGCTTTGTAGAAAATGTTCATATTTTATTTCTTAATTTCAAAGAAAAAGCTGAGAGATGAGAAAAGTGGGCAGAATAAAACATACTGATCATGTTTTAAGAACTGATGAGAAAATAAGACTGATCTATTGTTGACCGATTGTTCCGATATCCCTCAGAATTTGTAAAGATGTATTATCTGGACATCGGCCTACATGTGTCAGACCTAAATGGATTATGATTATTTAAACATAAGAACTCACCTGACGTTTGCTCCCTCGAGTTCCAACACAATGGAGTGTATGTCATTATCTGTGACTCTCTTGATTTGTCCATTTCTCACCTATGAACACACAGAATACCTAATGTTTATTATTTAGACAAATTCAGCGGTCAAGTCGTTAAAATTAGCTGTTTGGTGCAAAAAAACATTAATCTTAAGCCGCACTTGACGCGTGTGTTAGCTTTAGCACAAACAGCTAACTATGTTGATGCGAAATGATCTCACAGCATTGATTCTGGACTCCTACTTACCTTCTTGTCCCATATTTGAAGAGGCTTGCTGCCGATGCTGTATAAAATGGATAAAAATCCGCTTTGGAATGTGTTCTTAAACATCGTTTTTGGTTTAAATAGGCAGTCTTGCGCACATACTGTTTACAGACTTGTACTTCCGGTTCCCCGAGACGCTACTGGTTCTGTTTGTAAAGAACTCCGTTCCACGGCCTTTATATTGAGATATATGGTTTGTTATAAGATTATATTGGCAATATTATTATTCAAAAATCTATTCACGAATCTCTCTCAGAGATGCCAAAATAAGAGTGTTAGTCAGCATTTTTTTTTTTTTTAAATATTATTGTGGTGGTGTTGCTGGGGGAAACAAAGTTGCTTGGTTGTGTTTCACTCCGGCTTTTGAATGTCAACGCAGCCTGGTGGTCATGGCAACCATAGACATCAACGCCAGAGTAGTCGTGTGTAAACAAAATGTAAATTTGAATTTAGAACACATTTTCAAAGACTCTTCTACGATTGTATTTTTTAATATGTAGTTGTTTTTTTTAATTTAGTAGTTGTGGTTTAAACTTCAGGGCCACCGTATTCTTCCTTTGAAATATACCGTGTAAATATTGAAACAAAAATATACTCACTCCACAAAAGCTGTCTGTAACGAGAAAAGCTTAAATTAAAATGCTATTTTAGCTGTAGTTTTGCTGGTATGTCGGCCATTTTGATTAGTCACAACATAGTGAACATTATGTCCATGTTGCTCACTTTTAAATGCATATGTCTTTGAGATATCTTTCTGCCTGCAGTGGTGGTGCTTTACGCTGAACTGGCCTTAATGAGGAAGGCCTTTGAGCAAGCAAATAATATAAAACAATTAACGTTATTATTAGGGTTTTGTCGTTTAATGGTGTATCAGGAATCATATGCAAGTTCATTCACAGTCAGTGGGTTTCTGGAGCACTGAATAAGAAAAAAAAAATTAACTAAATTATGGAATAGAAAATAAAGAAAGATTCCAGGTCGTGCACTTTGCTGAAAGTGTAACATCCTCTCAAAGAGCACATGAACATGGATTTAGTGAATACATAATGATTGTTATTAAAAAATAGTATTTACTATATTATATTTGAATCTGCGAGATAATATCTGCAAAAATCTAATATAATTTATCCTGATAATAAAATTATGATATACTGTATGTATAAATTTAAAGCTCAGATCTGTCATCTCACCTCAGACCAACTGCAAAACCGGTGATGAGCAGCAGGGGGCGCTATACCTGCACAGGTAGCCCACCTGGTGATGAAGCAGCTGCACCAAGACTTCTCAGTGTCTCTGATAGTCAGGTATCAGAAGGTGAAGCTGATTTCTAAATTTTACAGATGTTTGCTAATTGTTTTAATTGTGGCAGCCACAAATGTATTTCACGTCAGAATGTGCCCTTATTGTGAAAGGGACAGAATATAAAAGAGCAGTTTTGTTTCAGTTGTTCTCCTGAGCTTGATGTTGGAAGATAAAGAATAAATCAAGACTCAAGGTATTTTTCCTCTCTTTCTGCTGACTCCCACATTATCATTTTATAGCTGAAACTTCTAAACGCAAACAATTTTCCACACACTCACACACACACATGCACAAGTGCATGACAGACACAAACATGCACCACATGAGTTTCAGGTTCCCTCTCTGGTTTCTCTGGATGGAAGGAACCGAGGTTGTGTTTGTGTGTACTGACTCAGCAGAGCTTTTCTTCTTCTCTCAGCGGTCTTATCCCACAGCATCATGGGAAACCAGTCAGCTGAGCTGCCTGCAAGATGCTGAGTTAACATGTTTTCCCGCAGCAAAAAAAAAAAAATAAATAAATAAAACATAGACCAACAAGTTTCTTCACATCATTTTGATGATGAAGTCATTTTGAATCTAAAGATCTGCGCTTGAGTAAAGATCAGAACAATTATCTTTTCCAGAACAAACCTGATTGTTAACATGAACACCAAATTGATTTGTAATTTGTAATAAGTTTTTTGTTTGTTCTTCCTTAATTGCATAAAATAACTAATCCATTTACAATTGTTCTTTTAAAGCTAAACATTGGAACTGAATGGAATCCAGATTTTTGTTTATAATGAATAGAAAATCTAAATGAATTTTCATTAGTTTGATAAAACTTATTAATATAAAATCTCTTTCAGGGACTGAAGATATATTCATTTGACTTGGGCAAGTTTGACGTGCCACGTTCTTTACAGATTAAACCAGCATTTGGTTCTGAAGCTGCTCAGATACTTTTACTGTAAAAAAAAATAACTAACTGGATGCTGCACAACAGTTAAAGCAGTTTATCCAAAGTAACAACAGCAAACAGACAAATATTCATTTCACAGATTTGATTTTGATGTTCGTAACTTTATACACAATTGATTTTTTTTTTCCAGTCAGTCCAAGTTTGGACTCCAACTGTCTGTCATTTATATTCATTGACCAGAAAATTCCCTTTGTGTAACTAAACACTTTGAATTTTCAAATTAGAACTACAGAAAACTATTTTAATCTGGTGTTTTGTAGGATTATGCTGAAAGATTAAAAAATTATCTGCTTAATCACCTCCTCGAAAAGAAAATGTAATGTTTTTTCTGACCAGACTGTCGAGCTAACGGCTAGCACGACGAGTGTGACCAAAACCAGTGGATCTTAAAACCACTTTAGTCAAAAATGTTCCACACACTTTTTTTTAATATATATATAAACTTTTATACCCCTATCAGTCTTGGATTACATGGTTATTTAGACTTCTAAAATTTCTTGCAAGTGCTAATAGGAGGTGTTGCATGTCTACTGCAGCCAGAAACACTTCCTGAATAAGAATATCTCTGCCAAAATAAATGTTTCACATAAAACTGACAGTGGCGTAAAAGTCCATGCAAACTTGTTTGCACAAAAGGCTTTAAAATGTAGCTCACTAGCCGATAGCTACCGGTAGATTGTTCAAAGAGCTACCTACTACAGGTAAGATGCTAATTTATAAACATTCCACATAACCCAACTTGTGACCCAACGAGAGGTCATATAAACCCATTTCTAATTCCAGCTTATAAACTGAACAAGTGTTCCGTAAAGCTAGATCTTTACATTACACGTATTCATATTTCATTGATGAGAATAAAAATATCCCCAGGTTCCATTTCAGCACCATAGAGTCTAATGAAAAATCCAATCTCTGTTTATTCCCTACAACTATAAGCAGTGATGAGTTCATGAGATTTTTTATACATAAAATTAGTTAAATTAGGGGAAAGTTTCTAACCAACCTTCCTACGATCACCTCTGGTTCCGAGTCAGATGAGACAACTTTAAAAATGTCACTAGATCCAGATTTACATTTGGACTGTTTTTGTCCCATCAAAACTTTCTAACTACTAATGTATAATTATTTTTATACTGTATTGTGTTATATCATTGAACTTGTGGGGGAAAAAATGAAACACATCACCGTTTGTTCAGTTTAACAGATTTTAAAGTTACGTTTCATACAGTGTTCAACCAGAGTCCTATGGAGGCTCATATAAGCATCATTTATGTAACACAGAGAGAAATATACAGACTTTATATAGAAAACAAAACTACTAACAAAAATAATCATCTTTTTTTTATAGCAGCAAAAAAGAAGAAACTAAAAGAAAAAATATGTATATTTAGATCTTTCAAACAAGGCATATTATATATAATACACTGTGTATATTCTGCTTTCCCATTTTTTAAATATTCTTGATTTATTCTCTATGAAAATCAAAATGTATAGGCATCTTTTCTCCACACAACGCACTAGAGGCAGAGCCGCATATTCAGAGGTTGGACTAAACGTATGGCTGTCTTTTCACTACGTTCATCTTGTGGAAAACACAAACACACACACAAAAAAAAATAAAAATAAAAATCAGCTTTGTTGCGTCTCCGCACTCATTCAGTGTCCAGGATGATGGAGTCAACATGGCGGCCACAGAAAAAAGTGCAAAGACTAAACTCCTGAGTGGCTCGGCCTAAAAGAACAAATACAATTAAAATGAAGAGTCTTTTTTTAACACAAGAACAAAAACTAAACTCAGTATTGCAGCTGATGTTTCCAGCATTAAGTGTAAACCGGATAATCTTAACAGAGAACAAGAACCAAAAATAAACAGACTTTTTTCCTTCACTTCACTCTTTTTGCATTTAGAAAAGCACCGTCTCTTTCCCACACAGTCCAGTTCAGTCCGTAACATCTCCCACACCAGCACAAAGGCAACATTAGTCTCTTGGAAACCAAATGTCCTTCACAGACACACACACGCTCAAAAAATAAATATCCACAGTTCGTTCTTTCTTTTGCAACGTTCCTCCACTGTTTTTAGTTGCTGCAGCTTTTTAAAAAAAAAAAATCATTTTCTGTGCAAGTTCTGTGCAACGTCAGGCTCGTTGAACATCGAAACAAGACTGAAAACAACTCACATTCATTATTTCTTGTGGTTTTTTTTTTAAAGAACATTTTAGGTCATTAGATGGAATCAAAAATTAAGAAATCAAAACAGAGTGGCCACACTTTCTGAACATTCAGCTTAAAAGGCTTGGGACATTAAGAACGAAGATCTTCACTTGCTTTATTTTGTCTTTTTTTTTTTTTTTTTTTTTTAACTAAAACATTACAAGTTTTTGCAGCCTGGAGGTTCTCGTGAAGCATTTTGCTCAGGTCTACAAACCGCCCTGTGTTGCTTTCCACTTGTGTGCATTGTGTTTAATCATAAATTCTGTCAACTTGTGCAAAAATGAAAAAAAAAAAAAAAAAAAAAACTCACATGCTTATTTACTGACCCACACAAGGCTTTAGCTTAATTTTTTTCACACATTTAAAAGTCCAAAAACAGACATCTGGCCATGCATTGGGAAATACATCCCTGACCGGCTGAGGGAAAAACAAGAAAAGAGCTTGAGCCATTTGTAGGGTCACGTTTTGGTGTTTCACTCATGCATATTGCTGTTGCTTCAAGCAAACCTCCCCACCTCCTCTTTTATGTTTGTCCTTGAACTCCATGTGAGCCCATTGATTTAAGCCGCACTAAACAGTGCACTCGTGGTTCAAAACGTTCTCGTCCAAACCTCTTCGTCCTATTATCGCTCGCGTTGTTATGCGTCAACCCAGAAAAGAAAAAAAAATACTCTGATTTTACCTAAGCCTAGAATGAACTGGTCTGTTTGGATATCATCAGGGTTCAAGTGAAGTTAAATGCAGCAATTTCACTTCCCCGTCAGCCTTTATGTCACTTCTGCTTCTGCTCGTCCTCAGCAGACAATATTGTTTCCTGCTTTTAAGTCACAAGCCCCAAAACTAACTCCTTCCCTTGATTAAGTAAGGAGCTATTTATTTAGGTTCACAGGAACTCTTTAAAATGCAAAATGATATCTAAACTGTCTTGTTTTGAAACAATACAAAAAGAAATGGGGAAAATGAGAATGATAGAAACCAGTAAATGTTCAAACCACTTGGAGCAGAGAAAATCGTTCTGCTTTAGTTTTTGTCCCAAAACGTCAATAATGAACCGGATCGACTTCTCGGTCAAATCGAGCCCCAACCCAGTCCAGCTGCAGCGACGTTTGTCGATATTCCACTCAAACTGACCCACATTCAGAAGCTAAAAGCTTTCAGGCGGGACAAAGCAAAGCGAGGTGATGAACGGTAATAATTCTGACATCTGATCAGGTTTGTGCTCAGTGACTTCTCAGCTCTCAGCAATAAGCACATGGCACCAGATTGAAAAGATTTATCCTCAATATTAAAATTCATGCTCAATAATCCAGGTAAAAAAATCCAACAATGTTCAGTCAAGTCATCTGGATGGTTTTCTTTTTTCTTTCTGTTTTGTTGTTAAGACGTTTCATCCTTCATCCAAAGGACATCATCAGTCCGAGGAGCCACAACAACTGAGTCCCACAAGCAGCACGCTCCCATAGTGGACCAACCAGTTTGTTGCTGGTGCTAAACATCTTATGACCATTGTATCGCCAGCAAACTGGTTGGTCCACTATGGGAGTGTGCGGCTTGTGGGACTCCATTTGTTGTGGCTGCTAGGACTGACAAAGTCCTTTGGATGAAAGATGAAATGTCTCAAAAAATAAAAAATAAAAAAAAAATAAACATCCAGATGACCTGACTGAACATTGTTTGGATTTTTTTTACCTGAATTGAGCATGAACTTTGATGTTTTGAACCACTTTGGCTATGGCTGCCTTGGAGTCGTCGATAGGGAGAGGGTGGGCCCCAGACACCATCTTATCATCAACAAACTGGTTGGTCCACTATGTGGCTCCTCATACTAATGAAGATGAAGGATGAAACGTCTCAACAACAACAACAACAAAAGAAACCGTCCAGATGACCGGACTGAACATATAGTCGGATTTCTCCTCTTAAGTTTACAACAAGTCCTTCTTTTATCTAAACATCCATACAGATGCCACAATCAACCGCAGAGTCCTCCATATTTTTAAAGAACTGAATGCGCTATTTGGCCCATTTAAGTGAAACAACACAAAAAACACGACTTTAATCTCCAAGTGAGGCTTGAGAAACGAGTCACAAAACTGAATCTCAACACAATCTCTGGTGTCGTTTTACTGAAAGAAGCAGTTTTCAGTAACTCCATCCTGCTGAAACAAATACATTTCCAAACTGCAAAAAGGCAACCTCGAGTAAACGCTTTACTTCCTGAACCCTGTAACACTCTTTGCAACGATGGCTCAATCCAACAAGCCGTTAAAAGGACAAACATTGTGCCAACAGCATTGTTAAAAGCAAATAAAGTTTGGTTTGTGTTTTCTCTGCTTCTCTAACATGCAGCATGTCGGTTAGTGAAGATCTGTCAGAACAAATCTCTTTTGGAATATCAGTAAAACTACATTTGGGATTTTAATGCCCCATGTAGTGCAGACATTGCACCTTGCTCTTTCTTTATATATTTTATCCAATAAATGTGGTTTTAACTTCCATGTGGACAGCTTTATGCTCACGCTCAATATTTCTGAGCTGAACTAATATACAGTATTTGTCATGCAAAAAAAAAAAAAAAAGATACAAACACCCTCCGGCCACATGGAAGAAAGCAGGATATTTGCGATCAGCTTGGGGCACACAAGACCAAGATTCTCACCAGGAACTAGGATTTGAGCTGAGAAATGCTTCTTCCAAAAGTCTGTTGAGAGTCTTAAAGCTACCGCCGCAAAAAAGCGGTGAAAGTCCTGTAGAGTTGAGTTTGTTGTCCTGGTCATTTTGGTGAGTCAGCAGACAAACACATCCATCAGCTTCCATATGACGAAGATTGATCAAGTCAACTCCAGGGTGCGGAAGAACAATTTACAGCATTTTTTTTTTTTTTTTAATGATTGCAGCTTTAAAGAACTATGTTCATCAGCAGTGTTCAAAAATCAAGTGTTTATTCGACTGCATAGGTGTGTGAGAGTTTGTATCTCCATGCAGCTGCTCAAAAGCAACTCCGTAAAAGCCCTGAGAGACAGAAGCAATCCTTTTTTTAAATTAATCAATAAATTTCACCTTCCTGATGGGCCTTTTGTAGGTCCGTGAGGGCTCAGAGGGAGCAGTTTTGCTTACGGCTATAGAAGCCTTGCGACCAGGAGGATTTCTGTTCGATAAATTGGTTTGATTTGAGTCTGGCTCCAGAGCAGGCTGATGAAAAAGTTCAGCTGGAGGCACAAATAAGTCCTGTGCAACGGTCATCAATTCAGCAGTCAATTTAGTTGTTTCTGCAGCAACTCTGTGACCAGATCACAGAGCAGACTCAATTTCCAGTTGACAGGAAGTGGTGGTGGTGGCGGTCTTGCCCTCCTTGGTGAGCGTCAGGAAGCTAGGTTTCTCTATCACCACGGTAACCGCCCCTTCGTTGCTGTTGGGATTTTCCTGCGATGTCAAGGCCTGTTTCTCTGAAGCTTTGGAGTCCCTCTCCCTGTGAAACACAATAGGTTACTTAGGCTTTAGTTTGAAATAACAAATCAGCATTTTAAGATTAAAGTCTTATTTACTTTCGTACTTGAAGACAGCTGCTAGCTGCTTAGATAGCTCGCTACGCAAGTTCATAACTGTGACTAGCTGCAAGAGTAATTTAACACAGACAATGAGGTTTAGAGGTTCTGCAAGGGAGTTAGGTTTACACTTTGCACATTAATGGATAGTTTAGCACTGGGCTTAATTTATAAACCGATCGATGCTGGAGCACAAATAGCAGGTGGGCTGGCGGGGGTCTGGGGGTACTCCAAGAAAATTTTGAATAAAGTAGTTGTGATTTCCTGCATTTTGGTGTATTTCAATGGGTTGTTAAATATCTACATTTACCTACATTTGTAAACAATCCAAGCCCGACTCTGTCCCTGCTAGCTGTTATCCAACTCCATATGTGAAACCTCCAGGCACTCACCCCATCACTCTTTTAGTTTAAGGGTTGAAGCATAAATGCTACTTGAAGAGGCAGACTGTATGCTTGCAAGTGGCTGTTATGTTTAAAATTAGTGTTTATGTAATTATTTTCAGTTTCCATATCCAGTATAAATTTTGTATGCTTGCAAGTGGCTGTTATGTTTAAAATTAGTGTTTCTGTAATTATTTTCAGTTTCCATATCCAGTATAAGTTTTGTATGCTTGCAAGTGGCTGTTATGTTTAAAATTAGTGTTTTTGTAATTATTTTCAGTTTCCATATCCAGTATAAGTTTTATTCGTTCAAGGCAGTCATATTTGTTCATAACTTTATTATCAGTAAGCTTGAGAGTTAACAGATCCAAGGAGTTACCAGAAGTACCCTGTCTAAATAAAAGAGTTCCCAGATCCTGTTCCCGCAGGATCCGGCTCAAATTAAGCACTGATTTAGCCCTTTAGAAAATAGTCTCATTGACTTTCTTGCAAGGAGCTAGCTTTTTAGCAGCCAGTTAGCTACTCACCTTTTTGATAATTGCTAGCTGCTAGCTACAAGGAAGGTTTCAAACAGTAACAGAAGTTAGGATTGTACTCTGTTTTCTGCAGTTTAGCATTTCAGAAAAATAGTCTCCACTTTAGCAGATCGTTAGAACCTCACTGTCTTGGTCATTGCTAGCTCCTAGCTGCTAGAAAAAAATTAAACAGCCACAACATTGAGCTTCAGACACACTGTTGTCGTCATCATCGTCGTCGCAGATATGGTGTAACAATGGGGTTTACTAAAGTCTGTTCTGCTGTACCGGCTCTTCCTAACAAAGCTGAAAGTATATTTGTGTCCAACTTCGTCGCCATCCTGAACGTACAAAAATTCTGCCGCATCCGTTTTTGTCTCCAATCCTCCCACAGAGAACATCGAGTTGCAACTGAGGTGCTACAGCCTCAACTTAAACACGTCTTAAGAGGAGAGAAGAGGTGATATTCTCACCCGTTAGGAGTCGGGTAAATCACCAAGAAGCAGGCAGTGAAAAATCCAAGGAGGGAACCCCCAGACGCCACCATGGGAATGACGCGAACGCTACCGACAGCCTTCACTACAGCACTCAGAGCCGAAGCCACCAGTATCTGACTGATGTACACCTGTAAAATCACAACACAATAAAGAGACATAACCAGGTAGTTAATATGAGTTAACGACTGAAACTGCAGAATATAGTTTGCTTTGTACTGAGCAACAATTTAAACCCAGAGTTTAGGCGAAATAGATAAGGTGCAAAACAACCTGACAGGATAGGATGGCACAGTCGATGCCAAATCCTCTGCGGGAGTTACCAGGACTGTGTTGAACATACTGCAGGAGGGAGGGATAACAATTATCACTCTTCACCAACACTGTCCAAACTAATTAGGAGCAGGCTGATACTACAAATTAAGCAAATCACAATTTTTTTTTTAAACTGAAAGCAATGCTTCTGTACCTCTTTCATTTCGTGATATTGTCCAAGCAGAGCATAAGGACAGTAGGAGATACTCATGCAGATGATGCCCATGCTGCTGATCATTACCATGGCAACATACACATTAGGGAAAATTGCCATTATAGCAGTTCCTGTGAAAAACGAAAAAGAGAAAAAAATGTACTTACGGCTCAAATAACTCTGTAATTCCATTGCGCTGCTGTGGTTCTTACCTATTGAGAATCCGAGCGTCCCCAGTATGTAAATAACTTTAATGCTCAGGTCAAAGTTGTCAAGATACTTTTGAAGTATAGCTGGAATGAAAGTTAGTAGACCGTTAACGTCATCGCTTCAAGTCAAGACGTCTTCCATCTACATTTAAAGCTATAAAACTTTAAGTAAAGTTGTTACCTGAGCATGTAGCAGAGGTCATAGCATATATAACCAACCCCCAACATCCCATTTGAACCCCTTTGTGATAATTATCCAATGATGTTGAGTTAGTGAGAGCCTGCAAAGGAGAAAGCAAGTCAAGTGTTTACTTGAGCTACCACCTTGCCATGCCACTTATCTGAACATGTTGGGAAAAAAAAGTTACAAGAGTTTATAGCTACGAGAACAAAAGCACTATTTTAAATAAAAAACTTAAAGCTACTGAAGGCTCTACTATTTACTGTAGAAGTTTCATACTGTGGGATCTCCATGGTAAATGACTTGTCCCATGAAGTCGGTGAAGAAGACGGCCTGTGCGATGATGGAGAACCATGTCAGAAGGTGGCAGGCACACAGACGCAGCAGCTCTGGTGGCATCTTCAGCATGGAGAGCCACAGCAGCCGTACGGTGGTCTCAACCTGACCGTACACACATAATATTGTCAAAATCAGGCAGTAACTTCTGAATGTGGTCACCAAATAATCCATACTGCTGCCTTGTGTTGAGTATGTGAAAAATTCATTTAATTAGATTATTTTTTTAATCTGTAGATTTTTCCCTTACTTCACCCTCCTCGCTCTCTGTATCCCCGCTGGAGGAGTTTGTGTTCCCGCTGCGGTTTCTGGTTCTCAGTCTGTTCCTCCTCCTGTGCCGGGCCTCCACTACATACAGGTCGTTCATGCTGCGAGAGGGCTTGATGAGGAAAGCGGCGTTTGCTCGGCGGTAGCGATAACGATGGCTGCCTACTCGCCCATAGTAGGAGAACGTGCATGACGGCTGGCGGTAGAAGGTGTGACGGTGGCGTGGCTGGCGCATGGGAGCTCCAGTACTGGCAGCTGGATGAAAAAGCAGTTTATTAAGACACTGCACTGGTCGAAAAATTGAAAGTAGTCACAACACACATACAGTCACACAAAAGAATGATTCTTAATTTGCTGCTCTACAGTGTAGGGGTCCACCAGTTGTTCAGCAAGTGTTTGGAATTGTCAGATTTTTTAATCTATTAGTGACAAGAAGATTGATCACTCAAAAACCATATATATATATATATATATATATATATATATATGTTTCCCCTGTGAACACACCATAGCTAAGCAGCTAATTGTACTAGCAAATGTCTTCAGTTTGTAAAGATTTCACTTCATAATGCCTGTTTCCATAAAAAAGGTCATATCAAACTGTAGTTTATTCTGTGATGCATATGCAACACAGAACATGCAAGCATCTTCATATGCAAGCAGATATTTACTATTTCAATAGTTCCTACTATCAAGCTGTATTTTGTAAGGCATAGTTATAATTAAATACATAATTTTATAATCATTTGAGAAATACTATAATAATAAGTATTTGTTTATTAACCTTTATTTAACCAGGAAAATCCCATTGAGATCACAGATTTCTTTTGCAAGGGAGGCCTGGGCCTGAGGGCAGCCTAACATGCATGTTTTTGGTCTGTATCCCAAAAGCTGCAATGTATTTTAAACTGATGGGACTGCAGCAAACAAATCTGTCTTATTATCTGTATGAAAAAGCATAACAATTATTTAATCTGGTTGATAAAATACTGTATATACATGCTGTAATTCTTTTTGAGTTGCATTTTATTGGTATGAATAGCTCCGTTCATCCATCTGGAGCAGTGAACCTTAGGATTTACAGTGTTACATCAATAACCTGGTGCTAATTTTAAAAGTCGGAGTCGACCAAGATCAAAGTCAAATCTGGGTAAAAATTGGAAACTGGAACAGACTCTGAAAACTTAATTGGTGCAGCTCTAGTACAGAGTACTGTATATCATCATATGAAGGTTCTGACCTTTGACCATCCCAGCCCGGTGTGCCTGTCCTTTAGAGCTCAGCCCGTTCGAGCTCTCTCTGTCGGCATTAGGGACGCTGGCTAACAGTCTCCCATTCAGAGTCCGCTGCTCATTCAGCTGATTGTTCAGCAGAGCCTCCTGCCCGTCGTCGTTCTCCATCTCTTGTAAGAAAGCCGAGAGGCGAGAAATCCTGGGGTTGGTATTGTGTGTTTGATGGTGGGTGCTGTGTGGGCGGAGTAGGTCTTCGCTTCCCGCGCTGCTGCTGCGCCTGATGTTGGCGAGTCGGGGACGGGAGCTGCTGTGGTTCGGGTTGAAGAAGGATCCGGTCCTAGAGAGAGAGCCGTGATAGGGTGAGATGTGCTCGGCAAAGATGGACGGCTCTAGGTGGCACAAGAACAACATGTCGTGGTCCATGTGGTCGAGAGTTGCGTCGGCCATGGCGAGAACACTGTCACTTTTGCCTGAGGAGAGAACAAGAGGAGTTTAGAGGTTAAGTCAAACATGAGAGAAACCTGGATCATATCTGTCAAGATGTCAGCTTACTTCTCACAAGTTCCACCTCCAGGAAGTCCACGTCCATGTCTCCATGCTCTGAACGATTGTCTCCATAGGGATCGTAGAGGTCGTAGGTTTCTATGGTATCATCTTCTCCGATCATTTCCAGCTTTGGGGCAAGAAGTCCAGTCCTGCCATTGGCTGATTGTTGCAGATGGGCGGAATTTGGACTCTCCTGGAATGAAAACAGTTAAAGGATCACGGTCTGTGGTACAAAACAGACAATGTGTTTTAAACACGCAGATAAAGCCACGACACAAGTCTGTCTGTACCTGGTCGAGCCGGTCAGACTGTGGCGAGTATTGCTGTTCCTCGATGCTGAAAAGATGGAGCACCACAGAGATGGAGAAGAGGATGGCAGCAAAGATGAACAAGATCTGCTCCTGGGACTTGAACACTGCTCCGAGGAACGTGTGCATCCAGTCCAAACCTCCAAGAGCGTAGCCGACTGCACCTCCGAGACCTGGGAAAGCAAAGAGGTTTTGGCTCAGAAGAAAAGTTGTCTGCACATTCAAACCACGTGAACGCTTTCAAGTTCCCCATACCTGCAGAGGCGGCGTGGATATTGAGCGCCATATCTTGTTCTTCTGTATCAGCTACATCCAGCAGGTACGCTCTGATCGGACCTTCTGTGGCATCGGCACAGAAGTCCAGGACCACGACCCCCAGCACAGTCAGAACGATTCCTATTGGTTGTTTCCCCAGCTCATCACCTAATGACAGACCTGACGGCAGAACAGATATAGACGTGACGTTTTTGGTACTTGTACAAATTTGAAAAGGTGTAGAAAATAAAAAAAACACACAACTCAGTGAAACAGAAAATAATACAATAAATACTGTAAACTTAAGAAAATATTTCTTGTATAAGCAGCTAAGAAGGGTTTAAGATGCTCCATCATGAGTCAGTCCTTTTTGTGCCTACATGTCTGATTTTCTTGGGAAAAAATAAAAGTGCCCAAGTTTGAACGTGCTTATTACTAAGCATAGGGGAAATAAGCTGATTCAGTTGAGTAAGGATTAGTCCCATTTTTTAGACAAGGTTCCTTGTTCCAGAGTTTATTTGAGTTCATTAAGACTTTAAAAAAAGATTTTCAGAGTGTAAAAAAAATCAGGTGTCATTTTGAATGAGAGTACAGGCAGTAGATTTGATTGTTATGGTCAGGCTGCATCAGTCTGCACACATCTTACCTGCAATGTAAATTTGTTATTAGATCTCCAACATGTTCTTTTTAGTCATGCAGCAATTGCAATAGAACAAAAGGACTTCATTTCACTGTTTCTAATTGTCATTCTGTTACAAATTTAATACAGATCAGCTTACAGCTGTTGTGGAAGCAGCACGCATCTTACATCATCGCTACGGATATGAGAAGATGTTTGGAGTGGTGACAGTTGAGTAACTAAACTTACAGGTGTGGATAATTAACCTTGATTTGATGATATTGTTGACAGAAATTTTAAACAATATGTACTGGGAGATCCTGAGGAAATACAATCGAGATTCTTAGATTCTGTGTTGACATTTATTCAGGGAAAGACTGAAACACTGTTCCTGAGATGAAGCTCCGTGTTTTGTGCATCTCTTTCCAATTTTATTTTATTTTTTATTAAGCAGAGTTTTTTTTTTTTTTTTGCTTTATTGGGGACTGCCTATAAGGCAGACACCTATTATTATCCACCTGACAGGGTTTCTTAAGCCTAGTATAAGGCAGCACCCATTATTGTTCTTCCGTCAACTTTAACGCGGCCCAAACCACAATGTGTACCCCCACAAATCATCTATCAAAACGAATGGTTCGGTGCCGTGATGTGTACTATTACTTTCATTGGCATTTTGAGTTACCATGGCGACGTAATTTGCAAACAAAGACGCCATGTTTCCCCATACAAAAACGTCTGATGAAACTCTTCTCACCCTCTAACGGCAACTCCGAGGTCACATGACCAAGAGGGGAGAGGTCCCTGAAGATGAATCAGAAAGTCATCAAACAAACTCTTCCTACTTCAATAACTTTTAAGATGCGCATGTATATTATACGTCAAAACGTAGGCATTTTTGTCATCTTTCCACCAGTATGTGTGGTTTGGCTGTACTTTCCACCAGTATGTGTGTAAGAGTTGTGTTTTCTTCATGAGGTGCCTCAGAAGGCAGAGTGCCATCATTTCACGCCTGTTTCCCCATTATAATACTGACATTTTTGTTCTGATCAAATTGTGAGGAGTGTTTTTAACTCGTCATATCTCTGACACATACTGTAAAAATGTGAAAGGTTAAATAGGTTAGTCCCATTGAGCCACGAGGACTCATGTACAAGAGAGACCTGAACCAATCTCTTATCTCACTCACGCTTCAAACATTTCTTCAAAAGACCTAACTGTTTGCACACAGCAGCTGTTTGTCTGAAGCAATATCTTCTCTCATAAGGCTCTCAACTCTCAACATTCACATACAGTACTGAATCCAAATCAGAAATCCAAGATGGCCGCCTTAGCGAAAAGGGAAAAATCAATACAACTATTTTATTTTTTGTCATATTGAAATTAAATTTAGCATAGTGGTATAGGGTTGGGCAATATATCAATTTTTTTAAATATTGAGATAATTTAAAATGTGATATAAAATGAGACTACCGGTATATCAATATAAAATGATATAGTCTTATACTCTACGGTACATAAAGTTATAAATTTGCCAGTTTTTCTCCCAGTCTGCAGCCTTCATGCCACCCCTCATCTTCTCTCCCTCACTGAATACAAACCCGCCCCTCCCCGGCTGCTTGCTCCCGCTTTAAATTCCTGATAAGGGGTGAAAAATGACGGTAGCTGCAATTAAGGAGAGGTTTGCTGTTCTCCATGAAATGAACTGGTTGGCACGGTATGAAGTTGTCTTCTTGTTAGAAAACATGGAGTCAAATATCCAGTTTAGGGTGATTTATTTGCTGCGTTTATTCTGGTATTTACACAGAGAGCATAAAAGCACGACCAGAAGCTCAAGGCTCAGCAAAGCTGCAAGGCTCCGTGTCGGGAGAGGAAAAAACTCTAGACTGACACAGCAGCTCTGAACTTTGTTTACACAGAGCGGTGTGTTCACCAGCGTCACAGCCACGGTGCATTCAAGAGCATAGGAACTGTTAAATTCAGAACCGTATTACAAGAAGTAATCAAACTACAGCCAACTACACAACAATATGGGCTTTCTAACAGCTTTGTTAATAAAGGTTGAATGCTTCATTAGAATCAGACTTTTTAAAGATCAAGTCAGCCTTTCATTCGTTTTAGTTCAAGTTGTGTTTATTTGTCATATGCAAGGTTAACACAGGGTTAACAGTACAATGAAAACATGTTTGCTCTGTATGTTTTCTGTTTAAATTTTCAGTGCACAGATGTGTTTTTTTGGTTTTGTTATGCAGGAAAAAAATATTTTGTTGAGACGCTCATTTTGAAAAGTTACAGCTTTGATAAGATGTGTCACAACTGGGACAAAACTTTAACTCAGAAATATATTTTTGTTACTACTTTATGGAAAGAAAAATATAGTGAGATATATCGTATATCGCCATTTATCTTAAAATATCGAGATACTGTACTGTATTGATTTTGGTCCATATCACCTACTTCAGATATAATTTTCTAAAACAGAAAAATGCTTTTAATATGTGCATGTGCAACATTAAAACAACTTACCTTCTATTTTATGACGTTATCCGTTAGATTGAAGCTAAACTTGTGATCAATAACTTATTTGTGACTTTTAATTGAGGGCACACACACAAACAGGTCACTGCACATTTCCCATACTGCTTTGCAGGGTGCGAGTGACCTTGTGTGTTTCTGTAGAAGTTGCATGAATGTGTGTGAAGCCCACACGCAGCATGACTTTACAAACTGAAATCCATAAATGGCAGGAGAAATAAATTGCTTTCGTAGAAAGAGCAGCAGTGTGGGTGTGTGTGTGTG
>JARVLU010000583.1:18958038-18968555 GCA_031762415.1 Simpsonichthys santanae | reverse complement strand
GGGTGAGTGGGGTCCTTCATGATGCAGGTGGCCCTCTTCCTGCATCTGGAGGTGTAGATGTCTGTGATAGTGGGGAGGCTGACTCATTTTACCTGGAAGTGTTTGCCATTGTTGCTTTACAAAAACAAAACAAATCTATAGATGCAAATCAACAGCCTAACCAGTTCAGTCTCTGGTAATTTCCGGGTTTTGTTCTGCACTTGCACACAGAATCCACATACAGTAACACACAAAACCATTCGAAACAAAGTTGTTGACATGCACGACTTCTACAAGAGAGATTTTGTTCTAGTCACACATTGTAAATGTATTTAAAGATATTTTGAAAGGCTATAAACAGTAATTAGTGTTGAAACTGCAGTTTTTATATTTCAAAGTACTGTAAAATTTTATGAAATTTAGTCTATTTGCATGTGTTAGCATAGCTGTTTGACTTGGAGAGGCTGTGTGAGTCATGGTTGTAAAATGTGGTCCTGTTGTTTCCTCAGTATAAGCAGGTGAATCTGTAGATCACAAAGATGCAGCGGCAAAATCCACTGAACTACTGAGACTAAAACCAAGAGTTATTTAAAAGAAAATGGGTGTGGTGCAGCCAGGAACTGGTGTTGGTATAAATTCATGAGCTGTGACTGAATAGTTGTAAACATGTTGACGAGTATCGTTCCTTCGGGCGTTGCCAAGATGTTTGTGTGCAGAAAACCTAAATGGTAGCTTCAAAATGGGATGCTTTGAGTTCGTTTCCTCAACTAAATGCCCGAGTGTTTGCTGTACACATCAAGTCAACTACAGTTTGTAATTAAAAGCAAACCACTATTCAGATGAATTTTTATTCCAAATATCAGTGGTGCACTTTAATATCCGCATTTCTAATTTTGTCCTCATGAAGTAGTGACAATGAGTAAAATGACCATAAACACAATAAAAACATCACCTACATGATTCAGTAAATTATATTTAACACAAGTTTTCAGCATGAAATCTGAGGTGAATACATATTCAAACTTATTAGGAAGGAGTATATACAGTATATATATATTTTTTTACAGTAGTCCCTCGCTACTTCACAGTTCAACTTTTGCACACTTGCTCTATCGCTGTTTTTCAAAGTAAGATTATACACGATGGGAAAAAAATTATACAAGACACACGATTATCATCTTTAATATTACTCATGTGATTGGGACAGTACTGGATACTGTACAGTAAAAAGTAAAAAAAAAAACAAAAAAAAAAACTGAACAGGCGCCGCCATTTTATAGTTTTCTCTCAATAAGCTTCCAACGTATTCTCACTCATGATGACTACATTTCCCAGAAGGCAACAGTGCCCCACCCAAAAGCCCTGTTTCCTTCTGCTGAAACACTGGAGGGAAAGCTTTGATCTGATCTGAAAAAGTTTGGTGATTATTACAGTGACTTTAGCGCCCAGTGGATACAGAGAGCCACATGGACCCCACCAGACCGGACCAAAAACTGGAGCAGAACCAGACACATTGGTGAATCTTGAGAGCTGATTGCCAGCCCATGAGGACTTCCGAGCGGGACGCTCACCGCTGAAGGTCCAGCGCTCCATCCAGCTCACCAGGACTTTTTTCATCTCTTTCAACCGATCAATGAGGACCCCCGAGCGGGGACACGCTGGTAAGTAAAATTTAGTAGCTACATTTAAGTAAGTTGTTCAAATTTGTAGATTGAGGAGTTTAGAACATTGACGCTGGTCTTCATCGCTGTAGGGTATGTCAGAAGCAGAACTGAGTCAAACTGGAACTGAGAGCTGCAGCTGTTCTGCAGAGCTGGCAAGTAAAATTTAGTAGCTACATATACAGTACTGTATTTATGTTGTTAAAATGATGTAAGTTTAAGAGTTTAGAACATTGCAAGAGTAAGGGAAGAGTTTCTAAAGCCTTAAAATATATATAAATACTAAAATAAATATAGCGTTGTTGCTACTTGGTGGATTATTTACTTATGGGGGCGGGGGGTGGGGGTGGAATCTAACCCCCTCAATAAACGAGAGACTACTACATTTGTTTTTCCAACAAAAACTATATGGATGAAACCCAAAGGGAGTATATTTGGAAAGTTTGAGAGCGACAGGTCCTTTTATGGTTCAAAACTTGCAATTCTCTTTGAATTAATGTTTTAAACAGTCTTTGAATGCAACAGTGAAGCTGAGCCCACTGTGACCATAAGTTTCCACTTTATAAGCCTTTCAAAATAAAAGAAGAGGACAGAAACACTCGCTGGGACACTTCTAGTTTTTCATCTTTTTGTTATTCGGGAGGGAGGCGGATTGTGTTCTGTTGAAAAAAAAAGCAGCCGTTTTAGAAAACAATTTGGTGTGTCATTTTCAGACTCTGCAAATGTGACCAGAGGCCGTCTTTACTCCTCTAAACACGTGGAGCAGTTTTAAAAACGTGTTTCTTTAACATTTTTAAAACGTCTGAAAAAAGATAAGTCTGGTCCTCTGGACATTCAAAAGTCCAGAGGACCAGACTTATCTTTTTTAGATTTTTCTACCTGGATTATTGCGCATGCATCAGGGTATTTTTAAAATGTGTTTCTTTAACAGTTAGTAGTTTAAAAAAATGTGTAACAGTTTTATCTACAGTTCTAAGACAGTGATTGTTATCTGACCACACGTGTTCCCCTGTTTTGTTTGTTTGTTTGTTTGTGCTTTTATAACACAAAGATAAACAACTGTCAACAGATTTTATGCTCAGGGAGACGAACAGAAAAGAGAAAAGAGGGAGAGAGAAGAGACGAGTGGAGGGGGGGAGGAAAGGTGATGTCTGTAAAGTTCAAGGTGAAGCACAAATTAAATGTTGTCTCTCCTGCGTCACACACACACGCGCACACACACACACACACACACACACACACCAGATTATCTGTCACACCAAGAAGGAATCAAGGCAGGCTCAGGCTCTCTTCCTCCACCATCCCTGTTCATATTTTATTTTTATCTCCTCACCTTTCTTTTTTTAATTTTTTTATTTTACATTCAAGAAAGACGAGTGTACAAGTACCAACGAGCGACCATGCAAGGTCCTCAGAAGAATACTTGTGCGTTCTCGGCTTGCTCTTGATTACACAACAAGCTGCGTTATAATTTATTGCAGAGGGCTACAGACATAAAAACACAAGACATCATGAAGCAAAGAAAATCAACATGATGGACAAAGTGGTAAAGCTGGACAGCAAGCAGTCAACAGAAGACTGACAAATAACGGAACTAAAATAAAAAATTACATTTTTATCAGCTTTACAAAGAAAGAAAAGTTGTTGTTTTTAAACCACCTTTAAAAAAACCAACAAGCTGAACTTAGCCATCATCTAACATGAAGGAAAACATTTTTCACAGTGCAACTATGCAAACAATCCCCACCTAAAAGTGCATCAGATTGTTGAAACAATGAAAGATTTTATTTTTAAAATTACCTATTATTTTATGACTTCCTGTTAGCTAGCTGAAAATATATATTCAAACCAAGACATTGCCCGAATGCAAATTCACGCACCATATTTTTGGGACTATAAGGCACATCATATTATACGGCGCAATATCAATAGGTCTGTTTTCATACATAAGGCACATCTGATTATAAGGCTCACTGAGAAAATTTAAAGGGTTTTAAGTGTGACTTATAGTTTGAAAAAATATGGTAAAATAAATAAATAAAACTGGTGAATGGTGCAGAAACGTAAACTTTTTTTCTTTCAAGAATAAGTACAGTATTTGGATCAAATCTGCCCCATTTCCAGTTCTATCAGAGCATAAAGTAAAATTCACTTAACATGTGGCCAAACGAATCAATGTAAAAAACAAACTGTCTGCTATATCTGTAGAAACCACTGGAAATCTCATAATATTAACACACCCTTTAGTGTGTTTGAGTAGAAGCATGAGTTTGATAAGATTAGATTATACTTTCATTCCTAACCACAGCTAAAACAATCTTAGGTCTTCTTTACTCATGTTTTGGAGGTTTGTTTCATGACAACTACATTATTTTCTAAGCTTTAAACTCAAAAGTGCAACTGAATGAGCCAGAAGGCAGCTCTAATTGTCAAAACCTCAACAACAGAAGGTCAAAATACAGCAAGGAGTTCATCAACACAATCAAAATTACATAGAACAAATAGAGGAGACAAACAGGGGTTTATTTAGCATGTTCCCTAAAATTGCTTCAATATGTACTAAAGACTAGAGTCTACTACTTCTGCACCAAACTTGTAGTCCAAACATACTAAAAACTACTTTAAACATTTTTGTTACAAATTGCTCCGCTTTACATCACCATAAACTGGAGAAATTCTGGTTCAATAGTTTCCTAAAACAGTTTATTTAAAAGAAAAATAACTGAAAAGGATGACGCAAGAAGTGAATTAGAATTTATTATTTTTATATTTAATAGATGAAATCATAAATAATTAATCAATACCAAAAGTAACATGGCCGTCTTTACCTGCTGCATATAACCAGTAACATACCATCTGCGTGTGTGCTCCTATAAGAATTTTGCCACCCGACTCCTAAACACCCGTCATTACTCGCATCCCAACACAAACGGAGATGTGTCACGCCAACGAGGTACACGCACGAGCAAATGGAAAATAACACAGCACTGTCCAAAAACGGAGCCAAATATAGACGACAAGCTTGAAAACATCACGGTCAAGTTCACATAAAGAGGTGCAAGAGACCAGTGTCCACTCTGTTGTTGAACAGGGTCGACTCGTTTCCCTTCAGACTCTCCCTGCTGTGTGCATGTGCTGTGTGCACGTGCAGCTCATTGTGTAGCTTACAAAATATTTTTCTACTACTACAGTATTCTGTTTGTGTTTCCAAAACACGAGGACAACTGAGGAACGCGCAACTAAAATCGGGGTGAAACAAACGGCATCCGAACTCTGGTGCTGAAACGGAGAGGCGATCGTTTATGGAAAGGAAAAAAAAAATATATATATATATTCAATTTGATACCAAAACAGCTGTAACAATCAAAAGCATAAATTGTTGGCTAACTCGTGTTTGATTCAATTCCACCAGTACTCACAAGCCAAAGTGTCCCTGGGCAAGACACTGACTCCTTCATTGCCTCTGATGCGTGTCCCATTGGTGTATGAATCTGATAAAGTACAGATTATTCTTTGAACCGATATAGTTGAATGTGTAAATGAGGGCACAGGTTGTAGTGTAAAGCTTTTCAGTATATTGATAAAATAGAAAAGGGGCTGTACAAGTACAGTCCATTCACCATTTACCATGGTCATCAGTCGGAAAAGGGTGGATTGCTCTCTTCAGGTGGAGGGTGAGGTTTTGCCTCAAGTGGGGGAGTTCAAGTATCTCTCGGTTTTGTTCACAAGTGAGGGAAGAATGGAGCGTGAAATTGACAGACGGATTGGTGCAGCATCTGCAGTATTGCGGACTCTGTGCCGGTCCATTGTGGTGAAGAGGGAGCTGAGCTGTAAGGCAAAGCTGTTTTCCAGTCAGTCTACGTTTCTACCCTCACCTATGATCACGAGCTCTGGGTAGTGACAGAAAGAATGAGATTGCGGATACAGATGGTTTAAATGTTTCCTCCGCACTTGGATTCTCCCTTAAAGAGTCCAGGTGAGAAATTAGTTGAGAGGTTCAGTTATCCAGGAGAGACTCGAGAGTAGAACCACTGCTCCTCCACATCAAAAGGAGCCAGTTGAGGTGGTTTGGGCATCTGGTAAGGATGCTTCCTGGGAAACTCCCTAGGGTGGTGCTTTGGGCATGTCCAAATGGGAGAAAACTCCGGGGAAGACCCAGGACATGCTGGAGAGCCTCTCAGTTGGCCTGGGAACACTTTGGGATCCCCCAAGAAGAGCTGGAAGAGGTGGCTGTGAAAAGAGAAGTCTGGGCCTCCCTGCTCAAGCTGCTGCCCCTGTGACCCGACTGTGGAATAAACAGATGATTGATGGATGGATGGATATCAACATGTAGGCTGAATATTCAGGAGGAAAAGTAGGAAAAGCCTAAATGCTAAACACACTTAATGTTGGGGTCAGTCAGGCTTCAATTCCCTTTCACGCCTCTAGCTTGTCCAAAATGCTGCGACTCAGCTATTGACAGGAACTCATGGGTTTGAACACATTTCACCAGTTTTGTTATCTCTTCACCAGCTCCCTGTGTGTGTCAGACTTGATTTTAAGATTCTGCTGTTGACACTTAAGTGCATTCATGGCCTTGTACCCTCATACCTCTATGACCTACTTCAACCTTATCTTCCGTTTTGGGCGCTGAGATCATCTGACCAGCCGCTTTCGGTTGTACCAAAAACCAGGTTGAAACTCAGAGAAGATCGTTTTTTTCAGTCGTGAGTCCTAAACTTTGGAACAATCTGCCCATCAACATTAGATGGACCACTTCAGTCCCTACTTTAAAACCTCTCCTAAAAACACAGCTGTATTCAATGATGTTTAAACGCAGTACAATCTGATTTATTATCCCATTGTTTCTCATTGTGCTTGTGTTTTTATGTTTTTTATTTTTATTTTTGATGCGTTGATCTAGACCTTTCTGCGTCTTTCTCTGTGTTTTCCAGAGAGATGTTAGTGGGATTACAGAAATAATTTACCCTTAACAGACCATCTTGTGCTCTCAGTCACATGCATTAACACACAAACATCAAAAACACACACACAATGGACAGTTTGATGTATCTGCACTCCCCTGAATGTACAAAAAAACGTGCCAATAAGTCAGACGGCACACACACACTTTAAAGGCTCCGACGGAGTTGATGAGAATTCAAAGGAAAGCAACCAGAGTCCCAGCGTTGGGAGTGCAGGAGGTGTGCAAGTGTGTGTGAGCACAGGAGGGGGGCACATGTGTATCAACGTGCACCAGTGTCAATGACAAATCCCCTTCTCATAACACAAAACTTATATCACTATATTGGCTGTGAATATGATGTAATATTAAGTTCTGTTAACACACACACACACATCAAAACTAACTTGACTTAATTCCAAATGAACTTAATAGTTTCCATTAAAGTATCATCTTAAGCTAAAAGCTGCCTTTTTTAATAATCATTTATTAAAATCTCTAAACTTTTACATCATCATGTCCAACCAGTGTCTCTGGGCCAGTCGAGGACAGTCTTCTTGTATTTTGATGGATAAAAAGTGGTCTGAGGGATATGTCCAATGAAAAGTAGCAGAGTCGCTCCAACATTTCTCAAACTGCTAAGACTTCCGGGTGATGCTGACCTCATAAAATCTAAAACAGTCCCTGTTTTTCTTTGGCTAGAGCCCAGTGAATCCAAAAGTTATGATGCAATGGTACATGCTGCAGTCTGAATCCACCCTTTGATGCTTCTTTGTCCAGTTTTCCACATCACTACTTTAATATTTTGTTAAAGCAAATCTGAGAAGCGCTACAGTCTCTCAAGTTGGGTAAATAAAATTGAAAACAGCATCACTGTTTTCTTTCTTTTGCATAATTCAAGTTATTGCAAGACTTTAATAAATAACATCAGTAGATTATTATTGAAAACATTTTGAATTTGCCAATGGAACATATCCAGATGAGGTCTGGGAAATTTCAGTTTTAGTTGAATTCAACAAAGATTAGCAATCCGGGTTTCTGTTTCCACCGCTAAAAACAACATCCCCATAGAAATACAAGCTCTCTTAAATTCATCTAAACTATTGTTTTCTTTTGGAATGCAGGTCTGATACTAAGGAGGTCCTTAGCAAGATTTATACACTGCTCAGTTCATATCATGCGGACTTGTAGGAATCCATTAGACTCAACCTGAAGAAAGATCATTAAGAATATTTACTCATCTTCAGTCTGCCTGAGACACGCTGTAATTCAAGGTGGTGCACTGGCTGCACTGGTCCAAAGACAAGTTTGTCCAAGATCAAAGCCCACCTGGACCCTGCATGTGTGCATTGGATAAGAGAAGTGTTGCATCATATTCATCTAGAAAAAATAAGACGTACCCTGAAGGGGTCTGTCAAAAGATTTTGGGACACTTGGCAGCCTTTTGTGTTGTACATGGAACGCATGCCAATGCCTGGTTAATTCATTTGTGTGTGTGAGACTGATCCGATGTGGGCGGGACGGGGCTTTGTCCCTTTTCTTCTTTTTTTTTTTGTATGTTCAAAAAAAGTGGGGAAAAAAAAAAATCAATAAAAATACTGATTAAAAAACCTAATGTTTCCTTTAAAACATGCTACAGCATTCTTGCTTTATTTGTATTTGTGTCCATTTTTATATTTTAGCTAACATTTTGCTACATGTGTTCTGCAGTTTTTTTTTTTTAGCTGTCGGCTACCATTCTGCCATCTTTAGCTTCAGATAGCATTTTACTGTATTTTGCTTTTCCCTTCTGTATCGCTACTTTTTGTTTTATCTACCTTTTTGCCATACCACTATTTTACAGAGATGGTGGTGCATAGGTTAGAGAAGGTGAAAGGTCACTGGTTCAACTCCCCATACCGACAACATCAAAAAATGTGGGTGGGGAAAGGTGAAACACCCACATCTGCCTCCACCCTATTTGCCCATCTGCTCCCCCCGGCACCCTATGGCAGCTCTCTGCTCCACACAGAGGGCTGAGGTAGCTTGGTGGTTGCATCCAGAAGGGCATCCGGCATAAAAACAAATGCCAAGTCTTCGTGCATGTTAGCTTGCTGTGGCGTCCCTTGAAGAAGGGAGCAGCCGAAAGGAGGAGGAAAAAAGTAACTTTATTCTACTTTAGCTTCTGTTTTGCTACTTTTGGGGTTTTACATGCTCCATTCAGATATCAGCAACAGTTGGCTCATTTTAAATACACTTCTGCTGCTTTTAGCCTCCGTCAGCTGAACCCCAGGGTTCAACTCAGGTCTGCAGTTTTACCCTTCACCCTCAAAGCTAGCAAAAAAAAAAAAAAAGGTCTGATTTTTCGATTACCAATTTAAAGAAGAACATTTTGAGAAGATAAATCTGTTTGTTTGTTTTTTTATCCCCCAAACCAAACTGGATTTATAATCTTGATCTCAAATCTGTTCCACCCTCACTTGATTACCGTCTTCCATTCTGATCAGTCCGGTGAGTTTCTGGTTTACAAGTTGTGGAGTGGAGTGGAAACAATCACAATCACTGACCCACCCATACATTCATGTTCAGATCATTGTCACAACTAATTCACAACACACACACACACACACACACAAAACAGAATGTGAAGAGTTTCAGTCACATGGTTGAAGGTGTGAAATGTTGGAAAATCCCCAAAGAAGAGCTGTGTTCCTGCTTTGTTTAAAGTGGCTCTTTTCACAATAAAACTCGTGCTTTCAACTCTTAAAAGCCGACTTTCATTTCCAGTTCGACACGAGACCAATTTCTGAACGTCACATTATTTGTTTGAAACACTTTGTTGGAAAATGGGTTCATTTTAGTTGATCAATAAGGCATAAAACTCAAGAAGCGTACAGTAAACAGTAACCTAACATCAGCAGAACTGGAGTAGAGCACGCAGTTGGCAACAGCTTGGTCATCCTAATGATTATTTTTAGACCACATAACTAATAGCCTGGCTAGTTAGCACTCTGGTTGGCCTACATACACAGCCAGACTACATGCACAACACAGACAGCACGCCAGCCCAGAGGCTTCTAATTACAATTCTGGCTAGTTATCTACCATTAGCTCTCTAAAGAAAAACTTCCATGAGGCACTGCAGGTTTCAGATAACAGTCAGTAAAGTGCACTGAAAGGTCCTCGGAGGTAAAAGCTACACAGAAAAGCTCGATTTGTAACATTATCAGCTTGTAGCAACAACACACAAACACACAGTTATTTTAATCCCCGAGGTATTTTCATAGATGGTAGAGTGGTGTCCCGTATCGCACGAAATTAGCATACCTTTATGCAATCCTCTGACCCATAAACCTTCATTTCCCAACTTGCAGGCTAACAAATGACGAATACAGACCCCTGGTGCAAAGGTTGTAACTCTTGCATGTTTGGATGTTTGAAACGGAGCTCACCGAGGGTTTGACAGTAGCTTTGACCTACCGGTACCTCTGCCCTGCAGTCACGCTCCTCCTGTGTACAACCTGACCACAAACACACACATCTTAATGTACTGTTCTGCACCCTCCACATCACATTACCCCACCTGCATCCTTTCCTTCTGACCCATGTGTGTTAGTGCATGGCTGACCTCCCCCGCTACTCTGAGGGTTTTACCCACAGGACATCAGCAAGTCAGGACAGCACAACGAAACGTGCAAAAATAAAGGCGACACAGATCAACTCCGACGCGACCCAGAACTCGTCAGGCTGAGCTGTTGCCTCTTCCTGGTGTTATTAACCAAAAACAAAAAGCCTCGGTGCAAACGTGCATCAGCTCGACCACAGCAGTCTGCAGAAAGGAGCTCCATGTTTTTGTAGCCAACATTATTGTTTCACAGCAGTGCGTTTTGGCTGCGAGTCAAAATGAATGATAAGTGCATGCACAGGACTGTTCAGGACACATAAACGACACGATT
>JARVLU010000583.1:18917641-18932228 GCA_031762415.1 Simpsonichthys santanae | reverse complement strand
ATCTGTGATTTGTGTTCTATTCTGAATAAAATATTAGATGTTGGCACCTCCACATCATTGCATTCAGTTTTTATTCATAATGTTTAGTGTCCCAACTTTTTTGGAATCCGGTTTGCACATTTTATTTATTGAAGTGCATAGTCGCAAGCCTGAAATTAAAGCTGAACTTTGTGCCTAGTGATGCATTTAATTCCCCATCTGCAGCAGTTTAAAATAAATAGTCCATTTGGTGTAACCACAATATTTCCATTTCCTCAATAAAACTTTGCACAGAAAGCAAAGAAATTCAAGATTAAAATTATTCAGCGCTGACCACCAAGAACAACAAACCATTCATTTTGTGCTCGTTTTGTTCAGTGTGCTGCTCTTGTTCTGAGCACATTAACTCGGCAAATATTGATTTTGGTGTCGGTGAAATCGCTGTAATAATCGCATTTTTTAACAACAACAAAAAAAGTGTTTTTGGTGAACCTTTCTGACCTGCCTTCAGGGAAAGAAAAATGCAAGTTCAATTTTATTTTTTGTTTTTTACTCACAATTGACAGAAATAAACTGACAAAGTTTTAAAGGAGAGGGAAAAAAAATGCAATAACTATGATATATTTAAATGTTTTCATGTTTGTTTTAACTGACTTTTAAATGTTTTACAATGATCCTGATAAAATTCTCAGCTGAAAAGCACTGGTCTACAGTTGTTGTTTTCTGAACACGATAAAATGATGCAGGGACTCGATTTTTGCATTTAAAATAAGCATAAGAGTCATAATCTGGCTAAAATAGCAAAAAAAGACAAAAAAAAAAAAACTGCGTTAACAAGCCTTTTTGTTGGCAGTTATGAAAATCAACCAAATGAATCCCCATGTTATTTCTGGTCTAAGCTACAAAAAGCTGTTGCAGCAGGACCAAAGAGCCGGATGTGGCCCCACAGCTGCGACGTGCAGACCCCAGGACTAAAACAACTGTATCTGCTCCGGGAACACATCTGTACGCTCTGCTACAATTAATAAATGAAGCCTCATTTGAATGCATTTCAAGCCTCTGTTGTTTGCCTGCACTGTCACAGCAGCTTTGTTTTATTTGCTTGTTTACGCCTCAGCTCGGTGTGGGCGCGCACCACGATTTAAAAGTGTAATGGTAACCAGGGGAAACTGAAAATAGCAGTGACCAGCGGGCATCAACAATGGCAGCAGTAAAACTAACAATGAGAGCCGAGGCAACTGGCTGGAGGTTGCAGATGCCCCGTTTCTTAAAAAAAAATGCAAACAAAAGCAATATAACACTGGGGGAAAAAAAAAAAGCAGCGATGTGATATTTCAAAGCAGTTGCACGAACAATGTGAGTATTTCAGCCCTCTGGCCGAGCGTAAGGCTGCAGCTCCTTGTTCTCCTCTCAGCTGTTTCTGAACGATGAGTCTGACGCTTTCAGACGAGTGAAAAGCATCAGATCCATCAACGTGAGCCAATTTAAACGTGTGACAGGCCTCAGCCCCTGCAAAACCCCACAGGATGGACTTTTCAGTTTTATCTTTGGGAAAATGAGTTTAACGACCTCAGGACAGCGTTACATTACACAAAAAGAATGTGCTGACAGTGAGTTAGTGTCTGCAAATTTCACCGTCTTTAGGCAAAGACTATTAACTTTAATTAGGTTTTAATGAAGTCCCCACCAGAAATCTACTCCTCGCAGAACGGAAACAGCTTTAAATAAGGACTTTAGACTGTCGGGAACATTTTATTTACAGACCAGAATGAATTAATATATGAGATTTCACAATACCAGCAAATAAAACTTGACAACTCTGGTTCAACTAGTTTATTTAAGAAAAGTTAGCGCTGTTAAAAAAGCTTAATATGAGACTTTGTTTCAAAATGGAAGATGATCTTCCACAAGCAGTGAGAGGAAATCCTCCCGTGGGTCAGAGAGGACTGCTGAGTGTGTAATTGTACAGCGAACAAGCTGCACCTGAACGCACCGCAGGAGGTGTTTGTTCAGTGCAGGGTGACTGTATTCAGTCAGACGGAGGACAAGATGTGTGGCGATTCATTTTGTCTCGGTTCAGCCCAAATGGGCCATCTGGAAGTCACCGTGTGAGGAGGAGGGAACCTTTTGACCCACTTCATTGTTGGTTCTGTGGCCCTGCGGGGCCGAATGTTTTATACATGTGGGTCAAGGACTCTCTGGGACTTTGTCTGTGTGATGGTGTGAACTCCATCCATAGACAGGTGTCAAATAAAATAAATGGCTAATTGGATGCCGAGTGCTGAAATTTGTTGAAGAATGTGATTTTTAACTAAATTATTACAAAGAAAACAAGCTAAAAACAGCATCTAAAAGCTACATTTTGCTAAACTGTAGCCATCCCTCCAGCCCTTTCTGCCACTTTTTCCAGAGTCTGGTCGAGCAGGGAGGTATGGACTCCAGACATCTCTGTCTCTCCAGTGTGTCCTGGGTCTTCCCTGGGGTCTCCTCCCGGCTGGACATGCCCAGAACATTTATATGGGAGACGTCCTGGGGGTATCCTTACCAGACGCCCACACAACCTCATCTGGCTCCTCTCGATGTGGAGGAGCAGTGGCTCTACTCCCAGACTGTCTTTAAGGGAGGGTCCTTTTTGGGACGGTGCTTGTCAATCAACTGATGGATTAAACAATTAATACATTAAATCCGACATCCTCGCGTAGCATTTTGCTCCTTTTAGCTTTCAGTTAGTGTAGCCCAAGACATTTAGTTTTTAGCTAGCCTTTTGCGACTAGTTTTGCTTTTTAAATTTTTCTTTTAGCTAGCATTGTTCCTTGTTAAACCTTTAGCTAGTGTTTTGTTTTATATAACTTTGACAACTTGGTTTCAGGTTATTCAGACATTTTTCAAACGTTTAAAATGATTTTGCAGATGGTTGTAGCTGAACTGTAGCTACAACAAATTGTAGCAGAACTTCAAGCACTATCAGATCATGTGAGGCCACATTACTTATCTGTATATTGCATGAGACTGTGCATAATGTTTGTTTTTTTGCCAAGGTTTAGCCAAATCAGCTATAACTCAATTTCTCAACATAGACTAAACCTTTGGAATGAAAGGTGATGGGTAGGATGGTGGTATGTGTTCCTTCGAGGATCGCAAGGATTTTATTTGAAAGGTGTTTTTATTGAAAATTGCCATTTTTATGTCTTGCACTATTTTTGTGTTTGCTAAGGTTGTTTATGGCAGCCATCTTGAATGAAGTTGACGTCAAAAGTTATTCCGTTGTAATTGTTCACTTAATAATAACTTTCAGAAAGTTGTGAATTTGTATTTTTATGACGAACTGGAAAAATAAAATGGTAAATGGAGCTTACTTATACAGCGCTTTCCAGCCCCCATGAGGGACCCCAAAGCGCTTCACAGTACCAGCCATCCACCCATTCACACACACATTCATACACCAGTAGCGGTGGCTGCCATGCAAGGCGCCAGCCAGTCCTACCGGGAGCAACTTGGGGTTAAGTGTCTTGCCCAGGGACACAACGAGGTATGCAGTGACCGGGGATCGAACCCGGGACCTTCCAGTCCTGAGCCGGCTGCCCTGCCTCTACACCATCCCAGCCCCAAAATACTTTAAAGTGAAGAGTGATTTATTGTACAACTGATTTATTGTACAACTGATTATTGCTCAATACAGACATTACCAGGATTAAGTTTAAAATAAATAAAATAAATTAGTACCTTAGACATTTTTTTTAAAGCACACTTCACAGGTAAAATACTTTTTCTACATCTACATCTGAGAAGTTTGAGCTGCTGACAGTGTAAACTAAATCAAAATGTGTCCTTTCACTAAAAACAGAGTAATAAATCAGTGACCACGACTCTGAAAAGACAAAGAACTATGATTCATCCACACCATTATACTGTTACGCAACTCCAGTGTTTGCATCTGTGGTTTAGAGTCTTCCCAACCAGTTCAAGGAGCTCAGGCCTGCTGGTGTTGTTTCTCAGCTCATTCAGGATGAGAACATCTTAGCTGGCTAAATCAAAAGATACATGAACTTCTTTTTGTTTCTCATTCAAGAAGATTTTTTAATTTTCTCACATGAGGAAGCTCATCATCGATAAGAAGTGACATCTTCAAGAATTAAAAAAAGAAGTCTGGTTTTCTTTGAATCCAGGTAAGGCCTGGAAGTTCATTTATCTCACACAACGTACACTGTGGTTCTAGAGATGGAGGTATGGAGGCACATACTCAATTTCCTAAGGCTTGCAGCAATGAGCAGAGCTGTGAATTTAAGCAGCTCTATAATCTTTAATCAAAGAAAACATTAAGACCTCAGAAAATTGTATAAATCTGACAAAGGGACCCAATAAATGTATTTGTTCCCAATTTTACCCTTTTTATAGAAGATCTACTTGATTAGTAGAAAAATATTCAAAAATATTTATCCCTAAAATAAATCACATTGTAAAAGACAACAAAAAACACTTTATTTAATTATAAGTGCAAAACTTAAAAGTTTATTATGATATAACCATTAAAAAAATCTTAACTTTTAACTTGCTCCAACAGTAAACATAAAATTGCTTGCCAAAAAAAAAAAAAAAAAAAAAAAAAAAAATCAAATAATTTATCAAATACATAATGTGCAAATTAACTACATGTTTTAGATATAAAAACTACTTTATAGAAAGGTTTTAACAATCATATGACGTGTTAAGCATTTCAAAAACTAAATAAATCCTTTTAATAAAGAGCAACTTGTTGCAGTAATTATAAATCAGTGCTGCTCACCCAGCTTGTGAAAACATGGGTATATGTGAACAACAGATAAAAGGGAACTGAAAGCTAAATTAAATCTTTTTTGTAAAGAGGATGAAAAGGGGAACACTGCAAGTGTGAAACAGAGGGGTTGGAGTTGCATCTTCTGGCTTCACAAAGAAAACCCTGTTTTTGCTCAAGTGAGGATATTTTTTGGTTATTTATGCGTCTTGGACCTTTAACCACACCCACAAGTTCACCTAAGTTCACAGACAGGAATGCATATCCACAGACGCAGATAAAAACAAGGTCAAAAAGGCAAATGACTCTTTGAATGAGTTTTACGTCACCCCTGTCCCTGCACAGATTTGCATTATTGCACACACTCCGTCCTCATTCGCTACTTTACCTTGTGTTGGTCGGCGATGAGTCGGCCAGCCCACATTTCTTTGACCATCAGGTGCCAAAGCTCAGTCTCCGTTTTCAAATTTGCCTCGAACGCCTCCTTTCTTCCCACAACACGAAGCTTCAAGCTGGGGATTCGCAGGAGCAGCAAAGGAGCGGAGGAAACCTTCACCTCCTGCAAGGAAAGACATGAAAATTAATATTGTCATTAAGTGCTTTATTATTTTGGATTATATGGTACAACTACATATTTTTTTGTCTTAGCTCACCTCTAAATCTCTGTATTGTGCCACCTCAACATATCCCGGTCGTCCATCTGTCAGCAAGAAAAGCCGTCGTTGTGTCATGGCAATCTTCCCCACGCCACGACTCGTTTTCACCGAAGATGAAAGCTTAAAGACGCACTCGGTTGCATCGATGTGCTCCAACACCGACGCTGGCAGACAGACCTTCAGATCCAACAAAAACCTTGTCATTACATTGGATTCATAATAAACAGACAAAAACATCAGCTGTTTTATAGCAATAGAGGCTTAAAACTTGTTGTGATCATTCATTAATAAATGCACAGTCAAGTTAAAAATACTAGAGTTGAATGAACAAACCTCCTGAGCCTCAGCCTCAGTCTCTTTCCAAATGGTGTAAAACACTCGGAATAAATCTGGACCAACCTGCTTCTGATGGCCTGCAACACACACAGTCATAAAAAAGAAGTTTTTGCAGTTTTCAAATACCTCATGCTGTGCTTGAGAGGGAACTCTTGTTTGAACAACTTGGCTTCTTCACACATTCTCTCACGCTGGTTGGGGACCGGGTCTTCCTTTTTATGCTTTTCAAGTGACCTAACGTGCCTGCAGAGCGAGCAGCTGCAGGCTTTTTATATTGCAACACTGCATGTGTGTGCACGCTCACACCCACTCAGCTTCCTATCAAGATAAACCCCTAATCGGTCATATCTTACTGATAAAGTCAGTCATTAAATTCTATATATGTTTTTAGAGTAACAAAAGTGTTTTGACTTCAGATAAAGACATAACATAGTTCCACTGGTTTTACTGATTAGAAAACCTGAAAGTTTCCATCTGTGACAATGATTTAATCAGAATAAACTCTTTTTTTAAGCATTCTTCATTGTGTTGACTTTTTAAAGCAAAACTTGGTTATCTATATAAAAATCAATCTTGGTTTACATTGGCAGCAAAATGCATCATTGTTGGAAAAAAAAAACATTCTACCTCTGTTGGATTATGGAGACATAATTTACAGACATGCTTATAAGGATGTCCTTCGTAAGCTGGACACAATTTATCACTCCGCTATTGGCTTTGTAACAAATACTCCTCATAGAACAGTTCATTGTCACCTCTGCTCTCTTGTTAAATGGTCTTCTCTACATATTCATCATGACATGCATTGGTTTACAATCATTTATAAAACATTGCTGGGTTATTCACCTCCATAATTAACTAATCTATTGCAACTGATCCTCTCCGTATTTGTGGTTAACAACTCTAAAGACCAAGTCTCGCTTTGGCTCTGTGGGCTTTGCCTCTGCTGCTCCATCTGACTGGAACCTGCTTGAAAAAACTTTGGGTCTGACAAGCTTATTTGTCTACTTTTCTAGTCTTAAAGATACGTGCAAATGTTTTCATGCTTAGTAATGTTGTGTGTTTCAATGTTGAGGTAGGAGGCAGAAGTAAATGCCAGGATAAAGATTTCCCCAAAATAACATTTAGTTATAAAAAGATACAGTAATCAGTATAGTTTTCAGAGGTCACGATGTTACGGCTGAACAGACATTAGACATGGCCATTTTTTTTCTGCTTTATAAAAAGGATGACTTGTATTTTGAGAAAATTTAATAAATGTGGTGAAGAAAATGGAACCAATCAGAACTTTTTGTTTAATTGGTTTCCTAATGAATTATAATTACTTACACATGGAAATTTCTGTACAAGGAAATATATCATTTGCTAAATTTCCCTGGCTTATATGAAGCAACAGACCATTTTCTGACTTTATTTACACGTGCGAAGCTGATGTCATTGAAAATATGTCATATTTACACAACTGATCAACACTTTGTAAAAAAAAAAAAAAAATCATTACTACACAAAAAACAAGTCTAGCAATATGTTTTGTTTTTAACTTTATGACGAAGGACTCCTATATCTGACTGCATTATTCCAACCATGGAGGTTAATACTAGTCCAAATATCTTCATTCAACTCAGGTCAAGTGGAATATAAAACTTTGATTGTCATTACAGCCAACATAATGGGAAAAACAACATAATGTGAAACAAAAGATAAGCTCGCACTCTAATCTTACATCCTACAGTTGAAGGTTAAAACACACACTTTGAGAAAAAAAAATCCTTGCTGAAATTTATAAGAAAAAATTATTTGTCTTCTTATGATTTCAATGTAAAAAAAAAAAAAAAAAGATTTCTTGCTTTTTTGCAAACTTGGTTACAAAGAATGAACATGGACAACTTCCTTCATGTGAAATACTGTAAAGCTAATTATATAAAACAACATCAGGTTTATTTTGAAGTGAGAACATTTTGCAGAACCTGTGAAATGTGACCACAAACACCAATGTTGA
This sequence comes from Simpsonichthys santanae, assembly GCA_031762415.1. NCBI lineage: Eukaryota > Metazoa > Chordata > Actinopteri > Cyprinodontiformes > Rivulidae > Simpsonichthys > Simpsonichthys santanae. Next base: position 18,924,487 of record JARVLU010000583.1, on the reverse strand, counting down.
ACAAAGGTCATGTGAAGCACTAGTTACATTTAAAAAGGTGCATGAGAGACTCGTCAGAAGGAGCGAAGCAATGATTAACCCAAGGAATAAATGTTTGCCCAGAAAAAGAAAGGAGTGGTAAAGGAAGTAGTCATGCACACGAGTGTGAGTGTTTGCTGAAGCAGCTGGCTCAACATCTCGGAGCCTGAGCTGTGGTCACAAGTCTGTGAGATTCCATGCATTTATCACGTCTAGGCTGGACTAATGCAAATGTTTATTATCTGGGGCTCCAAGAAAATATTTAAAACCTTTTCAGTTAATCGAAAACGCTGCTGCCAGAGCTTTAACGAGAGTTGGTGAGAGATCATATCTACAGTTTTAGCTTCTCTCCATTGGCCCCCTGTCAAATTCAGAACTGAATTCAAAATCTTGCCTCTAACCTACAAAGCTCTCAACAACATAGCTCCAGCTTATATTACAGAGCTTATTGTTCCATGTTTCCAGACTGCAGGATTACTTGCGGTTCCTAGAGTTTCCAAAAGCAGAAAGGGAGAAAGATATTTCAGTTATCAGGCTCCTCACTTTCTGTGTGTGAGACTGACACATTGTTTTTAGGCTTAAGTCTTACCTTTTGATAAATCCTATAGTTGGGGTCAGCTTGGGTTTCCTGAGTTATCCCTTAGTTATGCTGCTAAAGGCTACTAGAGGACTAATTGACTGTGTTTACCCACTCTGCTGCTGTCTTTGCATGCTCTACCAGTTTGTATTTATAATTATTTCTATCTTAATGTGTTTTTTGTCTTTCTTCCAATAGAAAGTCCACCTGGACCTGCCATTCTGTGTGTTTGTTTCTACTTCCTGTTCTCTCAAACCCAGCCAGTCAAAGCAGATGGCCGCTCGTCCTGAGCCTGATTCTGCTGGAGGTTTCTTCATGTTAAAAGGGAGTATTTCTTTCCACTGTTGCCTTTGTACTTGCTCAGGATGGGAGACTGGGAAGATTCAACGCAATCTACTGGCTTCCTTAGATCTTTTACTAATTGTGTTTATAATGTACAGTATATGAATGTTTTTGTACAGTGACCTGAGACTTCTGTTGAGATGGTGCTACATAAACAAACTGAATTGAATTCATTTAGCAAATCTAAAGCTTAGCACCAAACGAAACACACATGCACATATTGTATTAACACACTACTTACCAACAGTTAGAGCATCAAACAGTCTATGGATGGTTCCTTGGTCTTTTACAATCCCAGACTCCTGGACACATTTCACAAATTCCTCTAACAGCATGTATTTTTTTGGTAGCTGGAAGTGCTTTATGGCACCTTCCTCCAGCTTGCTGCCCTTGACTGCACGTTCCCGCTCCTGTTCTCTCTTAACCCGACTGATAAGACTTCTGATCTCTGGTCGTCTTTCCGCCTGTGGAAAGATACAGACATTCATAACTATTGTGCTGCTGTACATGTTGGTTAACTGACTGATGCCGACACAACTGACTAAACAGTGTCTCTAATAACATTTAATAATATATTTAATCAATGTTGTACACCTCAGTGTAGAAATACTATAGAATATAGTTTAGGTTTGAAATTTACATCTAGAAAAACATTATGTAAATTAATTGTGGCTGTGATCATGATGTTCTGAACTGACCTGTAAACGTTCAACATCTGGGAGGGATTCAACCAAAGACTTAACCATCTGAGAAGGGAAGATTTCTGCATCGGTCTTGTAAAGACTCTGGAAATCCTCCAATGCATCAAGACGCTTGTTGGACACGGTGTTCACCAAACCACGTAGGTAATGGTATCTGAACAGGGAGATGAATGGATGAAAACGTTAAGATAATGTTTGTGACACACTGCAAGGTTAAAGGTAATCTTTAAAAGCACTTGCCCAAAGAGTTTATTCAGAACGGCTGAACCACAACAAAAATAGCATCAAGGTATGACATCAACAAAAAAAAAAAAAAAAAAAAAAAAAAACCTGAAAAGCAATAACCTGTTTTTCTACAATAAAGGCTTCACTAAAACAATAAAGTAAAACATTTGACAGAAAAGCATGCAACAATGAAATAAATCTATGCTATTTAAAATCTTAAGCATTAAATAAAAAGCTACAGCATGAAAGAGCACGATGCACAAAAAAAAAAGTCATGAAATTTTTATTTAAAATAAATTATTTCAAATAATTTAGCACCTGCTACACATTTGTGCAGCCCAGAGCAGCAGAAAAAGCTTCCTCCTGCAGCTTTGTGCAGCCCTTACTGCTGCAGGATAAACATCCTGCTGTAGTTGAACAGCTGGTCAGATGTTCAGCGTGCAGAGTGGAGAAGTGGGCGTGGCCAAGAGCACTTGCAGATAGCAAAGAGCAGAGGAAGCAGGGAGTTGAAATCAAGACTTTGTGCTCTTTTAGAGCATTTAGAGTTTAGAAACATTGTTTAGAATATTACAAGAGTGTGGGAAAGGTTTAAAAAGCCTTTATATATATCTATATAACTAAATAAAATAAACCACTACTTACTACTTGTACTACTATTCCTACTTCGTGGTTTTTCACTTATCGTGGGCCTTCAGGTTACGGATCCCCCCACAATAAACAAGGGACTACTATACCTGCTTCTTTTTTATAAGGGTTGCAAGCAGTTGCTGATAAAGAGAGGTGGGCACAATTTAGTTACCAATTAGCCCAATACAGTATGAATGTTTTGGTCTGTAGGAGGAAACCAGAGTACCCAGAAAAAGCCCATGCATGCATGGAAGGAACACAGAAACTCCACCCAGATAGGTCCCCAGACAGGATTCCTTCCTGCCACCTTTTAGCTGAGAGGCGACAGCTCTACCAACTGTGCTACTAATAAGAACCAGTCAAAAAAAGATAAACGTCTTCTTGTACATTAGGTGTAGTTTCTGTCCTAACTGCAGAGTACCTGGCCAACAGAGCAGATTCACTTGAGGATGTAGTTTCAATAGCCTTTTTCAGTGAAGAAACCATGTCAGTGTAATAGTTCTGGACATATTGATAAGCCAGCGGCGGGGGGAAGTCTGGGAGACGAAAAACCTTCACAATCTTCTGTGGAAACTTCAACCCTGATGAGAAATGAAGTGATATAAAAATGAAGTGATATTCATAATTAAAGTCCTGTTTTTCTTAATTGCCACCGACCAATATTAGGAGTCGCGTTCCGAACGGAGTGTGATCTGTTGGAGTTGATGGCTGGCGTTGTCACAGATTCATTGATGGGTTGATCCAGGTTTGGCAGACTGGCTCCCAGTCTTTTGCTCAGTCTACCGTCAGGACTGGTGTAGCGGCTGTAGCCACTGCGGGACAGTTCCGACATCGGAGGCCGACGGGGAGACTCGGTCAACGCACGATTCCTGTGAGGAAAAGAGTTTGGAGGAAGATTATGACATTATGATTTGTGGTGACAGCGAGGAAGAGAGCAGTTTAATCAGGACTAAAACTATAGTATCTGTACATATAATCTAAGTAAAACAAAGTAATATTCATGTGATGATTTTAATCTGGTTTAAAACAAACAAACAAAAAAACACTTTTATGTTTATTAATTAATTAATGCAGCAATTAGTCTTACAGGTAGTTATTGTTGTAAAAGTGTAAACAAGCTAGTTACTGATATTTGGCCCTACTGAAAAATCACACCACCTTTTATATCTTCTTAGAAGGGCACTTAAAAAATGGCATGGAAGCTGAAAGATGACAAATGTATTTCTAAACATTAACCCTCCCTAAGACAAAGCCAGCAAGAAAAATAATTCAAAGTTAAAAAAAAAAAAAAAAAAAAGCTAAACACCTTCAAAAAAGTCAAAACACTGAATAATAAAGACTGTGATAAAAGATGACACCAAGCGCACCCCCCCACCCACCCCCCGCCTCTTGTTGCAGATCAACATTCTGCTTTCAACTCGTCTTTCAATTTTCACTGTAGACAAATATTGGATAACATCAAGGCCAACATGTAACTAAAACCAAACACAACAAAAAGTTTTTAAACTATAAAGCACAAACAAGTGAGTGTCATGGTATGGGAACTCTGACATAAAGCATGAAACCTTGCATTTTCTGTTAAGAAAAACAACAAAAACCTGCATAAGGACATTTTATAAGAACACACCAAGGGAGCAGCAAACAAGCTGAGTTTTATAGTTCATTTAAACAGAGTTTAGTTTGAAATACTATTTATATGGACAATATTTACAAGGACTGTTGCTAGTTTCTTCAATTCTATCTGATTTTGGGCAGTCAAAGCGTTCTCAGAAGCAGTAAAACTAAGTTCATCTTATGTTTTGAGTGTAGAAGAAGTAGAACAACAGAAAGAAGCTTAATGATCTGTCACCTGTGAAACCAACGGTAACAGAGCAGACAGCTTAAGAAGCTTTCATAGCTAACAGCTCTGTCTTGTGATAAGTGTAAAAATTTCACATAAAACTGAAAAACATGCAAAATTCAACACAAATGTCACCTGAAAATGAACATTAAATAACTTGTAGTATTTTCCTCTCGCCTGGGAACTTTTGTCCTTCGACTGGGACATTGCACCATCCTACCTTTGCACTTGGTTACGTGTCATCTGTTCCATTCGACTGAAGTCATCTCGTTTCTTGTTCAGCCTGTCTCGCAGGAATGAGTGAAATATATGTGTTTCTAATACCTATAGATGAGAGCACAGAGAAACATGCAGTGGTCGATCTGCTGTGTTTAAGTTTGTTTCAAAATGTGCGACTTTACCTTCTTGTAAAACAACTGGTCTTCAGGTTCTCTCGTTCTCAGAAACTCCTCGCTGTTAAAAACCCTGTGTTCGTGGTTTAGAAAATCCTGAACGCCTCTGACAAAAAGAAGCAGAGCCAAATGTAACTAAGAGTTTGATAAAAAACACTTTTATACAAGACTGCACAGGTATAACAAACAGGACATTAAGTGAGATTTACCTAAAGATGTTGACCACCAACTCCAGGGTGATGTTTTGTATCTGTGAGTTAAGTTTTCTCTGCCAGCCTCGGCGGTGGGATTGAAGCGTGTTGACGTCCGTGCCCGTTCCAAGGTGGCACAACTCCAGGTCGTAGTGAAGTGCAAGACACTCAGTCCTGGAAAACCAAACCAAATACATTTGTTCATTTAAACTTTACTTATACAGGTAGTCTCATTGAGTCAAGAGGGCTCATTTTCAAGGGAGACCTGTGTTAGACAGACAACACATGCAGACAACAATATACAACAATAAAAAGCAATTAAAAAAAAAAAATTAGTGTTATATAAACACAGCACCGTGGTCCTGTTAGCAGTGTGGTCCTGTTAGCAGTGTGGTCCTGTTTGCACCGTGGTCCTGTTAGCAGCGTGGTACGGTTAGCAGCGTGGTCCTGTTTGCACCGTGGTCCTGTTTGCACCGTGGTCCTGTTAGCAGCGTGGTACTGTTAGCAGCAAGGTACTGTTAGCAGTGTGGTCCTGTTAGCAGCGTGGTACTGTTAGCAGCGAGGTACTGTTAGCAGCGAGGTACTGTTAGCAGCGTGGTACTGTTAGCAGCAAGGTACTGTTAGCAGCAAGGTACTGTTAGCAGCGTGGTACTGTTAGCAGTGTGGTCCTGTTAGCAGCGTGGTACTGTTAGCAGCAAGGTACTGTTAGCAGCGAGGTACTGTTAGCAGCAAGGTACTGTTAGCAGCGTGGTCCTGTTAGCAGTGTGGTCCTGTTAGCAGCGTGGTACTGTTAGCAGCGAGGTACTGTTTGCAGCGAGGTACTGTTTGCAGCATGGTCCTGTTAGCAGCATGGTCCTGTTAGCAGCATGGTCCTGTTAGCAGCATGGTCCTGTTAGCAGCGTACAGAGGGTTTGGGGGTTCCTGCAGTTTTTAGAAAGGTCTATTAGATTATTGTTGGTTTCTGTGGGTCTTTGGGGTCCAGAGGGTCCTGCTCCAGTTCAGGTGGCGCTAAAGGCGTTACTGATGAAGGACCCATATAAACCCAGTAATCCAGTAAGTCATGAAATTACCGGTACATTTGATCCTAACTATTTTAGTTAAATTTTGCAGGCAGAGAGTACCAAATTAAACTTTGATTGTGTCATATTTTCAGAATAAAATGTATAAACTACCTGTAGTGCAAACTTATTCAAAAGATCTACCGTAAATCGTTTTAGATTTTTCTACCTGGATTATTGAGCATGCATCAGGGTACTTATTCAAAAGATGTTTTAAAACAATAGAATATCAATCAGTTACATGACTGATGATGTTCTTCCTCCAGTTTATAGTTTTCCGAGAAAGATTTTCCTTATTTCAGCAAAGCTAAGGCAAACCACAATCTGCACACATCAGTGGGATTCTGGCTGCAAATCAATTAAGTCTCACTTTAAAAAAAAAATTATGTAAAGCTAATGAAAATGTATGGTTATTTTCAAGCCTACAGCAGTAGGTCTCTGTAGTTCCCTTATAAAGTATTTTTAAGAAGAAGTGGTGCAATAGAGTGGTAAAAAAGTTCAAAATAAAGGCCAAATGGGGGGGGGGGGGGGGGAAACAATGTTCCGGTACATACAGGTGAATCTCAAGAAATTAGAACATCATGAATACGTTCAATTGTTTTTGTCAATGAATTCAGGCAGTGAACTCATTTATTACATAGATTGCACAATACACAATACTGTATTTCAAGCCTTGGATTGTTTTTGATGATTATACTCTATATTACAAATAATAAAAATAATAAAATTCAGTGCCTCAAAAAATTTGATTATTCCACAGCCAGCTATTTGATGCTTTGTCAGTGTGATCAGGAGAACAGTCCTGCTGGAAAATGAAACCAGCATCTCCATAAAGCTCGTCAGCAGAAGGAAGCATGAAGTCTCTAAAATGTCCT
>JARVLU010000583.1:18878677-18889776 GCA_031762415.1 Simpsonichthys santanae | reverse complement strand
CTTACAGCTCTCTTTTGTAAGATAAAAACAGGCTTTGTAATTGTTTTGCACGCTTTTCCCCAAACCTCAATACAGTAAATTAGATGTGGAACAATGTTCATTAGTGTGTTTAGCAGTTCATTAGTGTGATCAAATGTTGTGCAAACACACAGTTGTGTCAAACAACAACAGATTTATTGTAACGGGAAATTTGATGACATGCAACGTTTTTGCATTTAGTTAAAAAAAATTAGAATTGCTAAACTGAAGTTGTCATGTTTTGAAAATGATGCAGGAGATATATGTCACATTTTAAGCATTACTCTTCACGTCAACTTGGCTGAGTTCTTCTCCGCTCCTCCTTTGGTTCTGTGATGCTCGCTTGCATTTTTGAACACTCACGTCTGTGTGGGACGTGGCCGGCTTTGTGAATAGTCGTAGGCAGCATGAAGAACGAATGGTTATTTTGCATAGCTGTTTTCGTGAAAGAGCCTCTAGATTTGTCTCCACAGTTCTACAAACAATCTGCACCCACACATAAAAACAAAAGAAGTCAAAGTCATAATATCTTAGAGACACAAAGATCAGGGGTGAAACACCTGGATACAAGTCATACGTATGACATCACGCTCACAGAGGCTGGTCTGCTCACATAAACTACAGTGGCTGAGGTCAGATATTGGTTAAATGCTCCAGTGTCTGTCTGTGTGTCAACATCTGCATGTCTGGCTGTGTGATTAGTCACCAGCAGGAGCACTCGCGCAACAAAGCTTCATTGATGAATTGTTTGGTGGCTGTCTGTTTGTACTATGGTTGCTTCTGTGTTTCTCATTATCTGGTTAAAAGTTGTCACAGGCAGATAAATTATACATAATAAAAAAAAAAAATCAGCAGATTTTGTTTCGTATTACTGATGATCAATGATTCATAACTAGAGTTCACCAGGAACTGAATAAGTTACATTGAATTGATGAAACTGGTAATGTGTGTCAAATTGAGTCAATTTTAACAGACTTTATTCATACTGATCATCTTTTTCTTTATTTTAAAATAAAAAAATAAAAAATCCTCATACAGTACTGTACTGTATACTGTATTGATTATGACACATCCACTAGGGGGTGGTGTTAGTGCACTAACTACATGAAACGGGGATTCTCACATTCAGAGTTTAGACAAACCTTCTAAATGAGAGTCAGACATGGGTGTGCGTGCGTGTGGGTGTGTGTGTGTATTTGTGTGACATCTTGACCTACTAATCCAGTGGCCCAATAATCTGCTTTCCTTCTGAGCATTTCTCATCATGTCTGGCTGCCTGTTTGTTTGCTTTTGTGTGTGTGAATGAAGGAGAACTTCACTCTGACACAGTTTTGATTGAACAGGAGGTTCATCTAAACATCTATCATGACCAGCAGCAGGAATCTGCTGCTATTTGTAAGTAAATCACCATGTTGCATACCTGACACACAACTCTATCAAGTCTCATATCTGAGGCAGTAATAAGATTATTTACTTAAGCTTAAATTATACTTTAAACATTAATGTGGTCATCTGGAAAATTTGTGAGTACTCATGTGCAAGCACCAGTTTAAGCAATCACACATTGAAGTGTAAACACAATTATTTTCAATAGTCATATTTGGAGATTATTTTGTGGCACATTGTCATTTTAGATCATTTTTAGTAATATTTGTCTAAAGCAGGGGTCTGCAATTTGCGGCACTGGAGCCACATGCGGCTCTTTGGTCCCTCTGCAGCGGTTCTTTCGCGCGTTGATCAAAACTAACTATAAACTGAATTTTATTTGTTCTTATAACAACAAAAAGGGCTAGTTTTAGCAGTTTCTCTGTCATTTCCTTTGCAAATATGTGAATACTGTACTAGAACTAATAGATAGGAGTAAAACTAACTTTATTTATTCAAAGTAGGATACTTAATTTTTCCACAATTAGAATAATTTACCTAGACCTGCATAGTTCACTGTCATATTTTTGATTTATTTATTGGGAAAGGACATATTATTTTTCCTTCTTTACAAAAATATTGTCCTTTTTTGTCTTAAAATGTAAAACTATTAACAAAACATTAGATATTTTCAGCTTTACAATGGCCAGAAAACTACCCTACTGGTCAGAAAATTGTCCTCCAACAAACAAAGTGATCTGTGGGCCACCAGTTGAGAATCCCAGCTGTAGCAGGTGTTAAATAAAATGCTGTGTTGTTATTATTGTATGTTCCCATATAAAATTGGCGCTCTGCATGCATTTAACCCATTGCACCTGGGATGCACCCAGGATTGGGTGTCCTACTCAGAGACACAGGGCAATGACTGGGGATCGAGCACAGGGCCTTCAGGTCCCGAGTCAGCTGCCCTGCCCTACACCATCTCGGCCCCTATTGTGGCTCCGTACACATTTAATTTATTGAACAAAGGGGCAGAAATGGCTCTTTTAATTGTAAAGGTTGCATACCCCTGGTCTAAAGTAAAGGTACTGTTTTTGTTTCTCTGCCCATATGGTGAGTGAACTGCTCTGTCTTAAAGAATGATGTGTAAAGCCAGTGGAGTAGAGCTAATACTCGCCGAGCTGCATCCAATTCGGTTACAGTATAATTGGATTAAATGTGTAAAGTCAGTGGCGGGCGGGTATTCCACTTGTCTCCTCTCTTTGTTGCTCAGAAGATGGATGATTTCTGTTGCACTGCATCGAGTTGAGAACATTACTTTCTGACTAATTGAGTGGCTCCTCAGGGCTTTATTTGAAACAGAATGGCCAAAGGCGACATGACACCCACACATAATGTTTAAATAACTCCCATTCATCTCATTCTATTTTCACACATATTCCTATAATCTATCACTGTTTTCTAGATATTAGATATTTTAATCAGTGTTTATGAATTTCTCTTTATTTCCTGCTTTGCTTTTTTATTTTACTTCTTGCAGTTGTTGCGTCATACGTTTCCATCCCTTTCCTCCTTACTCCTCCTCTGTCTCTTGTACATCTGGCTCCTTTTCTGCCTGTCCGTCATGCTCCTGAGGGACAAAGCCACTTCCCCCTCCTCCCTTCCCCCTTTTTACCCTTTTTCTCTCTTTCATCTCCCTCCCCCTTTTATGCTTGCAGCCTGCCTCCTTCTTCCCTCCGCTCTCGCTGCTCGTGCTGCTGTGTATCTGTGTCAGTCGTAGTATAAGCAGTAGTTGTACAAAGAGGAGGCGGAAGGGACTGAGCTGTGAACTTTAGTGGACATCACTCATCATTACTGAGAGTTGGCTAGCAGAAGGCTAGCTCTAACCACTGAAGACTGGGATTTTAGCTGTTTTTTTAAATTATTAATTATTATTGCTCTTTAAGAAAAGGATTAGACTTCTCTTTATAAATGGAAGGTCTTTACCATGGTAAGACATTTTTTTTAAACATCACCATATATTTAGTGGCTGGTTGCTGATGGACATTTTCTTGTGTAAACAGTATTCTGTGAAGGTAAATTAATCATAAAATGTGTTTAAAGTTAACAAAAGAAAAACATGTCTATTCTGTAATGGTGTGAAGAGTTTAGTCATTTATTGAGATTAGTGTTATTAACAAGGAGGAAGAAGAGACATGCAAACTTTAAATTTACTGATAAGTAATTAATCTAGTTTAAAAATTATTAGTGTACAGTATTAGATTGTTGGTCATTTTGATTGCTCTAATTCATTGTTTGTAAAATATTAAGCAAATATATAAACTATATGTGGTAATGCTGTTTGTTTCTTTTGTGAAATTATAATTATATTATTTATTATGGTTTGTTTCTGTTGCTCTCGTTTGCTGCCTCCCCCTCACCTGGTGCTTATTTCTTTATCATCACACCTATCATGTGTGTTTCAATTATTCTCTTTGTGTTTCAGCTCCAGGTTTTTTATTTCCCACTTGGCAGATTTTTTTTTTTTTTTTGTCAGCGTAGCTCTCTATTCAGTGCAGTTTTCTGCCAGGTCTGGTCCTGTTTAGTTTAGTTCCTGCCTCTGCAGCACCCTTGGTGTTGTTTTTGTTAAATATTAAAAACCATTTTTTTGAGATGCTCACTACCTTCCTGCATCCTCTTCACCTTGGATGGTGTCAGCTTCATTACTGAACAGGTTATGTGTGAAGGTCTCTTGAGATGATATTTTGCTTTCTTTTAAAGCACTTTTGCCTTTATCTAAACATTTTACACTCAGTTTGGTTTTGTTCTGATTTATCATCCATTGTTTGTATTTAACTATGTCCATCTACAGTGTATAAAAATGATGGGGGCGTTTGCTCCTTACAAGGCTTTGATTTGAAGTGAGCATGTGCGTTTCAGGGGTATAATACTCTGGGACTCAGGATGTGTGAGGGACAGATGATAGTTGGAGTCAGTCAAATTACAGTAGTGGGTTGTGTTAGCATCCAGCAGTGCAACCTCAGATGTTGTGTTTCCCACATGGCTCTGTAAAGTGTATGTGTCAGTGTGTCAATATTATTTGAATCAAACAAACAGCCCTCAGTGGTGTTTGATTTATTGGCTATGCTCTCCGTATTTCAGCGAGTTTAATTAAGTTTGATCTTAGCTCATATTTTAACGAGGATCTTCCAAACATTTAGCATAACTTGTAACTCTCTTCTTTCTTTTAGATGAAGAAACACAGAGCTCTACATCTTTACCTGAAATACATTAAAGTAATTCTACTAGAACACCTTCAGGATTGGTGCAGATCTTCAGATTGCCGTTTCAATGTAATGAAAGGTCAATCAAATCGCTTTAATCCTCATGGTACAGCATACCACAAACCTGTGTGGCTTAGTGAGCTTTGTAAGCTTAAAAAAAAAAACATCCCCTGTTCCAACTGTTCTTTTTGATTTTGAGAAAAAAACATCTTCATAAAACAAAAAATAATGCATTTTTCTTAAAGACCTCAAATTCTGTATGTACTCAGTTTTATAGTTATGCTTTTTATTGATAGTATAAATCTAGCAGCATATATTAATTTATTATATCTCAGAATTCATTTTAAGTCTCCCAGCAGCTTCCAAGTTAACTTTCATGTAAGATGAAACAATCATTAAATTTTTAATGTTACATTTGACTTTCCTCTCACTCAAACGGCGTGCTTCCAGCTTGTGGGCAAATGCAAATTTGGATGTAAATCCACAACTAGGCCTGTCGCGATAAATAAGAAATCATTTAATCGCATAAATGAAAATTATCAACCTCATTTTCATTTATCGGCTTTATCATTTCTTCGTATTTCTCTCTTTCTACTGAAGACACTGAATGACAAAAGGCTTATCTCCGGTGCTCTTCACTGACCCCTCCCTTTCTCTTTAAAACCCATTTTAACGATCCAAAATCATGTTTTTTGGATCGTTAAAAGCAGCTAAGCTGAGAAGCTAAGCTAACAGGCCGACCTCGGGAATAAACCTCCGTCTTGTCGAAGCTCCAAAATTCACGGTTGAAAACTCATGCCTTTGTGTAAAAAGTTGTTTTTCTCTGCAAAAAGAAGCTGAGAACTTGTTTACTGATTTTTATTAAAAGCTTTGTGTAAAAAAATTCTATGCTAAAGAGCTCAAACTACACAGAGCATCCACCTTTTTCAAAACCGAAAAACAAGAAGGAGAGATAGCCCATGTCACATCAAGGAGCCTCCCCTTCCATTTTCCTTAAAGAGACACGCTGCTCGCTCCCTCACTATCCATCCTTTGGTTCAAACCATCTTATACTGCCATCCAGTGGTCGAGAAAAGGTACTACTGTACACTCAAAACAAATTAACCAACATTTCTTCTTAAAGTTGACAATAATTACTAATTATTGTAAAATTTCAAACAATATTACCGTTTATCGCAATAATTTCTGAGACAATTAATCGCCCAGCAAAATTTGTTATCGTGACAGGTATATCCACTCTTCCAGTTCATTTTCTTAACTAGAGTCAAAATTAAAGGTACCTATTTCATTTTAAAATGATTTCAAACACCATCTCATCAGTTCTCAGCCCTAAATCTGTTGATTTGAATTATGCATGATGCATCCGATCGGAGTGTGATTTATTAACACGCGTGGAGCCTGAATAGGCCCGTTAGCATTATCGCTACACCTGAATGATGCACACTTGAGTGAATGTCTGCGCCGTGCGCAGCGTGTGTGCTTTTGCCAGATAACAGTGTATGAGCAGTCAGGCGTTTTTCTGACCTTGTAATGTTGTGTGCATGTAGGACTTATCTGGAGGGTATGCCTCTTCATGTGTGTGTGTGTGTGTGTGTGTGTTCGAAGTGTGGCCAGTGCATTTAATTTAGCATGTGGCAGATGTTGAATAATTGTTTGATGCACTGATATCCTGAGATAAACACACCTGTGCTTTCATCTCAACGCATAGCATGAGCTGATGAACAACAGAACTGCAGGATGTTAAGTGTGTGTGTGTGTGTGTGTGTGCGTGCGTGCGTGCGTGCGTGCGGGGGTGTGTGTGTAGAGGCAGGTGTGTTTGGTGCCTCAAGTGTTTTGTTGTTGCTTCATAAGACTGCATGCTCCAGTAGCATTACATTGTCAAGTGGCTCACATACACACTGGCAGACACACACTTGTGTAAGTGTGTGTGCCAGCTCAGCTTAAAGGTTAACCATTAGGCTAAGGGCAACAAGGCGAAACAGCTGATCTCTTCGCCTACATCTGCTCCTTCTGTCTCATCTGCTCACAGTCCAGTTTGTTTCAGCAGCCTGTGAAACATATAAAATAATATTAATTTTAACCAGAAATAGTTTAACTTTTCACTTATAAATGCTTTTTTTGCTAAGCTTACTTTTCGTTCTAATTTCCAAACTGAATTTTATCCAACGTCTGATCTGAAACCAGGAGTTTAGACACCAAATGTTTGCACTCTGGTAATTATTCTGTATAATTACAGTTTATGAAAAGCCTATGGAAGCATGCAATTATGCACAGCTTGATGAAATGGTGTTTGTGTAAGTCTTGGTGCTTACATTTGTCTGTAAAAGCAGCTGTTTTTCTTTTTATATTATTTTATCCATCCATTGTCTTTACCAGCTTCTACATATCACTGTGAGACGTGGTGGACACCCTGGACAGGTCTCCAGTCCATCACAGGGCCACATGGAGACAAACGAGACACACAACCATTCACAATCTCACTCTCATCTAGGAACTATTTACGGTAGCATGTTTTTGGTCTGTGGGAAGAAACCAGAGTACCCAGAGAAAACCCACGCATGCACAGAGAGAACATGCAAACTCCAACCAGAAAGGTCCCGGGCTGGGATTTTATCCAGCAACCTTCTTGCTGAGAGGCAACAGCTCTACTAACTGCGCCACCATGCCGCCTCAATATTTTATGTATTTATTTGTTCTTTTTTTTTTTTTTTTTTCAGCTGGATGGGCACAGCTAAGTGTCCTTATAATAACACATTTGCAAAGGTATAAAGCTGCATATTGTGTTATTAAGAGTGTAATTGTTCCATTTGAGAGCAGCTTTCATTGTTTTCATACGCAGATAATGACTTTGTTCTGCCTACGAGCTCTGCTCTCTCAACCACAAAAAGTTGCTGCTTTTGAGCCACAACTAATGATTTTATTTCTTAAATAGCTGTCATAGAGATGGCATTTTAACTCCTCCAAATCAGACTTGATGCTGTTTATAGCCAGACAGATAAATATTGCAATTAGTCAAAGACCAAATCCAGCGCTGGTGCTGCTCTTTCATGTTTCAGGGAAAAAGATAACATGTTGTATCAAAATTTATTTTGTTTATTTGTGCAACTTTTAGCTTGGTAGTTTTTGTCTAACAAGCATCTCATCTACTAAGAATCCTTGACAAAGTAGTACGTGTAGCTACATAGCTAAGTATTACTGCATTTTGTTCAGGTTTAGTTTGTCAGTTATGGCTGCACAATATAAAAAATAATGTCCAGTTGTGATGATGTTGAATTGCAATGAGATTAGTTGCAGTAAACCCATATTTTCCTTACTTTTTGGAGTTGCTTTGGTTATTCAGATACTTCATCTGCTGATTTGATTTGAACTTGTAGCATATTAGAATAAAAAAAAATCCCTCTTGGAGATGTGCAGCAACATTGCTGGCACCATCTTGCAAAGAACCTCGCTGACCTACACGAGGAGAGATTAGTTAAAAAGGTCAGACTGATTCTGGGAGAGTATGATCATCACTTACTGACTGCATCCATGGTGAGTTCAGGCTGCTTTCATCTGGACACAGATACGTATGTTGTCATGGTGCAGGACTCAACTCTGCAGTAATCAGGCTTGATTGTTTTTAATGTTTTTTTCACTACCAGCTGTGACGCAAATTGCCTTCAGGGGATAATAAAGATTCTTGAATGTGAACGTCTTCCTAAGCAGCATTAACTATTTAGGATAAAGTGAGTATCTGGTTTGCAAAATATATGACAGAAATTATATTGCGTGCACTTATGGTTTACAGTAACAATAAATTAACAAAATATAAATATGCAGCTCTAATCTTTGTGGCAAAATAAAACAGAGCTATTTTATTTGTAAACAAACATTTTTCCCAATGAATAAATATGGCAACTGATTTGTTATTTCTAAATGAGTCCCTTTTCACAGATTTGTTTTGTCCCTATTACAATTTTAGGTTGTGTTGAAAGTCAGAGGTTTCACATTGCAAGTTTGACAAATAATCAATGCACAGATCTGTAAAATACATTTTTGGTCCTTTTTTTATTTTGTTTTGTTTTAAGGGCAGGCGTGTTGTGCTTTTTTGTCAGACTGAATTTTTTTTTTGTGCCTTTAAGTTGGAGCTGGACACTAAACTAAATACTGTTAAGCTGACTATTTTTTAATAATCCTTGTGCCACCCACAACATCTTCTGCAATGAGGGAAGTAATACATAGTTTAGTTGATTATTAGTTGAACTGATAGTACAGCATAGTCCTAAAAGAATACAGACAAACATGGATTCTACAATGCAAGGTTGTAAAATGCATTACATCTTTTAATACCATTTGTAAATCATTAATTTTTTATACCACCTCTTCATGTATTATAAAATGGCAACACTCCACTGCTTTTTAGTTTAGGCAGTAACGCCATTATGGCTGCAGATTTCAGGTTGAACAGCACTTTGGCTGCTGTGCATCCTTAACAAAGGAACCGAGACAGAGTGGAGCTCTCACATTGTCCAAACCAAGGAAACAGATGTTGGTGAAAGGGTTCAGGTCTATTTAGATGTCATTATAGACACTCCATAAGGACTCTGCACTTATAAACTTGTCCTAATGAGTTTACAGTGGCCCATTTTAGTCACCGAAAGCAGTTTATAGGGTGTTGTTAGTTGTGTGATATTCAAAAGGACTGAGGAAACTGGGTAAAATTTACAGTTTCTGCTTTATAATAATTAAATAATTCTGTTCTTGTGTTTGGAAGTCACTGTAAAGTTGGTAAAATCACATTTTAAAATGTTTATTACCGGTAGCAACTGAAAAGTTACAAACGTAATCTAGCATTATCACATAAACTTCAGTTAATTATAGAAGTTAATCCACATAATTTAGCAGTAATATTTAGACTTTTTTTTTTTTTTCTTTTTTTTGCATTTGTGATTATGTTGTAGATTTTGAGGAATTTGTTTGGAGGAGTTATAATAATTACCACTGATAGAACGTGTTTCTTATTACGCGGTATTTGTGAATACTTCCGTGGTGAGTAATGTTTATAGCGTTTTCTTTTGCTCGTGAGTTTTCTTCTGATCATTACATCATCTTTGTGTGCATGTGTGCGGCACGTCAGGGTGTCTGCAGCACTTAGGCACTTATCCTTTTTGACTCCCGCTATCACATAAGTGGGTGTCATGTTCCCATAAAGCTTTTCCTGAACTTCCTGTCAGAGTTCAGGAGTTGTTTCCTCAGTGGAGTATGGATTATCACAACAGTCAAAAAAAAAAAAAAAATTGTCCTTTTCTAACCAAAAGAGAATTTTAAGCCGTTACAAGGGATTTAAATGAAAGTTTATAATATTTTGTTTATCAAGCTAAATGTTGCTAGAATAATATTATTTAGTTTTGTTGTTAAAAAAACACAACATGCTTGTACGAGAGAGGGTAAAACTAACATACAGTAGATTTTCTTTATTATTCTAATCAAGTTTGCCTAAATCCTCAGACTAATTCCTGTCTGCCAGATGTTTATAATTCCTCTAAAATTATGAAAAACATTAGTGACAAGGTCTGTTTACAGTTAGTACTATGGTAAACTGCAAGTACCGTAATTGTCGGTCTATAGAGCGCACCCAAAATATAAGCTGCACACACTAATTTCATTTAATATAATAATAATAATAATAATAATAATAATTTGGACATAAATAAGCTGTGCTGGTGCATACGCTGCACGTATACCCTATGTATATGTTTGTTTGTACAGCACTTTGATTGGCCTTGTTGCTGTTTTAAGTGCTCTATAAATAAAATGGTATGATAAGCTGTAGGTGTTGTTTATTTAAGGATTCCCATTAGTTTCTACCGTAGTAGAGACTATTCTTCCTGGGGTCCACACTGAAAACATTACAATTAAATCACGCTTTTACAAACACACACAAAGTCGTAATAATATACCCAAGATAAAAACAAATTCACAATATAAAAATTCAAAACAACCATCTCATTACTAGGGATGCACCAATCCACATTTTTTAACTTCCGATCCCATCCCGATACTTTATCTGGATATCGGCCGATCCCGTTCCCGTTCCGATATCATCATCATCATTAATTTTATATGAGGCTGTAATAATCTCCTCTCAAGTACAAAGTGTACACATATATGCATGTATGTCCAAAAAGGCAACTTGAGGTAAGTTTTATTTATATTGGATAAGTTTCAAGTTTACAATTAAATTCTGCCAACACCAAACATGTTTTATTTTATTCCTAGCTTTAAAGTGGATATAAAAGTGATTAAGTGATTGTTTTTTTAAATTTATTTTATATATTATTTTAAATAAAGGGTGATAAAATATTTTTTTCTTCTTTCTGCATTCTTTATTCAACGCTTTCTTTTTGATTAATTTGTTTTATTTTGTCTCTTTTAAATGAATGAATAAATGAATTAAATAAAATATTAAATAGC
>JARVLU010000583.1:18811481-18827745 GCA_031762415.1 Simpsonichthys santanae | reverse complement strand
GTATATACTGTATACTTACTGTATATACTGTAAAAAAATGAAATGAAAAATATATAACAACCAAATGCATATCTGAATAAAATATAATTTAATAAAATTTCAAACTTGAGTTTTGCATTTAGGATTTTATTTATTTATTTCACTTTTCTTGCACCTGGTGGCGTTACTAAAGCTAAGTAATCGGAGCAAAGTTCATGATCGAAGATCGATTTTATCATGTCCTGGATGATTTGAGAATCTACACCAACATATCTTTCTGAGAAATATTCAACAAGAAATTTCGTAGGGTATCATATTCACCGTTGAGATAATTTAATCAGACACAAGTACAGTACAGTATATTAAATGACGCGTATATGCTTAATGTTGAAAAACGAAAATGTGTTTCCGCCCGGTTTCGAACCGGGGACCTTTCGCGTGTGAGGCGAACGTGATAACCACTACACTACGGAAACCGATATGGACACAGACGCGAACAGCACCGTCAAAACTACTACTGTACTAAGGAAATGTACTGTTTTTGGACTTTGGTTGTGTTGTCGCAGCGGATTTATTCAGTTAGAAATAGTAGACAACACAAATTAATTTCGTCTAATTAGTTTTGTGAATTGTAAAATTAATTTACAATTTGTGCATGTGTAATGGGAATTCGTATGTGTATAAAAATATGTATTTGTAAAAAAAATCATAAGTACAGAGCCAAAAACTGTAAATTCCTTCCTGAGGGTTTAATTTTACGTACGATTTATTTAATTTAATTTTAAATACGTACAACACGAATTTCCTTTCTCTCAGCTGATTGGTCAATATCATGTCAATCACACATTTTTAAGGACGTTTATTCGTCGTTCCACACAATAAGTATCCAATCAGACAACATATGGGTGGGGCTGACGAGTATTGGCTTTTTACAGAGCCTCTAGCCTGGAGTTATGAATTAGTGCAACAAAATTGTCCAGACATGCACTGTATTAATAAAAAATCACGTTTGGTTACTTTGTAGTTTTCAGTCACGTGACCTGGGCAAACTGGAGTGATGCTGTGGTGCGGAAAAACCAGGTAACGTTGACAGCCACTTGAGTACTACACTCATCTTTGTAACATTTGATCAAAGATCAAGATGATTACCATTACTCAGTGGATTTTGATTCAGGCAACACCAAATATTCTTCACAGTAGGCCATGTCTGTCAATGTCTGATTAGATGGCAACTTACTTGATATGACTGGTGAAAGTTCAAAATTAAAACGCTCCGTTTCAAATGCTCCAATACCATGGATATTACAGTAATTGAATGTCTTCAGTCATACACATTGCAAGATATCAATTCAGAAATTTTAGTGTCTCAACAATCAAATTTTAATATGTATATCACAAGCAGTTTTCATAAAAAAATGCACCTGGTTTCAGCCCCAATAAACATAATTTCAGCCATGCAGCTACAGAACAACTTTGTTGTTTTACCTACAAAAATGGCATCAAACCAAAAACATTTTTAAAGATCTCCTGATGCATGCTCTTCCATTTTTAAAGCTACAAATATGAGCTGCTTATTAAAAAAATGTTTTAGATTACCAGTATACAATGTTTTCTGCATACAGAAAAAAAAAAGCAGACAATCAGTTGTTTCTTTTGTTTTATTGTTTTTCTTAGAAAAACAGTTGTTTTATTCAAAGAGACCAAAGCCCAAGTCGTCATCAGACTCCTCAGACTCTTCCTTCTTCTCTTCTTTCTTCTCCTCCACTTTAGCTGGAAAGGTAAAAGGGAGAAAGGTCAACAGGTTGTTTTGGCATGTGAACCCTGGAATAAATAGTGTTTTTTTTTGTTTTGTTTTTTTAATCATTTGTGCAATTCTAAAACTTGGAAAAACAACCACAACAACCAAATTGAACATTTTCATTTATCTTTTCATTTTCAATGTACATCCTGCAACTATTACAGTTAAACGTGCCATTCTTCTATTGAAACCTTTGATCCAGTTACCTGGTGCATCACCACCAGCAGCGGCAGGAGCTCCAGGAGCAGCAGGTCCACCAGCTGGAGCTCCACCTCCGGCTCCAACGTTGCAGATCAGGCTGCCGATGTCGACGCTGGAAAGAGCCTAAAAAAATAATCACGTCATTTATTTTGTCCATTAACTGATCTGGTTGAACTAAAGGAACATCAGTACACATTTATTAGGATGAAGAAAAGCCTGTGTATTAGGTGTCAATCTCAAATGCTCCAGACACTACAAAATTTTACTAAGTTCTTTGTGGCGTTTTTATTTTGAATGTTAGTTAAAAAATTGTGATAATCATTTACAACACACCAATGTTAACATTTAAAACTAAAAATGTGTGCACCTGCTTGTGTGTTCTCGATAATGAACTATCTATTACATGTAAAAAAATAAAATTAGAACTTCGAATGTTGTTCTTGCCATCAATATTGTAACAGTAAAAAAAAAAATGTTCTGTATGAGCATGAAGGACAGTTTCAAAAATCTTAGGTTTGATATTTAAATGCAAGTTTAGGTCATACCTCTACTCTTTCAATGAAACAACTTTAGCCAGTGGACAGTTTTATGCTCGTTTTTTTCTTTTGGGCTTACTTTTAGTTAGTTTTTTTTTTTTTTTTTGGTAGTACAGATGAAATTTATTTTAGGTACCATCAGGCTCGACTTATTCCAAAAAAGCTAAATGAAAGTACGCCTAATAGTGGGAAATATAGCAGATCCACAAATACAGATGCAGAAGTGTTGACGTAAACAAAGCATGCATTGTTTATATGTTGTTATTAATTTGATAGTCAGTGAAGAAGGCATCTTGCTACACAGGTCTTGCGCATGCCACCAAAGCTTCAGCTGTTTATGAAGCTGATGAAGACCCGCTAAACCTACTTTTACATCAACATCCCTTACAAGTTTCACGTCTCAAAAGCTTAATGCATACTGTATTCTCTACACAGTGTGCTCTTACCTTGGCAAACAGACTTGGCCAGAAAGGCTCCACAGTGACTCCGGCAGCCTTGATCAGAGCATTCAACTTGTCCTCCTACACACAGAAACAATTCAATTCAATTATTTATATAGCAGACATTGTTATATTAACATTTATGTCAGCAAACCATACAGGCCATAATCCATGAACCGCTCTATTATCAAACAGCTTAATGAAAAATACTAAAAGGAGGAAGATCAATGTTTTGTCCTAACAAGTAAAATACTAGGCTTCTTTTTTTAATTTGCTTGATAAGTAACGATTCATATAAAACTTTTAATGCCTACTATATATTTCCTGCTTAGGAATGTTACAAGGTTGGGCATGTACTACAAGGTAATTATAAGTCGTGCTAATTAAAGTTGCCTATGTTGTACGGTGATGTCTACCGTAAAGTGAGACGTATTGTTGTGAAGTGTCGTTAACTTGGTGAGGCTCCCAATATAAATACAAATCGCACTCCAACGTGTTTACAAGACGGTGTCTGTAAAATTAAATAATCACATGGGAGTGCAGGATAACTGGTTGTTATTATAGTCTGTAAACTGCAGCTGTCCAGATGTGAAAACATCGCCTCACGTTAGCCATGGCGCCATTTTTAGCCGGTAACATGGGAGAATACAACCCCGTTTGTCCAAATATGTATATTTAACCCAATATTCACACTAAATTAGAGGCTGAATTATCTAGGTATTTCCGATTGTCCATTTTAAAGCGTTTTCATAAAGGCGACGGGACAAGTGGCTCAAATGTCCGCGGTAATCTGGGAAACTTACTGTGACGGTGACTTCATCGTCATGGAGGATCAAAGCGGAGTAAATGCACGCGAGCTCGGACACGGAGGCCATTGTAGATGTTGGATTTTATAACTGTGGGGTCGGATGCCTAAATTTGATGGTGCTAGTCGCCGGATAGAGGGCCTTAGCTTCAGATGAAGAACCGAACACCTTAGACACGTTTACTTCCTACAGCGGAAAGGGGGGAGAAGAGGGCGGGCTCTTTGTATATATACGTACGTCGGAAATGCGTGTTTGTGACGCAGTTACGCACGAAACGTAAAGTAGCTTTTCTGAATGAACACAACAAACGGACAAACTCAACAATTTGTGTTGAAAATAATATTTTATATAAAAAAAAACTCTGTGCATGTACATAGTAGAATAAGCGGTGCCTTTCATTTGTAATACACACACACACACACACACACACACACACACACACACACACACACACACACACACACACACACACACACACACACATATTCATGCAATTATTTCCTTTTAATTCATGAATTTCCTTCCCCAGGTGGAACATTACACTGATTCACAAGAAGGCTCTGTTCAGGACAGGATTGACAACTCGGTCCATTATGAAGACACACGGAGACGGAGAGAGGGGGACTGAAACAGCCTGCGACCTGAAAAGGAAGAAGCAGGTAAAAATAATGGATGGATGTTCATCTTCATTAAAAGAGTTCAAAACATCGTCTCCAGACTCATCTCTCGCCCAGAAGGTACTTCAGAACAGTCATAATAATAATCTCAATGTGCACGATTGTTCTCCTAAAGGGGTCTGCAACCTTTAAGATCAAAAGGCATATTTCTGCCCCTTTGTTCACTAAATTAAACGTGTCCAGAGCTACAAACCCTGCTTCAACTGTCATTATCAACTGGTGGCCCATGGGCCACTTTGTTTAATAGAGGGGGCTTTTCTGACATGAAAAGTCATTTATTGATATTTTTACATTTTAAAACAAAAGGAAAGACTGGATTCCATTATCTTTACTCGCTTTTTGCTCTTCAGGTTGCAGGGGGCCACTTTTAATTTTTGAATTATTTAAAAATCAATTGTGGTCACTTTTACAGGGACATATTTTGAAAACTTACTGTTAAACGCTACTTTATCATTTTAATCAATTTACAAATTGAGCAGTCTTTGAGAAGAAAATGAAAATGCAGTTTGGATGATTTATTTTGAAATTTATTTGAGTCAAAACATTTAAACTGAAGTAAATTTTAAACATTTATTTTGAAAATGAAAAGCATTTCTATTAAACCATTTTACCAGTAAATTGAAAATTGAGACACATTCACGTCTATGCTCTGATGCCTATAGCCAGCAGTCACAAGTCTTTCACATAAGACTGGATTTGTTCAAATAAAAAAAATAAATGAATAAAAAAAAAAACATTTAGCCAATTAAAAAAAAAAAAAAAACTAAAACGATGAACTGTGCAGGATTGTGTTTTTTAAATTGTGGAGTAAATGAGTATCCTACATTGAAGAAACAAAGCATAAAGTTAAAGTGAGTATAATTTATTCTGTGTATTAGTACTAGTATTCAAATACAGTATTTGCAAAGGAAATAGCAGGAAAACTGCTAAAACTAGTCATTTTTTGTTGTGGGTATAACATCCTATAAAATTCAGTTTTAATTTGGTGTTGGTCAAAGTTTGTAAGAGCCACATGTGGCTCTAGAGCCTCAGGTTGCAGACCACTGTCCTAAACTCTCATGTGGGGTCAACAACTGTTCATCCAGTGCAGTTTCAAAAGCCCAACATAAAATACTGGAACTTCACATTTCACAAACATCTCACACAACTTCATGTATGTTTGCCATGTCTTCATAAATGTTATAGTAAACATGTCTGTCCCACTTATCATGTGTGGAGCAACACAGCAGAGCAGCTGTTTTCTTTCCACACCTCGATGTGCATGAGAAGAATCCTACATACAAAATGTATTTACTGTATTTTGTTTATTTCATTTAAGTCAAAAACACAAAACTTAAAATTATTTTCAACATTTCGAGGCAAATTTGCTCCATTTAGTCTGGAACACAAATTATAAAACTGGCCTTTTTTGTACATAGTTCCTCAAACAGGAACGAGCGCAACGTGTACACGGATTCCTTTTACAATATTTATACTTCAAAGAAACAGTTACAGCCATAAACTCGATTATGAGAGGAAATCAAAACGTGATGAGTAGGTTTTAATACTTTCCTTAAGTCTTACCATCACAGTTCTTCCAAAAATGTCAGTATTAACTTCAAACGTCACAACCAAAGCTCACAAACCGTTCAAAGAATCATTCATACTTTTGGCACTAATAAAGATTCTTGGCCCAGTTGTGTACAAAACAACAACAACAAAAAAAAACTCAAACTTGTGAAACTTCAAAATACAGATGAATGCAAAAAGCAGGATATATCTTTCAGTGTACCTTCTTGTTTTATAATGAAAATAAAAGCATAATTTACTCAAAAACACAACAATTAATAATAAACTTTTAAAAGGAAAAATGTGGAATGTTAAACCAACGTCATTATTCTCCATGGCAACAAATTACTGATGCATATTCCTTAATTGAGCTTAAACAGAAATAATAATGAAAAAAAAAAAAAAAAAAAACAACTTTAAACTGAAGTTATAAAATCCTCAATCTCCTCTATTTAGCTTGCTTCCAGTCTCAGATTATTTTAATATCCAAACAAATATTCACCAATAAGCTTAAAAGGATTTTCCTAGAATTAATCCCAAGAAAAATATTCCTTGTTATTGTCCAAATAGTCATTTTAAATAATATTAGGTACCACTTTACAACAAGGCTCCTCTTATAGATGGCTAAGAGATAATTATTAATTCTTCAATAAACACTTTATAAATCATTAATAACTGTATTAAGGGTGACAAAGAGACAAAACTGACCAGTTTGTTGCCAAATAGTGAACCAAATCTGTTCACCTACCAGTATACTGTATATTTAATCGTCATTTTATTAAACATTTCAGATTAAGTTACTACCTTGTAAGCACAATAAACATTTGTAAACCTGTTTATTTTAGCATATAATATTGCACTTTATCACTGCATTATAACTAATATATTATATCCTAAAAAATAAGGTTTAAATGCTTATTGTGCTTACAAGGTAGTAACTTAGTGTGAAATGTTTAATATAATAATTCTAGATTAAATATATGGCTGAACAGATTTGACTCACTATTTGGCAAGAAACTGCTCAGTTTAGTCTCTTTCTTGCCCTTAATTAATGCATAATAAGCAGTTATTAATGATTTATAAAGTGTTTATAGAGTAATTAATAACATCTATAAACTATTTATTGGCCATCTATAAGGGGAGCCTTATTGTAAAGTGGTACCAAATATTTTTGTTTTAATGTATGATGGAAACTGTAAAGCAACCTTTGTTTAAATTAATAAAAATGACTTTGACAGCATTTTAAACCCCTTGACAGTACGGTTGGACCACTGCTTTGATTCTTGTGTCCCAAGATGCACTGCAAAACAATCAGAAGCTGTTAAATGTATTATTTTGTTCTTTAAAAACCATTTATCTATGGACCGTTAGGCTCAGCTCAGTCGATGTTAGTGAACGCTGCGGAGTATCGTTTATCGTTGTGGCTTTGCGAGAAGTAAAATTAATATTCGTAGATGTTTTCATCACAGTTAAAATAAATCAATTTATATCTATTCACTGTAGAGATCCTTGTCCACAAAGTCCATGCTGCACTGCCATGTTTGTACGGTAGCCCAGAATGGACAAATCAAACACAGGCAGTATGGAGGATGTATACATGTTTTTGTTTTTTTTTACAGTTTTTAAGTTTGTAGCAGCCACCGTAGAGATGTGCGATATTCAGCTGATGCAACCTTCCAGCTGAGCTGTCAGCAGAATGTCAGTGGAGGAGGAGAAGAAGCAACAGATGGTAGAAGTCAGTGATCGGTTCTACTCCTTGTGAGACTTCCCTTTAGGTTTTTCATCATACGAAACGCCGTATTCGTTGACTCGACTTCTGTCCACTGGGTAGAGCCTGGAGAGAAAAATAGGTTTTGATTTGGATTATTGTTACGGACTTTGTGTTGGTCGCTTGTGGTGTGTGTGTGTGTGTATGAGTGTGTGTGTACCATCTCTGGTAAAGGTAAATGAGGAACACCACGTCGTCTCTGAAGCAGGCCAGTCTGTGAGACGTTGGCATGGTGATGATGAAGGCAAACACATCATCAATGAACGTGTTGAAAGCCTACAAACAAACAAACAAACAAAAAAATAATAATAATGCTGTTCTGAAAACTTTTCATAAATAAAACATCTGGTAATTTTAAGGAAAAAGTCTTAATAAAAGCCAAAGTGTCTTACATGGCAGGTTTGTACACATGAATACACTATGAGAGATCAAATCAAGTAATTCACTGAAACAAAATGTCTTCTCACCTTGTACATAAAGGCCTTCCAGGGCAGGTGAGCCACAGACTTCAGCTGTTTCAGAAACAAATGAACAGGATTTGTAGAAGAAAAGCCGAAAGCTAAACACAAAGCCGAAGAGAAAACTTCCAAGGCTCTTAAAGGTGTGAACAGTTGCTGCTTTATCTCAAGTAACCATTGTCTCAAGAGAACAAACAACTCACCTTATAGTTGACAAAGAGTTGAGGGAGCATGAAGAGGAATCCAAAAGCATACACTCCTGTAACAGGAGAAACACGTTTATTGATTATCATTTGAAAGGACAATCATTTAAATTAAAAATATTTTTGGAAGCAGCAACCATCACTGCAGCAATCTGTTAAATAATCGATTTAGTGGGTTATTTTTTTATTGTGTGAATGTTTATGAAGCTTTACGATACATTTTTCTCCCATACATTGTCTGGTGCGATTCTCGTCCTGCAGTTTTCAAGCTGTTTCAATAAATCATAAATCAAAACGTTCAGCTCTTTCAGGATAATCATGCTATGACTTTTGGTATTGGTACAACTTCAGCTTTTTGAAATATTTAGCCTTTTCTGCAATTGTTTTTCTCATAGAGCTCATTTTACATCCTTCAAATCTTTAGATCTGTTTACAACCTTTTACTGCTCCTTTTATATTTTGCTCTGGTTCAGCTTCTTTGTGCAAATTTAAACTTCTTTCAGCCAATTTCCTGAGCAAGGCCCTTAACCCCCACCATCTGCTCCCTGAACAGGTCTCTCTTGAAAATGAGTTCTCGTGGCTCAATGAGACTACCTGGATAAATAAAGGGTAAATGAAAATGGAGTTTTTCTTAATAATTTCTGCTACTTTGAGCCTAATTAACTTATTTCTGTTAATTTCAACTTATGCTCCTTTCAGCTGATTTTAGCTAGTTTCAGCTTTATCTGCTATTTAAGCTATGTAGATATTTTATGCAAATTTTTGCTTTTTCGGCTAATTCCACATTTTCTGAGGTCATTTCAGCTCTTCCCACTTCCTTCTGGTACTTAAAACTTCTTTTTGCCTTTTCAGCAGTTTTTTTTTTTGTGTGTGTGTGTGCTAATTTCAGCTTTTTTAGCTGATTTTCTCATTTTTGTGCTCATTTATTCTTATTCAAACCTAATTCCACAAATATGTGGTCCTTTTGCCGTCCTCTGCTAATTTAGGCTTGCTCTTTCATTTTAGCTACATTTAGCTAATTTATTTCTTCCAGGCTACTTCAGTAAAAATGTGCTCTCCAATGAAATCAACAGAAATAAGTTAATTTGGCTTAAAGTAGCAGGAACTAGACATTAATTTTTTGCTAATTTCTTTAGCTAATTTCAGCTGAAATTAGTTAATGTTTTTGTTCATTTCAGTTGTTTTTCAGCAATAATTTTTGCAGGAAATGCGATGTCTCTAGTTATGAGTGCATTCTGAGTGAAATGTAGCTCACCGTTCACCAAGCTGTTTATCAACCATGAGTACCAGCTAGAAGAGAAAACAGAATTATTACAACCGTGTCAAACTCACATACTGTATATTCATTATTTGTACACTCCCACCCGTACCTTTTATATCGCAGGAAAACCAGAGCGTAAACAGCTCCTCCGATACACAGAGGGTACAGGAGGTACGACAGATACTTCATGGCCTGAGCCAAACAAAACAAATTAGTCTAAAAACAGGATTAAATTGTGCATGCAAGAGAAATCCTTTTTTGTTTGTTTGTTTACCAGAGTATCATATTCTTCTGTTCTTCTTTCTGATTCATCTAATTTTCCAAACTGTGTCAAAGAAAAACATAACACATTTATTCCATTTTACAGCTGTGAAGCCAACAATTACAAATTATCTCTACATTTTATTTACTTGAAAGCAAATCATATTTCTTTAAAAAATACATAACTTTGCCATAATTATGTTATTTATTCGACAGTATCATGGGAAAAGGTTTATCACATAAAAAAGAAGCACCAACAGAAATAAGTCATTTAGCTGTTCTGATGATGGTGCAGCTCCTGCTAATCTAAAAAAAAAAGCTCATATTTGCTACATAATTTGTACAGACATGTTCTGTTTAACCTCTTAAGTTAGGGAGCGAGACAAGAAATGGATCAAGTGAACAGCTGCTGCAGAAAACATCTGGACATTTTCCTGAACTATCTCTGCTCTTTGGTTAAAAAAAAACAACAAACAAACAAACAAACAAACAAAAAAACAGCTTGACAGATGAATTCACACCTACCAGGAATGTTGGTTTGCCTCCTTTCCAAGAAACCTGGATTTTAAAGGCTTTCTTCACTTTCCACACCTGGAAAAACAAAAGCAAAACATGTAATTTATGACTTAATGATATCACAATAAACACTTTCAATAAACTTTATTAAATCAGGACGCTGAGCAACTCTGTTATAAGCATAAAAACAGTCAATACATTTCACCAGAGTTAGCCTTGGGCTGTGTGAATGTTTATGAAGCATTCACACTATTGTCATCCATTTATTTCCTGTATGTTTTTCAGCATCTTTCTCGTTCCATAATTTTTGTGCTATTTCAACAAATACAGTATATCAAAATGTTCAGCTCTTTCAGGACAATCTTGCTATGACTTTTGGTATTGTTGCAACTTTAGCTTTTTGAAATATTTAGCCTTTTTTGCCATTTTTTCTCATATGAAATGTATTTATAACTGCTCCTTTCACTTTTTGTTCTGTTTCAGCTTCTTTGTGCAAATTAAAATGTTTTTAGCTACTTTCAGCTATTTGGTGCTCCTTTCAGATTATTTTGGCTAACTACAACATTTTTGTGTTTCTTCTAACTTATTTCTGCTAATTTCAGTTTGTTATGCTCCTTTCAGCTTATTTCTGCAAGTTTCAGCCTTTTCTGCTATTTCAGCTACGTAGCTGTTTTAATGATAATTTTAGCCTTTTTCAACTAATTCCACATTTTTTTGCATTCATTTAAACTTTTTGAGCCTAAATCAGCAAAAATGTACTCTCTCCATTTTCTTCTGGTAATTTTAAGCTTCTTTCTTCGTTTTTAGCTACAATTCAGTCGTTTTTTGCTCATTTCAGCCTTTTTTTTTTTTTAGATAATTTACACTTTTTTGTTGTCATTTCTGCTTCTTTCAGCCTACCGTAATTGGGAAAAATTGTGCTCTATCTACATACTTTTGCTAATTTGAGCTTGTTCTACATTTTCAGTTAACTTTTTAGCAACTTTAGCTAATTTCAGCTGTTTTCAGGCAAAGCCAAGTTTTTCATGGTAATTTCTGCTATTTTCAGCCTAATTAACTTCTTTCTGCAAATTTCAACTTGTTATGCTCCTTTCAGCTTATTTCTGCTAGTTTCAGCTTTATCTGCTATTTCAGCTACTATTTAGCTGTTTTGTGCTAAAAAAATTAGCTTTTTTAGCTAAATGCACTTTTTTTTTATTTTTTTTTTAGCTAATTTCAGGTCCTTCCACTTCCTTCTGGTATCTTAAGCTTCTTTCTGCCTTTTCAGCTACTTGTAAGCTAACTTTGTTGTTTCTAGTTTCAGCTTTTTTTTTAAGCTAATTTCCTAAATTTTTGCTCATTTCTGCTTATTTAAACATTAATCATCTAAATTTAGTTATGCTTGCTTCTGCTAATTTAGGCTTGTTTTTCCATTTCAGCTACATTTCATCCAACAATTCAGCATGTTTTAGCTAATTTCAGCTGCTTTAAAAAAAAAAAGCAATTTCTTCAGCAATAAACATCTACACTGCATTTTCGCAGTGAGTTTTAACTCTTTACTAATGCAAATTTTTTGCAGCAAAAAATTTCACTGATCAGTTTGGTTTAAACAGATGTCAGAGCCTTGTCCTAAAGAACAAGCGTTGTCTGCGGTGTTACGGCAGGTCAGTGTGTGTTTACTTCAATGATGGAGCCGATCCCAGCTGGTATGAGCACGAGGAGGCTCGTCTGCTCGTCGAACAAATACAGGAAGATAACGATGGTGCTGAAACATCTCCACAGCACTGAGAGAAAGAACATACAAACATCAGACACGCTGCCGTTACATTTCTGTCAGTGTTAAATGAAACCGATGGCTCAACGTTCTGATCACAGCAGAGTTATCTCGCTGCCTAGTTCAGTAGAAAACATTTTAGTAACGCATGTTTTAGCCACAATAATGTTTTTCTTCCTCGTAAAAGTTTTATACATATTTTCCCCTTAGAATCTTTTAGAGCAAAAAGGAGAAAAATTAAAACTGTAAGCAAAATCATTCAGGATTATAAGCACAAATTACTTCAGTGTTGTAATGAAATTATTAGTCTGCGACAAAAGCCAAAAATAAATAAATAAATAACCCTATTACTCTGAAATGATTAAGGTGAGCAGAAGGATGTGAAACATAACATCTGGGCACTCAGCAGCCCAGATTGACTGAGTCACATTCAGCCTGAACGCACAGATGACGCCTCGTTCATCACTTCACTTGTCTTTTTTACATGTTTTCCAAAAGGTTTATTACAGGTTGACATCCTGTAACGCACAGCCTGCTCCACTCGTAAACACAAACCTACAGCTGTTCACGCTGCAGGTTTATCACAGACGTACTGATGAGAGAAAACGAGCCAAGTGAAACCAACCAACCTGCTTTACTGGACATCCCCACCATGCTTTTCTTCTGCTTCCAGAAGCTGATGTCGTTTTTGAAAGCCAGGAAGTCAAACAGGAGCTGGGAAAACATGGCAGACAGGATGAAAAACACATTAGATTCAAAATATATATGTATTTCTTCACAAAATCATAATTTGGAAGCTTTTTGTGGCACAGCTCACATGGAAAGCAGCCACAAAGAACGTCAGAGCCAGAAAGTACAGGTTGGTGTCCACAAAGATCCCTTTGATCTCGTCAGCATCCTTCTCTGTGAAGCCTACAAAACGATGATGTGTTAAAATGATTCACGTGTCTGTGTGCGAACTCCAGAAAGATCAACCTACCAAACTGCTGCAGAGAAAAAACTGCGTCCTGCATGTGGATCCAGAACCTGAGTCTCCCCAGAGAGATGGAGTCGTAGGAGATGGTCAGAGGCAGCTCTGTGGAGGAGCTGTTGATCTCCTACAATAAACACAGAAACCTCGATAACTCAGAACATCTCTCTTGATTTATGAATAACATTTATGGTTTAAATAGCTGTTTTAAGAAGGAAACAAAGAACGCAATACAAGAAACGTTGCGTTGAACGCTACTGTTTCAGCTGGGACTAGCTAAAGGTTGAAGCTCACCACGAGGTCTTTGACTCTGTTGCTGAGCTCATCTACAAACAGCAGAGGTAGGTACACCATCTTTTTACCATTCTGGAATCTAAAACACAAAGAAAAACATTTATTTATTTACTTTACATAAACCTAACTTGTAAACATGTAACCACAGCAAACGTAAGCTGCTTTTCTCAGTCCTGAATGTGTCTTTATACTCCATTCTGATCTGAACGTTAAAACTGAAGAAATCACATTGTCGGATTGACAGTGCTGATTTTTTTTTTTTAAAAGCTTAAGTTATTAAATTTAAAAGAAGTAAGAGCTAAAAGTAGCAAAACACTAAAGAAAAGCTACAGCAGCAATAGGCTAGCTGAAGGCTAAATGTAACAAAAGACTACTAAAAGCAGCAACAGACTAGCTAGAACCTAAAAAAACAAAATTATCTAAAAGCTCAAAGTAGTAAAATGTTAACTAAAAGCTAACAGCATCAAAAAGCTAAGAGGCTAAAAGAAGTAAACCGCCAACTAAATGCCAACAGCAGCAAAAGGCTTAATACAGGCTAAATGTAACAAAAGACTACCAAAAAGCAGCAATAGACTAGCTAGAAGCTAAACCAGCTAAATTAACTGGAAGCTCAAAGTAGCTAAATGTTAACTAAAAGTTAAACGTATCAAAAAGCTAACAAGAAGCTAAAAGAAGCAAAACACCACCTAAATGCCAACAGCAGCAAAACAATATCTAAAAGCTGAATTATAGATGTAGCATAAGACAAAAATAAAACAAGCACACTGAAGTAGGTTAAAATGTTTTTAAAGGATTTGAAGATATCTCTATGTATTTATAGGAACAAAATATTTGTAAATAAAGCTTAATAATTTGACATGTATAAATGTTACAAAAACTCATAGCACCCATCTCCTGAATGAGCTAAACATTTTGATATATGAACAGTTAAAATAGCACAAAGTATAAAGTAATTAGACTGATGAAAACATAAAAATTCAAAAGTGGAAGCCGTAGTGTGTTGCTGAGCCACTCTCTTACACTCTGAGGTATCTGTGAACGTCACTCGGGAGGTATTCTCTGTCGAACAGGAAGTGGTCACCAACAATGTTGAGTGTTAGACGCGAGCGCCAGTGGGACACTGGGTGATCTGATGATGAAGTGGCTCCGCCTTTAGCGCTGGTTCCGGCTGCAGGCTGACCGTCGCGCTGTTTCTTCTTCTGCTCTTCCTGTTTCTGGCCCTGAGGGATCACAGAGAGTAGTCAAGTTTTATGTTTAAAATCTAAAGCATGCAAAACTCTTCATTTGTTATGAGGTTGCAAAGATCTAAAATCAGAAGTAGAAGCAAAAAAAAAAAAAAAGCCTCCAGTTCAACAAAAACAACGATGAACTGTTTTTTTTTTTATTTTTAATTTCAGACTGAAATGAAGCAGATACCTGGGTTTGATCTTCACCAGAAATCAAAGAGATTTCAGGAGGTTTGGGGACCATGTAGGTGGTGAGCTGGACCACTGAATGGACCTGTCGTGAATCCTGCCACGGACTGAAACCAGCCTGGTGGACAAATATTAGCGCGTACAAAGTCCCATTGTTGCGCGTTTTCTTGGGGAGGGAGACGTTGACGATCCTGTATAAAAAGAAAAAGGAAAGATGGTGAACATGAGGTTAATGGATCTAAAGCAGGCTTTATTTGATAAACCCAGTTTGTCAAAATTTTGAGGACAAAGTGTTCTTAAGTTTATAGGGTGCAACATTCAGTTTATATTCGTATCTGTTGAGGATGCATGATATTGGATTTTTGGCTGATATCCAATATGTTAAAACTTATTTGGCCGATAATCAATACCAATACCGATTTTTTTTTCCCCTAGACCTACTTACAGAGACTACATAGCTTTCTCTGCTGTGGAATTAAATACTACATTATTTTGCATGGTCTGGGTCAGTTTGGCCTGCTACCAAATGCAGAGGCCAAAAAGGGGGCTGAAAATTATGTAACACTATATAAATAAGCCTGTTGCAATAAACAATAAATTAATTAATTGCTTGCTAAATGAAAATTATCAACCTCATTTTCATTTATCGGCTTTATTGTTTCTTCCGTGTCTCTTTCGACTGAAGACACTGGAAGACAAAAGGCTCAGCTCTGGTGCTCTTCACTGACCCCTCCTTTTCTCTTTAAAATCCATTTAAACCGTCCAAAAATTGTGTTTTTGGACGGTTAAAAGAAGCTAAGCTGAGAAGCTAAGCTACGAGCTAAGCTAACAGGCCGACCTCGGGGAAAAAAATCCTCTGTCTTGTCGAAGCTCCAAAATTCATGGTTGGAACCCGTGCCTTCGTCTAAAAAGTTTTCCTCTGAAAAAAGAAGCTGAGAACTTGTTTACCAATTTTGTTTTTTTAACTAAAAGCTTTGTGTGAAAAATGCTATGCTGAAGAGCTCAAACCACACTGAGCGTTCGCCATGTTGAGAACCAAAGAGAGACAGCCCACGTAACGTCATGGGGCCTCCCACCAATTTTTCTTAAAGACACACTGCTCCTCCATCACTATCCATCCTTTGGTTCAACTGTCTTATACTGCCATCAAGTGGTGGAAATGGTACTACACTCAAAACAAATAAACATTTCTTCTTAACTTTGACAGTAATTATTAAGTATTGTCAAATTTCAAACAATATTATCATTTATTGCAATAATTTCTGAGAAAATTAATCACCCAGTAAAATTTATCGTGACAGGCCTATACAGGCAGTCCTCGACCTACGAACGGGTTCCGGACCTAAGAACCGTTCGTAGGTCGATTCTGCCGTAACTCGG
>JARVLU010000583.1:18743655-18757633 GCA_031762415.1 Simpsonichthys santanae | reverse complement strand
ACACACACACACACACACACACACACACACACACACACACACACACACACACACACACACACACACACACATACACAATCTTTTCACATTTTAACAAAAGCACTGAAATACCATCTCTTGCCACTAGGTGGCGAGAATGTCCACAATAAAGAAAATGAACATGTTTGGCTTATTTACATACATTATACTACAAATAGAAACAAATACTTGTGCAGATGTTTAGTGGAAACAGCAGGAGCGCCCCCTGTAGGATGACTGCAGTATAAGTTTAGACAAATGGGATGTTTTCCTGATGGCAATGTTTTTTTTTCACAAGTTGGCATCTAATGACTCATAGCTCTCCTACCACCTGCTAAAAGTTTAGATATTCATTGTAGTAATGCATTTAGCCGTAACTAGATATTTGATGCCTAAAAATAAACAATCACCATGTGTGGAGGAGTAGGCAGGACTTCCAGGCCCACATTCCTAGACTCAACATGGCAGCACTGGTAAAACAGAGATTACCAGCTTCAGTTTAAAACAAAAGGAGGCAGAGACAGTTTGTCAATCATTTTCATGTAAAAGGCTTGGCTTGACTAAACATTCGTATACCAGACAAAAACAGGCATGAGCAATTCTATGACATTGTTTCATAAAACCTCTGTATCTCTACTTTACTGAAAAGCGTTTTTAAAAAAAAACTATCTTTTACCAGCAAAAAAAAAAATGTGTATGAGTGGGAGGTGCAAATGCAGCAGAAAATATCAGTTTAAAAATATTTTCTTGTATTTTCTGAAATACTTTTTAGCTTTCTGTGTTGTTGATTTTTGTTCTGTTTTGTACAATATTATCTTGTCAGATTTTTTTTTTGTGCATCTCAGATAAATGCCTTGCTTTGTCTCGAGTGTAAAATAAAAAGTTGGATTTCTTGCAAGTCGTCCACACATGGGACAGCATTACACCCAAATGATTAGAAACACAAAGACCACGAGTGCAGATGATATCCTAACCTTGCGAATTGATCTGTATCATTGCAGTCTCTGTTTTTTGTGCAGCACCTTCAAAGCTTGTTCTGAGCTCAGGGCCAAACAAGGAGTCCAGAAAGCCGCCCGCTGGCAAACAAACTGAGAAAGAGGAGTGGAGGACGAGTGAGCTGGGGGCTGTGGAGCTGACTGGGGTAAAAAGAACGGGGGCAATGTTTACCTCTGTTCTCTTGGGGCACTGCTTCAGGGCTGGAGTGGAGCTTTACCAGGGGAGGAGGGGTAATTCTTTATGCGAGGAATGGGGGAGTCGTGGGGAGTACTTTAGAAGGAGTAATCAAAAAAGAACAAATATGTGGGGGAAGTGAAGACTGGCCAGTCCTCATCTGCAAATCTGCAGTTAAAGCCAGTGCAAGAATAAAATATGAAGAAAAACAACTGCTTCAACTTGTTATAATTTTATTTGATAAAGTTATGGTAAGTTTTCAGTCATCATAAAGTAAGAAATATATGATAAAGTTCAAGTTGTGTTTATTTGTCATATGCAGGTTAACACAATGAAATGTTCAGGATGAGAAGAACCAATTTGATTAGCTAAAAAAAATAAATAAAAAGAAACAAACAAGAAATACTAAAGCATGCAATAAGGGTAGAAAAATAAAATACCAAAAAGTAAAAAAGTAATTATAATAGTTACAAGATCCTAAAGCGAGACAGTAAACAACATGGTTGAATATAATGGTGCAGGTAGGATGAATTTGTATGAATATGTATTTCAAGGTAGTACTAGTAGCTAAAAGGCACATATTAACATTCATTCAACCTTTATTTAGGCAGGATAACCCCATTGAGCCTCGAGGACTCTTTTACAAGAGAGAGCTCGTTTCAACAAAGAAGGATAATAAAGGACAACAGCAACAACAATAGACAGTCATAAAAGAGGCATAAAGATTTTTTTAACAAGTTAAAATAAAATGGCAAAAAAGTAGCAAAAACAGCTAGATTATAAGGTGAATGTAGACTGTTGAGATTGAATTATGCTGTTAAGGTAGTGACATCCGTGATACAGTAGGGCTGGGCGATATGGACCAAAATTAATATCTCTTCTTTTTTTTTTTTTTTTTTTTACAAAAATCGCGATATACGATATATATCTCGATATATATATCTCAATATATATCTCAATATATTTTGCTTTCCATAAAGTAGTAACAAAAATATATTTCTGAGTCAAAGCTTTGTCCCAGTTGTCACGCAGCTTAACAAAGCTGTAACTGTATAAAATGAATGTCTCAAAAATATTTTTTTTCCTGCATAACAAAACCAAAAACAGCTGAATCACTTAAAATTTAAACATAACACTTCCAGATCAAACAATGAAAGGCTGACTTTCTCTTTAAAAAGTCTTATTCTAATGAAGTATATTCATTCAACCTTTAATAACTTTTATTAGCAAAGCTGATAGAAAGTCCACATTTTTGTGTAGTTGGCTTGTTTATTGAGCTCGGTTCTGTTTGATTATGGCTTGTTTCTTTCTGAGTTTAAAAGTTCCTATATGCTCTTGAATGTACCGTGCTGTGTAAACAAAGTTTCGAGCTGCGTGTCAGTCAGAGTTTTTTTCCTCTCCCGACACAAGACGAGCCTTTCAGCTTGAAGCAGCTACCGTCATGGAATATTCATTTCAAGTCAATAAAAACGTGAAGTAAAATACAATGAAAATAACAATAATCATTGTACGTTTCCATATGATGGTGAAATTAGCTCTCTGCATTTAACCCATCCACCACCAGGTGGAGCAGTGAGCAGCTATGGAAAGCACCCAGGGAGCCAACTGGGGATAGGGTGTGTTGCTCAGAGACACCACGAGATATGCAGTGACTGGGGATTGAACCTGGCACTTTCGGGTCTCGAATCAGCTGCCCTGCCTCTACCCCATCTCAGCTCCCATATAGGAAAAAACATGAAAATAGAGCGAAGTTTGAGACTGTATCTAATTTCCAGACTCCTCCCCTTACACATATGACACCTACCACACAGCTCCTAACTTGTTACAGAGAACAGAGGTTAAAATATTTCCAGTTGAACGTGGGATACAGTTAGAAGGTGTGGGGTTCTGGGGTTTTTTGTCTGTCTGTCTGTTCACTTTCCCTCCACAGTTAATCACCACAACTCAACTCACCTGCTGCCTCTCTGGGGAGGACTGCTACTTAAGCAGCTGCCTGACGCCTCTCCAGTGCTGGGACATCATCTGCCATTGGACCTTCCACGGCTTGGCTCATCAGGTCTTCTCTAGGACCTCTCCCACCACTGGATTACGCTCCTGTGGATTCACAGCGTCCCTTCCATCCTCCACTTCATCTATCTCACTGTTCTGGGTCAACCTGCTCCTCTCTCCTTCTACAACAAACAAAGTAAGATCAACTCCATCCTATAATTCTGATCTACAACCTGCCATGAGGATGATAACACTCACCATCTCCCCATCTTCCCTTTCAGCTGCTCGAGGTCTTATCCTACACCTGTAAATAAATTTTCACTTATCTTTTTATCCTGTCTGGTGTCCTTACTTCTTTGGTCTGCTTACTGGGGGTCGACGTTTATACAATCCTGATAGAAGGGACCAATACACCGTCACTTGTTGCCAATTCCTTTTACAGAAACAGAATCAAGCTGCATCAATATGTTCAAGTCAAGTGTGTAAAACTGGATTTCAAGTTTGCAACTAACTTCACCGTATATTGATTTTATATTTTTAGATAAAAATAAAATCAATAATACCAAGCATCATAAAGACAGAGAAGATGCTACTTTTGACATTTTCCATATTTAAGTATAATAACTGTGATAACAAATGTAATGCATCAAACTAAACTTTACAGATATTTTTTACAGTAACACATTTTTAATGTAGTTAATTGTTCATAATCACAGGAATCGTAAACCTGCAACGCACTTGATAGTATAATACGCACTTAATATGTTCTTAATACACGCATAGGGCTAAGAAGTAAAGATTAGATGTGAGGTGAGATTTGGATTAAGATTTATTGAATAAACCAGCTACAAGTAACAGATGTCATTATCTTTTTGACAACTTTTTAGAAAATAAAAATTCAAATTACTTCTTTTAATTAGCACCTGATCAAATATGAATAAATGGAATTAAATGAACCAAACAGTTTTTATGTTTAATGAACTAAAAGAACAAAAATAAGCACCCCTCACACATTTGATAACGCTGGTCATTTGCACTTTTTCACAACACACGCACACACACATTAATACACACACCAAAGGCCAGTGCCAACGAGAGCGGGACGCAGAGG
Source organism: Simpsonichthys santanae (assembly GCA_031762415.1). Taxonomy (NCBI): domain Eukaryota; kingdom Metazoa; phylum Chordata; class Actinopteri; order Cyprinodontiformes; family Rivulidae; genus Simpsonichthys; species Simpsonichthys santanae. Next base: position 18,753,345 of record JARVLU010000583.1, on the reverse strand, counting down.
AGCGACGAGGGGCAAAGAAAGGGACACGGAGGAAAATGCATGCTTGACTAATTCCTGTATTTGTACATCGACTCTTTCACCTCCCTTTTCTTGAACTCTGTGTGTGTGACGTGCGTGCGTGGGGTGGGGGTGGGGGGGGGTACTGTAACCTTGACATTTTAGCATCATGGGAATGATGAATGAAAATGACCACAATACACATGGGAAGGTGGGGAGGAGACAAACATAACAGACGCTGTCTGTCTGATATGTCCGTGTGTCTAAAATCATCAGCAGCATGGAAGAAATGCTGCAGATCTCTGCTCTACACCAGTCTGCTGGTTATTTAAAGGCCTTGGGGCCTGTGCTAAATTGATGTTGTTTTCTTTCAATCAAAGAGTCATGTGGGACTGCCTACATAAACACTCTTATTTTTGCAGGGAGGAAGTCAGGCCTAGACAAGCTGTCTGCATCTGCCTGCTTACCTTTAACCTCCTGCGTCTGAAAGAGGAGTGGAAATTTGTCATTAACCGACTGTAGAATTTGTCAAACAAGCGTTTTTCTCACTGGGACAAAATAAAGACACAAGGTGCTCTGCTGGTGTTCATCATGTCAGCTGATTCAGACAAACTAAATCCTGTCCAATCAAGGTTCACCCCTGCTACATGCTAAATTTCTTACCTGTTGTAGATAACTCTTTAAATAACCCTTATTTTTTAAGGGAAAGTGCTTCATTCTGCCAGCCCATGCTAATCATGACATTTCTGCTGGAATAACCTCATAATGTAAATCTGACAGCGGTATAGGTTTTATAAAATGTTGAGCAATAATTTGAAACTGGACTTGTTTTAAGAAGGCAGCTGTTAACTCATCCATCCAGTCAAAATCAAACTCCCAAGTCAGAATTAAACTCCAAACTGAGGTTGTTCAAAAAGCTATATCTACAACAGGTGAGCTATTAGTTGTTCATAACCTTTCCAGAACGCCACATGAAAAGATCTAAACTATCTACCGGTAATTGACATCGGATTCCTGTTGTTTAGTGCTTTAATGCATCAGATCCTCCTCAAACCTTGAACGGTGTCGGCATTAAAAGGTACTTTTTTTTTTTAATGGTTCCAACCTTGTCCCGCTGCCAGGGCCTTCAGTCTATCTAGGTTCTTTCTACACAGCAGCAGTCCCATTACACTAAGGCTATGTTCACACTGCAGGGCTCAATGCTATTGTTTTGTTTTGTTTTTTTGCGCAGATCTGATAAAAAAAAGTATATTTTATTTTTTGCGTGGTCTTTCACTGTAAGATTTGTTTGAACGTAGCTTAAGGTGTCCCTCATGGTCCCATTCTAGACCCTCTATTTTTTGTGCAAAGGCTACTACCTCTGTGGAGGTGTAAAATCAAATTTCATTGCTCAGCAGAAGCCATCTAAATTCCCTTCTCTCTAAAACTATGCAGATGAGATTACAATTCCACAAAACTGTCTAAATGACATTAAATTATGGATGGAACTGAATTTCCTAAGCTTAAATCAAAATCAAAATTTGATTATTTTTGTAAAATTATTCTTCTTGGTGGAGTTGATATGTCTTCCTGATCCTCTTGCTTCGAACTGTTGCCCTTATGTTAACAATATACTGTAGTAATGTATTAACAAGCGTGAGTAGATGAAATATTTGAAGTATAGAAAATGTTTGTTTCTCTCTACTACGCAGTTTTCCAATCACTAGACTAAAGTATCATTAATTGCATTCTCAATTTATCTTAGCTGTTTGAAGTGCTTTATACAGATTGTACATATTTTGCCTCTATGGTGAGAAAAAAAAAGCATAAAACCTCTTAAAAAATACATGCTTTTTTAAGGTAAGTAATAAATGTAACACTTACATGTTTAACCCAGAAACTATCCTCTTGGATCAATTTTCCCAAAAAGTGGTCATTTGAGGACAATCATTAAATTTCAGTCAGTTCAGGTTTATCTGAAAGCAGATCTGATGATAAAGAGACAAACAACTTTGCTCTTGGAGACAAAGAGATCAACTCTACAGCCGGAGTTACAACAAACAAAACCTTTTCTGACCAAAAATGTGACATAAATAAGTGCCATTTATCTGAATCCTGCTCTTGAAACATCTGGATTCTGGCTTATCTGCACTAAAACTATTGTTCCATTGGAAGTACTCTTACACTTTTAATGATAACGATGATGTTATTTCTATTTTATTTTTTTATTTTTTAATAAATGCTTTACACTCTGAAGTAAAAAAAAAAAAAAAAATGGATCCATCTTGTTTGATTGACAGTGGACTAAAACATTAATTTGGTGTTTAGCACCTACTTTCACACCTCCCCCAAAACTTAGTGACAGCATGAGAGCAAATGTTCTGCAAGCTCAAACTTCACCACAGAGGCTCCTCTTGAAAACCTAAAATGTGGCAAACTAAGTCAAATGTTTTACAAAGTCTTCCATGTTTACTTGATGTTCAAGAGGGAAAATAAATCCTTAAATCAAATTGAATATCATTTAAATAAAAAAAGAATTTGAAAAGTTTCAATGAGTTTGTACCGGCTAGATTTAAAGGACAAGTTTTTTATATTCTTGTCAAATGTTTCTCTTCAAAAACGCTTGAATTTATTGAGACACACTTAATGTTTGATTTAGAGAACAGTTGTTGGGTAGAGTTAGGCATGTCTTTAACAAAGAGTCGTTAAAAATCTAAAAAGCTGAAGTAAATTGGGTTTCTATCCAAAACTACTCACCATTTTTTAATAACAGGCTTGTTAGGGTATTTTTGTTGGGATGTCCTGTCTTTAAAAGTAAAATATTGACTAAATGACAGTTTTATATCCTTAATATTTTTTCAGTAACGTGTCAACCAGCCAGGGATAAATTCCCTTAAAAAATACTTGTCAGTATTTATGTATTATGGAATTTTTCTGCTTAATTTCCATGTTTTGTCATAATTAAAAAGCTTAAATGTGCTTGATATTGACGAAATGAAAAATAAAACATGAACCCACAATAACATTTTCATTATTATATTATTATTATATTATCATTATTATAACCTCTAAGGTTTGGGACAAGATGACAGAAATGTTTTTAATACGCAGAAATAGAACTGTAAAACAGAAAAGCAGTTTTGTCCTTTAGTTTCCAGTTTGTCCAGACATCTCTGGGATTTAATGCAAGCTGCTTAAATGTCTAAGTTCATGGGTTGTCTAGGACGACTGAATTCTTAAATGTAAAGACTTACAGTAAATGTAAAGTCAACTAAATGAAACAAAACAATTTTGTCAGTACCCAAAAATATCAGGAAACTCCCATTTTAGTAGGTTACTTGCCAAAAAAAAGTAAGAAAATACATTTAAAATAAAAAACTTTTGATTTTTAAAAGCATGCAAGCTGTTAGATTAAATTATTTTTATGTGCATTCATGTTTGTTCTCTTTTCTCACAGAGTTTGTGTAAAAGAAAGTCGGCCTGAAGGACCAGCTGATTTTACACCCAACATACACTCACTCAATAATTACTGGAAACGAATGTTGGGTCAAATCTTCACTTATCTTTTCAAATTTGGACAAAAATGTAAAAATACAATGCTTTTCAATTGCTTTTGTGCACATGCTTGTCTATTAGCAAAATAGCTCATGAACCACTGGACAGATTTCAATCATTGGGTATACAACTGATTATATTTTGGAGTTAACCCAATTTAAGATGGCTGTCACAGCTAATCAACTTTCATGAGCATAAAATAACTCGGTACCACTTTACAATAAGGCTCCCCTTATAGGTGCTAACAAATAGTTTATACAGTATATGTTATTAATTCCTCTATAGACACTTTATAAAGCATTAATAACTGCTTATTATGCCTTAATTAAGGGTGACAGAGACAAAACTGACCAGTCTCTTGCAAAATAGTGAGCCAGAGCTGTTCACCTATGTATTTCATCTAGAGTTCTTCTATTAAACATTTCAGACCAAGTTAATACCTTGTGAGCACAATAAGCATTTGTAAACTTTTTTTGTTGTTGTAGGATTTAATATGAGTTGTAGATACTTATAATGCAGTGATAAAGTACAATAAAGAAATAGGTTTACAAATGCTTAGGTAGTAACTTAGTCTGAAATGTTTATAAGATGAAACATATGGAAACTGCTCAGTTTTGTCTCTGTCACCTTTAATTAATACATAATAAGCAGTTGTTAGTTATAGAGTGTCTATAGAGGAATTAATAATGTATCTATAAACTTAACCATCTACAGTATAAGGGGAAACTTATTGTAAAGTGGTACCAATAACTCTGTCTTTTATAATAGGGATTGGACTAAAATCAGGTGTGGTAGTAGCAGAGAGTGATCTCCCACACATCCTTCGAGCACAAACATGGCAGTCCTTTGTTTGTTGTAAGCCTCTAGAACTGTGCAGCCTCTCGCGCAGCACCTGCATCAAATTCAGGGGAACTCTTCGTGGGGCAAACATCTGGATTAAACTGATCCGCAGTCAGGGACAGAGACGCATCCAGATGCTACTCGTTACACGAGAGGCGGTGGTTTACTGCAGATTGTCCCATTATTGCCAGCCATCGCTTGCATTTCCATGGCAACTGCAACATCACATCCGCACATATAATGGTGTGTAAAGTGGAGACAGGGAGGTGAATATGTCAGTTTGCTTGTGAGCTTGCTGTACGTCGCCGCATGCCTGCATCCCACCGTCGTGCTTTCCAGCCAATTAGGCAGCGGAGGCTAAACGAGACCTGTTCGTCATAACCCAACAGCTTACCTTTCCTCGCGGAGCCACACGTTACTAATAACTCCAGCAGAAGTGTAGAGATTAGCACAGTCATGGTGGGAAATAAGTGGAGCAAATTACTGGATAAGATGGTCCAGGTGGAAGAAAGAGTTGGTTACAAACACACACCCCTTTGTCCCAGCAGCCACCTCTGTGCCGTTTCTTCATGGACCACAGATACTGATGCCCTGAACCTTAGAGGCTGAGTCAACAGGCAAGAGGAAAAGGTTTTTGAGGACGGAGCGACTGAAAGGAGGAGTGGTGTGTTTCTGTGCACCGTGTGTGTCGTGAAGTGACTTTGTCCGCGCACCGTCTATTTCCTGGCAGTCAGATCTCTCCGTCCACCCTCTAGACGTGCAGAGCCGACTCATTAATGTTTAATGCTCACTCAGGAAGCAGACACGCTCAACCACCCCCCCCCCCCCACACACACACACACACACTTCGCCGACATCCCCCAAGCGACGCCATCCTCATTACCAGCCTGAGGTTTGACCTTTCACCCCTCAACCAGATGGCTGATGTTTTTGCTCTGAATGGAAAGGAAAACGAACCGAGACCGGCCCCACGCTGAAAAGCGAGGACGATGGAGATGTTGCTGAATCACTTGGTTTGGTCGGGACCACAACTCAGCGAGGCCAAACTGGTTCGACTCGTATAAACTGTCCCTGTAATCCAGACCGCGGAGGATTATCGATGATTCGGTCTGAGCTGGCAGTGTGCGTGCACATTTATGACTCTCCAGGCCCGAGGCCTCTGATGACTCCAGAAACTGCGACGAAGTCCAGATCAGCCTTTTCCACTTGACACATCAAACGATTCAACAAACCACAGCGTCCGGCGGAGAGGCAGTGCCCCTACAGGAGAGGGTAAGCAGGCGGAGGTGCGTGAGAGGTGGCATTGTTTGTGAGGCGTGAGTGTTGCAACAATGAGTGAAAGTAGACCTGCGCACGTGCCTGAGCGCATGCACGAGCCAGGCTACCGGCGTGACAATGGCACCCTCAGGTGGTGACTGATCCACGCTGTGAGTTTCTGAATGAATCAAGTTTTTTTTTTTTTAAACTAAGCTCATCTATGTAGAAGCACAAAGACAAAAAAAAATTACATAATTGAAAGAAAATGAATAAACCTAAAAGTGCATCCATCATAGTTTTCCGAGGTTGGTTCCGTGTTCAAACTTTTACAAAGCTCCAACTTGCTGAACATGATTTAAAACCAGCTTTCAACCTTTATTTAGGCAGGTTAATCCCATTGAGCCTCAAGGACTCATTTACAAGAGAGACCTGGCTACAAACTATGGATGACAACAACAACAACAATAGATTTTCCTTGGACAATCAACAATAGACAATCATAAGAGAAATACAATTTTTTTTTTTTCCCAAGTTAAAAAAAAGATGTCAAAGTAGCAAAACCAGCCGGTCGAAGCAGACGGACGCTCGTCCTGAGCTGGAGGTTTCTTCCTGTTAAAAGGGAGTTTTTCCTTTCCACTGTTGCCATTGTGCTTGCTCAGGACGGGAGACTGCGACGATGTGAAGATTTAACGTGTCTGCTGGCTTCCTTAGATAGAAAACGTCACTAATTGACTTTTGTATGTGAATGTTTTTGTTCGGTGCCCTGAGACGACTTCTTTTGTGACTTGGTGCTACATAAATAAACTGAAATGAATAAAATCCTTCCCTGCAGTCGCAGAACCACCGTCTTTATACCACCGTTCTCCTCCTTCTTCCTGTCTTGTACAGAAAGCACAGTGACGCGCTGTGGGAGAAGAAGCAGCACCATTCTGCTGCGGTCAGCTCGTCTGGAGAGTCTGCTGGCGTGCCGCCGTGACTCAGTGTGATCTGCAGGGAAAAGCTTCAGGTCTGATTATGTTAAAGCGCGACCGTGATGTCTGCTCAACGTGATCCAGATTCTGTGATTTGTGTGCGTTTGTTCTCCTTCTCTCTTTAATCAGAGCGTGAGTGAAGCAGAACAGCTGCAGAGGTTTGAATCAGGAGTTGGGCTCTAGGCTGGCGCTCTTAACCAGCTCAGGATGTTTGTTTCTTTCCTGTCCCCACGCAGAGGATGGATTATTGTGAGCATCTCTTCATCTCCCTGTAATCATCTCCTCTACGTTGCCACCAGAGGACCACCTCAGCTCAGACTTGTTTAAAAGGAGGAAAACCACCCACCAACGCAACGACTTCTGAGGACAGAGGGACCGACTCCCAAGCCTTTTTGATGACATCATGCATTTTAGGTGGGAATAAAGGAGATGAGTCATCTGAACGCAATGATTCGCCAAATCTTATTCCCTCTTTCTTATTATTTAAAAAAAGTTTGTTTTCCTATCCATTCATTTGGTGCCTTTTTAACTTTTTCTCTCAGCGGCCTAGCATTCCTTAAAGAAATACATATTGCCCGCCACCTTTTATACCAGAAATTTAGATTAACAATCTTTTTTTTTTTTTTTTTTTTTTTTTTTTTTTTTAAGAATAGACAGAGCTGTTGTCGTTTTGGTCGAACTTTGAAAACAATGTTAAGCCCAACATTATGAGATATGCTGAAAGTATGTGCTTTAAATGACTCTCAGCTACTACCACATCAAATTCTAGCTCAATTTCTGTAAAACTCACAGAATTATAGCTATTTTTGATTTATTATGGCGGCCTTGTCAGTTGTGGAGCCAGTGTTTACTTCCTGAAAGATTCATCATAGGATATTTTACTAACAGACAAACGCACACAGACTTCTGCAAAAATTTAACCATCTGCCTTCGCCTTTCAGTCGCAAGTCAGAGTCAGAGAAACTGATAAAAATATAAAAAATATTTGTGATCATTATTTCTTTGTGTCATAACTGTCTACAGATACAGCACATCAGTTAAAAAAATGCATACTTCATTCTTCAGTAGACGTTTTCTTACAATAATAATAAATAAAAAAATTACATTCTTGCATTACACAACTGTTACGTTTTCTTTCCCTGATAATTGTCATGTGGCTGGTAAAGCTGCAGCCTGTGACTGATTTGATTTTTGTTTGGTTTATTTATTACCTAATTATTAGCCAAAACACTTTTAGGTTATTGATTAAAAAATAGAAATAAAACTGTTTTCTACCCAAACTTTTCATCTTTCAAAGCTTTCTCCTCACAGGCGCTTACTCTCAATAATAAGAGTCTAGTGACCTCTACTGGTCACATATGGAATTACATACATTTAATCCCTCAGATTAAAATCAGGACGCAACCTGGGTTCAAACTAACAACCTTAACATTATAAAACCACCTCACTCAACATGTTGAAAGAAGAAAACAACAGCACGCATTTGGGATTTTAAAAAAATATTTAGTTTTATATTGAAACTACAAACTTATTTAGTCCTTAAGAGAAAATCTTACTGTATTACCATCAATGACCCGCAGAGGGCGCTGTTATCATGCCAAAGAACAGTCCAAGTTTATAAAAACACATCAAACCAATTACTGTACCTATAATCGCTTTCTTCAATCCTATCAGTATGTTCTAAAGTAAGTCTTGCTGCTGCAGAAAATTATCTTGAAAATATTTCTCTCCGAGCTCAATAATGGGTTAACTGTCAGTAACCTTTCAGCTGATTAGCGAAAAGGTGTGTAAAACCGATATAACAGCTTGTTCAAATAATGAGGAACATTGCAGCATTTATCGTGAACAGTCATGGTGGAAGTAGCTGAGGGCTCACCTGGGTCAGGGCAGGGTGTGCATGTCAACACATTCCTGAAGTGAGGAAACTGCCTGAAGTTTCTGCTTCAGGCTTCATTCCGGGGGACAAGCAAGAATGTGCAGCTGTTGTTTGCAGGGGTGGCAGGAATGTTGTAAAGCAGGACAGGAGTCAAAAACCATGTTGATCATCAGCTGACTACACAGGTGTTACAGACTTCTGGCACGCACAGACATGCAAACTAAAGTAAAACCATTAAATAAATAAATTTAGTTTACCACACATTCATGCATGTTGTCGTGACTTCTCATCATGCCACATCAGATAGGAGCTCTTTTGGGTTTGAGCTAAATGTTAAATACAGTAATTAACAGAAATCAGTTTGTTTTTATGTAGAAATGCGCCATCTGGCGGCCTGGAGGTCAAAACGCAGCAGTGCTACGTTCGCGTCAGTCGGAAATATTAAACTCACTGACAGAAATTCACATCACCAGACAATACTCCACTGTGGAATCGGATTTTAACAGTTTATAACGTTTCCTTCTTACTTTGTAGCAGGAAATTCTATTTCGCCATTCATATGGTACATAATAAGGTTTATTGTGTTTACTGTTCTTCATACAATGTTTTCGATTAAGTGTATTACTTTGTATAACCTGGGTTTCCATAAGGTTTTTATAGTCAGGAATTTAGGTTGTATGATTTTTTTTTTCATTCAACCTTTACTCGTGCTTTGTTGTGTTTACTTTACTCCACTTATTTGACAGTTTGAGGGGTTGTTACTGTATTTTTTATTATTATTATCATATTATTTTATCAGTGTTAGTGATTCTTAAGTCATTTTTTGGCCAGTTTATGTTTCCTTCTCTCTGTGCTTTAAAATAAAGTCATGTTAACATTTCTGTGTGCACATTTGTAATCTTTTCATGTGAATCTGTAACATTTTGGCAGTTTAAAACTGTTTTTGTAGTCTATTGGATTCATTTTGTCATCGTGTTACTTTTCTTTTTTTTTTTCTTTTTTTGGTGGTGGTGGTGGTGGTGGTGGGGGGGGGGGTCCTATCATAGTTTGATACATTTTTTGATTAAGGCTGTTGGCACATTTAGATCCATTTATCTGCTCTGATCTGGGGGTCTAAGAGTTCTGGAGTGGTGACGTTGGAGATTACGAGCAGCCAGTGAACGCACCGCGGAATCCCTTTTTTTTTTTTTTTTTTTTTTTTTTTTTTTTTGATAA
>JARVLU010000583.1:18542936-18558289 GCA_031762415.1 Simpsonichthys santanae | reverse complement strand
ATATATGTGTGTGTGTGTGTGTGTGTTGTTTTTTGGACCCACATGTACCTGTTCGTGGACCCCCAGGGGTCCGGTGACCCCATTTAGAGAACCACTGCACTACACTACACACTTTCTATACATATGTTTGGTTAGACTTATGAAAATAAAAATGGTCTGATTTAAACAAAATTAATCAATTTGTTTGTTTTCTTGCACAATCTTGCATTTTTTTAAACATAAATGACCTATTCTAAACTTTTAGTTGCAAGACTAAATTACTACTGTACTTGCCTTTGAATAAGATACATTTTATGAAGTAACTTAATAAATGACTTTGCAACACTGTGACAAAATGAGAAATCACTGCCATCAGAAGACGTGATCTGTTAGCTGAATCCAAGAGGGATTTATTATTTTCTACCTGTGATGTACAGTAAGGATTTGTGAAAAAATAAAAAAGAAAAGAAAAAGGAATTAAAATGACAGCATAATTTTTTGTAGGAGAAATTCTTTATCCCCCTTTTATTAGTTTTTGGCAGCCGAACTGTTTGGGAACCACTGCTCCCAGCTCCCTGACAACATAATGCCATGATTTATTCACTGTGGTTCTAGACTACACTGACACACAGTTTGGCTCCTAATATTCAGACTTTTGCCCAGGGGCCTCCAAACATCAGTCGTCTAAACTTCAGCGCAGCCCATGGGTCACGGGACAACATGGTCATTGCTCCAATGAGTATTTTTTTGTCATTGGGGAATGCACTGGGAGTCCAAACGTGTCCCAGTCACATTCACTTCATCTCTTTAAATTTAATTTTCTGTCCCTCCAAAATGCCAACATGTGATTAATAAAATAATTAATTAAATAATAATTAAATAAAGACAAAACCACCCCGTTTTATTTTGTGTAAAATTGCATGGCTTTTACAAGACTAAGAGCACAATCTGCACACCTTCATCTTCTCACGCCTCAGTTCTTCTCCACCAGCCTCGATCGAACAATCCATTAATCCACTCCACACTGTAGAGAACCGAGCCACCGGGCTGTTGCCTAAAACCAGGAGATATTACGACATCGCCCTCGTTTCAGCCTCCTCACATTGTCTGTGATTGCTGATTTTGTGGCTTTATTTGTAAAACCATAATTTTTCCTTTATGATTTTAAAATTCAGTGGAGCAATTTTTTTTAAATTATTTTCTTTTAATTGTCATTTTACCTTCAGACCAGCACCTGTGTTCATCTTCTTCTGCTCTTTTTTATATAATTGACTTTCAAATGCAATATTGGAATGAGAGCAGGTGTACTTAACATAAATATTCAACTTTTTTTAAAATTATTTTCTGGCAGTAACAGAGGGAAAAACTTGAGGCAACAGAAATCCTATACCAATTTAATACCCCGCCCCCAAATTTTAGGAGTCCTAGGGTTTTGCTCCTACAGTTTCTCCACCAGATCCCCCCAAAAAACAAAGACCCCAATGATCCTCTATTGTGAAGAGTGAGGGGTCAATCTGCATGTGTCAGTCTATCTTATGCAATCTTAGAGAACAGCACAGCTTTATAACTTGAATCCCATACTCCTTGTTTCTTTGAACTGAGAAAGAGAAATGAAAAGAGAAATGTTGGATGATCTTAGAAAAAGTTTGTGTCCCTTTTTATCCCACTGAAATTGCTGGAACTTCCTTATTCTAACCAACTTTTACAAAGTTGGTATCTTTTATTTTTGTCTTTTCAGCATCAAAGAAAAAACAAAAACGAACTTCAAATCTGCAGTTGAAGACGTTTCACCTCCCAACAGCGGAGCTTTCTCAGTATTTCTCTAATCCCTTTGATTGATCATTTCCTGGATGTTTGAGAATCTTCACAGCAAATATCCCTTACAAAGTATTTCCCAAAATCTTCAAGTAGAAGCAGTTGTGCTGGAGGGGTGGACAGCAATGACAAACCTATCGTAGTTTTCGGACAATAAGTCGCACTTAAAATCCTTTAATTTTCTCAAAAATCAACAGTGAGCCTTATCAGGTGCGCCTTATGTATTAATACAGGATGTGCTTACTGACCTCAAACCAATTGTGTGTGGTTATTGTGTATGAGATGAATAAAGTTTGACTTATCTAATTGTTTTGTTTTGCTTAATGCACCTTATAATCCAGTGTACCTTATGAAAACAGACCCATTCATGGATATTGCGCCTTATAATCCGGTGCGCCTTATAGTCCAAAAAATACGGTACACAAAATGAGGTAAAAACTAAACATTAAAGCCTCATTATCCCTGGTAAAATGTTTACTGATTGCACTTTAGTTAATGCATATCAAAGAACTGCTCAAAGCTCGGCATGGGCTCCGAAGAAGCGCACCGGATGACAAAAGATAAAATTAAAGTCAGATTGAACTGTACATACTGTAAATAAGTGTCAACAAGCAGTACATGCAGTATACACAAACACACATGCAATCCATTATAATCCATCTTTTCACAATTGTTTTCTTCCTCATAAACACACAGGAGACATAAACCTCAGCGCGCACACGGGCAGATGCTCCCCTCCGTAATCACCAAAACAGAGGCCGACCATAACGAGCACAAGGAACCGAACCAGATCTGCTTAAAGCAGAATGAAACATTTTATTGTTCTTTAAGCAAATTCCACTCCAGCGATAACGTAAACACAGAAATATATTCAGAAACATTCTCCTCCTGTAAAACAATGCAACGATTATCGGATTATCGTTTCATCTTTTTGTTGTGGTGGATCTGGACTGCTGATTTAAAATTCTAAACAGATTGCATTAAAGGATGCTTTGAAGTCGTCTCCTTGTTTCTGTCTCTTTTCTGTCTTTAATTTTTTTTTTTTAAATATATCTCATGTATGTTGCTCAATGTGTCCTGAGTGGTTTGTTAAGAAACAGACATCTCGCCAACAAGCTACTGATGCTGCAGCTGGAATCCAGGAAATCAGATGTAATTTTTTTTTGTTTGTTTTAATCCACCAAAACTTATTTACTTCTCTACTCTTAGAGGATTAAAGTTCAGGACGGACCTCTTTTCTCCTTTTCCACACTTTTATCCGCCTGCATTTCGGCCTGCCTTGTTTCCAGCTCACATATGCTGCGGTAATAACACTAATTGACCATTCGTAAACATCCCTTAACCTAATCCTGGTTTCTATGGCAACGTAATTGAATTTCACTGTTAGATTACCAAACAGATTCCTCTGAGGCGGAGGCACATGTACACACAAACACGCAAATGCACATATCTGCTCAGTCACTTGTCCAGTTGGCATGTTCCTCCAGATGAGGTCAGTAACGAGGAACACCAACGTGGAGTCAACGTGTGTGTGTGTGTGTGTGTGTGTGTGTGTTTGTGTGTGTGTGTGAGTAGAACACCAGCGAAGAGGCTTTATGGAGAAAATATGGAAGAATTAAATTAATTAAAAAGAAGATCGGTCAGTCACGTTTAAATGGGACACTGATACAAACACAGGGACTGACCGCACACAAACTGCACTTTAAAAAAAAAATAATTAAGATTTCAGCTGAATGAACGTTTGTTTTTATCCTTACTAGTAGCTTAGTTGCTGCTGAAATGATTGTGTTTTCTTGAGGGGGAGCTCTAAACTTAAAATGTGCGGACTGATTGACTATTAGGTGGATTAAAAAAACATGTCTCGTAACTCACGTTTAAAGCAAAAGTTTTTTTTTTTTAATTGAAGTGATGTTTTATGGAAAGGTTATAAACAATTAATGTCTTACCTGTTGTAGATAGGTCTCTGAACAACCCTTGTTTGGAGAAATAGTTTATTTCTGACCTGAACAATGATTGCTATAATCTTTAATCATAGCACATCAGCAAAAAAGAAACCATCCAGATGACCTGACTGAACATTGATGGATTTTTACCTGGATGAGCATGAACTTTGGTGTTTTAAACTAGGCCTGTCATGATAACAAATTTTGCTGGGCGATTAATTGTCTCAGAAATGATTGCGATAAATGATAATATTGTTTGAAATTTGACAATAATTAGCAATAACTGTCAAACTTAAGAAGAAATTTGGTTATTTGTTTTGCATGTAGTATCTTTTTGACCACCAGATGGCAGTATAAGACTGTTTGAACCGAAGGATGGCTAGTGAGAGAGTGAGTGTATCTCTTTAAGACAAATGGGAGGGAGGCCCCTTGACGTGACATGGGCCATCTCTTGTTCCTAAATTTTGGTTCTCAAAATGGCGGCGGATGCTTGGTGTGGTTTAAGCTCTTTAGCATAGCATTTTTCACACAAAGCTTTTAATAAAAAAAAATCAATAAACAAGTTTTCAGCTTCTATTTGCAGAGAAAAACAATTTTTTATATGACGGCATGGATTTCAACGGTAAATTTTGGAGCTTCAAAGGTTTTTTTTTTCCCCCCGAGGTCGGCTTGTTAGCTTGGCTCGTAGCTTAGCTTCTCAGCTTAGCTGTTTTTAACCATCCAAATGTGAAAGAGAAAGGGAGAGGTCAGTGAAGAGCATTAGAGCTGAGCCTTTTGTCACCTAGGGCCTTCAGTAGAAAGAGGCATGAAAAAACGATAAAGCCGATAAAGTGAAATGAAGTTGATAATTTTCATTTTTTTATTAATTGATTTATTGTTTATCACAACAGGCCTATTTTGAACCACTTTGGCATGACTGTCTCAGAGGAGTTGATGGGGGAGAGGGTGGGCCCTGGAGGCCATCTTAGCATCAACAAACTGTTTTTAATCCACAATGGAGTATGCTGTTTGTGGGAATCAGTTTGTTTGGAGGACTTCTCAGATTGAAGAAGTCCTTTGGATGAAGGACGAAATGTCCCAACAACAAAAGAAACCACACAGATGACCTGACTGAACACTGTTGGATTTTTCCTGGATTATTGAGCATGAATAGCAAGCAACCTCCAGGGTGCTAACGATCCATCGTTAAGCTGATGGTCCTCCTTAATCATGCGAGCAGCTGGTTTTGGCTGTCAGCAGCAAACTGGTTGATCCACTATGAGAAGGTGCTATTTATAAGACTGAGCTGAAGAAGTCTTTCGGAGGAAAGATGAATACGGTAGTTTCTGCAATTTTTTATTTATTTTTTTTTTTTTTAATGTCCAGAGGACCAGACTTAACTATATTTAGATGATAGAGTAGGGCTTCCCATTTGTCGATGGTGGTGACTCCTCCTAGAAGGTGTGAGCAAGGCCGGATTTTAGCACGGGCTTACCGGGGCTGCAGACCGGGGTCCCGGCGCTTCGGGGGCCCCGACCAGCATAGTTTACGTATTGGATTTTCGACCCAACCTGCCAATATTTTCCGATCCATGATGCACGTTGGCTTCAAACTATGGAATGGATTTCCAGAACGGAGGTGTGTCTCATGAACCCAGAGTAACAAGACCCGTCTCACATTCAGGAAATCCATTTCATAGTTTGCAGCCAGCTACAGCGTGAGGGCTGAGTAAGTAGCATCTTAGCTAACAGCTAGCTAACTTTTCATCGTAACATGTCCACTGTGTGGAAGTATTTTACACTCAACACCGCAAGACAGCAACGTGCAATGTCTGCAGAGCCATAGTGCCACATTAAACCGCGGTCAAGTTAGTTTTACATTGGACAGTTGAGCTCCGGGGCTTCAGGGGGACGCCACTCTCGCTGAACCAAAACACAGGCATCCTGACCCGGCCAGCTGCATCCCCGTCTCGTTGGAGAGCGGCTGACCGAAATCAGAGCGCCCACCCCGGATTGAAAAAGAAAAACACACTACTGAAGCCACGGAGCTCAAACATTTGAGCTCCGTGGCTTCAGCGGTGTGTTTTTCAGCTGCGCTTTGATTTTGGTCAGCCGCGCGTTCATGTTTCTGTTCATTAGCTTTTGAAATGCAGCTGGTTTGACCGTCCAAGTGCACTTATCAAGGAAAAGTTAGACTGAGACACACCTTTACTGTAATTTCGAGCAAACAAATAATTGTTTTTAACTGTTAATCTTGTTGAATTCTTGTTAAAAACCTCCCGTGCACGCCCCCACGGCCGCCATTTGGCAGCCAATCGATTTTTTGGCAGAACACCAGCCCACATTTCTGTGTTTTCAGTTTTCAAACGTGACACATCAGCAGTGATGCATAATTGATGCGACGTATACGGCAAAGCAACATATTTATGGATTTTTCCATTTTATTAGACATATTTGGACTGATGCGATTTTTATGGTGGTGCGGCGTTTATGGCGGAAAATACAGTATATGAATTTCATTGTATTGTACCATATTTGGATGAAATTTAACTTGATTGCTTTATTGTACAGGTATAGTGGCCTGAGATAACATTTTTTGCCTCCAGAAACAGTAAAAATGTTATTTTTTTACTGAAATGAAACAGAAAGTAATTATGAAAGTGAAAACACGGAAAAGGGAAAACGTTACCCACTCTGATTTCAATACAGTACTTAAATTTATTTTCCTGTTCGTGCTCAAAGATGGCAAAGCATAATTTCAAGTGTAACTTTGTCAGCTGTGCGTAACGCCACACAAAGCCTGGTAGTAACTTTCTAAGTTAAGAGGATTAATTCTACAGTGAAACCAGAGGCTGCAGTTTTCACAAGCAGTCACACTGTCTAATCCGGCAAACAACGTTGTTTTATCCCATCCCTTGTGTTGCGTTTAGCGACAGCTTCGGTAAAACTGGAAGCCACATCTTCCCATGTTTATGTGACTCTTGTTGAACATGCCAAATCAAATGAACTGTGGCAAAACAGGAGCTCACAGATTAGCCCCCTCCGGAAAGGCTTGAATCCATTTTCCTCTAATTCAGCTTTCAAAGTTCAAGCTCTGAAACAGCAGTAATGGCACACTTTAGTAATGATTCATGTTGTAGTAATGATTCATTTTCTCCCAAAGAAACACACAAACATTTCACATCCTTGATAAACCCCCTAAGCCCATAAACACAAACAACACAAGTACATTCACTGGAGGAATAGATTACTGAAAAGCATAATTAATGAGGCACTTTGCCGCACCTTTAAATACACACAAACATATGGATATTGTTGTTTGCTCTCTCTACGAGCTCATCTCTGGTTATCAGTCACGTATCCTGTCTGTAATTTGAATGAGCGTGAAGTGCAGAAAGCCTGCTTGGAGTCTGCTGACCTGAAACTTGTTAAATGACAAACAGAGCCGGTGAACATAATGACACAGAGGCACGAGATAAGCCAAGCATGTTGAAAAAGAATATCGGAATGCTAATCAGCTTCCGTGATTCCTTCGTTTACCCATTTGCATCTGTTTGCTCAGAGTTTGTGCTTTTCACAGGCAATGCCTCAAATTAATATTGAAACAGCCAGAAACTGCTCTCTAAAAGCGTGCAATAGCAGAGAAGCACACCTTTTTTCGTGAGATTAGAAAAAGGGGGAACACGAGGGACGAGGAGGTTAAAAAAAAAAAAAAAAAATCTTGCACTGTGTCCCCGCAGGACACAGCATGAGGCCTTACACACTTAAACGTTTGAAGAAAAAATTGTTTATTTTGGTTGTATTCTGAAATCCTACCACTAGATGTCCCCATCTTTAGCACCATGCCGTTTCAAAGGGAGTACATTGTGAACGTTTTGTATTTATATGATTTAGAACATAAATTTCTGTTGCAGTAGTCGCTCGTTTATCGTGGGGGATCCATAATCTGAAGCCCGGCGATAAGTGAAAAACTGCAAAGTAGGAATAGTAGTACAAGTACTAAGTAGTAGTTTATTTTAGTATTTATAAATATATATGTATAAAACAGTGTCTTAAACCCTTCCTACACTCATGCAATGTTCTACACAATGTTTCTAGACTCTAAATAGAATGTCATGATTTGAGCTCCCTGCCTCCACTGCTCTCAGCCACTTGCAAGTGCTCTTGGCCACGCCCACTTCTCTGCTCTGCACAGTGAACAGCTGATCAGCTGCAGCAGGAAGTTTATCCAGCAGCATGGGCTGCATAAAAGCGCAGGAGGTACTAAATAATTTAAAAATAATTAATAAATAAAAAAATTCCATGCCGATCGTGCAGCTCATCCATCAGTCAGTCAGCTGTGTGTCATGTACAATCTTATTTTGAAAAACCACGATAGAGCGAGTCCGCGATAAACGAACCTTGAAGTAGTGAGGGACTACTGTACTTCTAAAGTTTCTAATAGCTCATAAAAAGTTATTTCAAGGTATCTAGTTTTTAAAAGTTTCTCATTGTTTCTCAGCCTGCCTCAGGCTTTGTTCCTGGATAAAGCTCTTGTGATGCGAGGTCAAGTCTTGCGGTTATTCTTAACCTGGAGTTCTGCTTTAGTTAGCCAACCCTCAGCAGACTTTGAGTAACAACAGCTTCTGTTTGGAGTTGTGTATCTAGCATAATGAGAAACATAAATTCTGAAGTCACCAACACTGTGTTTTCATCTGTGCCCACTCAAAATATTTCTGCCTCTTCAGCTGCCAAATGTTCCACCGTGTTCACCAGCTTGCCACTAAAATTGTTTGTCTGTCTTGCTGCTTGACAACGAGTGCACTCAGGGATTATCTGAGCATTTCAGCTGAGAACAGCTGCCCGTTAGAAAAACACTGCTGCAAGAAGGTACAAAAATAACAATTTGAAACAAAAAAAAAAAGTGTTTTAAAATACAAAAAGATTTAAAAACACTAAACATTGTAGCTTCATTAGTGGCCTGTCACAATATCCCTTTTTTTGGGTCATTGAATATTATATGCAACATATATGTATGAAATGTCTTTTTTTTTAAATTCCTCTCTTATCTTTGTTATCTTGATTTGCCCAGCTACAGAAGAAATGGCCAATATCTGCGCTGTTTATTGTAATTCTTACCAAGTCATGTAAAAAATAAAAAAAAATAAAATAAAATAAATAAATAAAAATCTAAAAAATGTCTTTAGTTTGTCCAAAATGCTTTTGTCAGAGTTCATATTCATGTTGTTTTAGCGTCTGGTCCAGAGGACTAGACTTAACTTAGACTGTTCTTAAATGTTCTTGTTTGTTTCAGGAAGGATACATAGTGTTTTTATGTTGGCATCACTTTCGCCACAGTTGCCAGACTCGGATGAAGATGACACTAAACTTGCCTGCAGATGCAGGATTTAAGATTTGTGAGTTACCAAGTCAGAAAGTTTGATAGTCATTGCCTGTGAGTACAAACCCGTCCTGTATTTTGTCCCAATTCAATTCAGTTGATGTGAATAGCACCAGCTCACAACAGAAGTCATCTCAGGGCACCGAACAAAAACTTTCATAAACTTTATAAAAGCCAATTAGTAAAAGTTATTTATCTAAGGAAGACAGCAGCTTGTGTTGCAGTCTCCCATCCTGAGCAAACAGAAAGGCAACAGTGGAAAGGAAAAACTCCTTTTTAACAGGAAGAAACCTCCGGCAGAACCAGGCTCAGGACGAGCGGCTGGTGTTTGAGAGGAACAGGAAGAAGAAACAAACACAGAATGAACATTTCAGCTTCTCAATCTCACAACTCTTAATTCAACACATAAGCAGCAGTACATAATGACTTTGAAAAGAACTAACATGCAAATTAAACCATATTCTCACTTATTAGTTAGACAGCAGGTAGGTTTCGTAGAAAACACAGCAGACCTAATTAATTTGTCGCTGAAATCTCATTACGATGTTTTTAACGTGCAAACGTTCCAGTCATCTTCCTCAAGCTCTGACGGCGATGAAGGCTGGAAGGTAAGACGCCTGCTTGCCGTGGTCGTTCATCATCAGACCACATGCAGCACCGTCACAGCGATGCGAACAGCGAGCACATGACTGTTTGTCCATCTATCTACACTGATTTTACAACTGCTGATCAGTTGCAGCCTTGACTCATGTTTATTCATGATCAATCAACTCTGAGTGCAGTTAAGCATGGCCTATCAGATCCTGACTCCTGGATTTGCACATATTAATTGCTGCCTCAACGAGTGTTTTGCCGATGCATCGCCTCCTCTTTTATTTAGACACAGCTAGAGTGAAACAGCTTCTCAGCAACCTCAGATGTTTAGGATTTGTTTCTTTTATGTTTTAATCCGTTCTTCGTTTCACTTTGCTGATGATATCAGTAACTTTTCATTCTGCTTCCCAACGATCTGCTCGGAATGGAGTTTTGATATCTTTGTGCGTGTGTGCGCGTCTCGAGTAATTGCTTGTTAAGCCGTTTCAAAAGCAGGTGCAGTTCGTCTGAATGAGTTCTCTGTTTTCTGAATAGTCGACTGCTTCAACCTGCCAGCTTACGCGTGTGCGTTTCCACACATGTGCATATAATGAGGGTGACGTTAGTCATTATGTCTGACAGCTCCCTTCCTGAAAACACACCTAAAAAAACACATGCTGCCTAGCTCGCATGTGCTGGCAAACATGGCCCTTTATTTACTGGGACGCACATGTTCTCAGAGCCACAGTCGCATGTGCATGCACAAACATTCTTGTGAAAAACACACAAGCCTTATGCTGCTGACAGACACTAATCTGCCATTTCCAAAGAAAAAACATTTTATTTTGCTATCTTTGTTCATTTTAAAACCCTACTTATAAAACTGTCTTACAGGTAAGGGTACCATATTTTTCAGCCTATAAGTCACAGTTTTTTATTATTATTATTATTATTATTTTTTTTTTGCATATTTTGCATGCCCTGCAACTTAGAGGCTGAAGTAACGTATTATGGATTTTTTTTCTCATATTTATAAACCAATTTTTGGCCGAGATATGACCGTTTTCATTCATTCTGACTGAAAAAAGAAAATTGAACAGTACCATTTTCAGCCACTAGATGGAAGCAGAGTAGTAGTAGCAGACATGCTGTTGTGTCGTGTAATAGGTAAACGTGGATATAAGGACAAGTTCTAAAAAGTTCAAGACAAAAATGACTGGACTTTATTCAACTTTATTGTTTTCGTCTTGAACTTTTTTGAATTTATCATGTCCTGGATGACTGAGACACTTCACTAGCAGTTAATGACACAATTGGCTTGCCATACTACCCCACCTTCATTCTGCTTGCTGCTTGGAGCAACCCCGTCAAACCAGCTGCACCGTCCCGGTGAAATGCTGCTAATTCGACCATTAAAGTACATTTATTAAGGAAAAGTTCAACTGAGACACACATTTGCTATAATTTCGAGCAAACAAACAATTGTTTTTAAGTGTTAATCTTGTTAAATTACTGTTAAAGTTCTCCTGTGCATGCTCCCGCGTCCACCATTTGGAAGCCCATCAATTTTTGGCACAACACCAACACACGTTTCCAGGTTTGGCCCACATTTGCGTGTTGTCAGTGGTGATACATAATAGATGTAACGTACACAGCAAAGCAACATATTTATGGATTTTTCCTCTTTTTTGGCATATCTGGACTGATGCAACTTATAGGGCGGTGCAACGGGTAGGCGGAAAATATAGTACGTAAAGCTCTTCCAAACTGAGCCAATTAATTTCTACCAATTTATGCCAGTTATACAGTTTAGACTTAAAAGAAGAAAAACTAATTTATTTACACTACTTCCTGCCATATAAAACTTTGGAAAATTTTCCAAAAGTCAGGATGAGGGACTAAAGTTTATGGTCTCACTCATGAATTAAAATACCCGCCAATCATGTAGGTGCCATACACTGTTCTGTTTGTAATTTCATCCATAATAAAGACCATTGCCGCAATGGAGGTGGAGCCAAACTAAGCTTTGACCTTCGCTGCCCAGGAGCAGAGGACCTGTCCCCAACAGTTGCCGTCCTCTGCCTCGACTTTTGTGTCAATGTCGCCGCACTTCAGTTGGTTCCATGTCCACTCCATTTGGCAAGGAAATGACATCCTGCAAAGTGACAGCAACAGTGTCGGTGCAAAGAGCAGGAAATGGGTTTGGGATGAGTTTGATGAAGTCCTCCATGTCGTGCATTTTCTAAATGGCATACCAAAGTCATCGGGCGTGGTGTTCAGTATGGATTTGTTTAGTTTCTCTTCTATTCTTCAGTCGTCTCTTTAAAGTATTAAGATAAGGTATAGGCTCTAAAGTTCACTTTTTCTTGAAATGTATTTTAAATACTTACAGTTTGATATGTTAGGTGATACGTTGCAAAACGTGTTCGCATTTGGAATACATGATTAATACCAGCTACTACCAAACCAAATGTTAGCTCAGTATCTGTAAAACTGACTGAAAATGATAATTATTCTGTTTGATAAATTTCCGGTAGTAACCTTCTTGGTTTGGATTGACTCCAAAAATTAACAAGCTGCAGATGTACATCCACTCATTACTTTCTGCGAGTTTCATTGAAATCTATGTGGTGTGGTGGTTAATACAATATTTTGCTAACAGGCAGAAAGTGTTGAGATCAAAAGGTAATTACCAAGTTTTCAGTAAAGATGTGCAATGCCTAAATAAAGGTTGAATGAATGAATGTGTAGTAGTTAGAGTCTGTGTTGGAAACGAGACTCAGCCACTACCATACCAATAATTGAGCTCAATGTCTGTGCAACTAGCTGAGTTATAGCTATTTTGTTTCCAAATGTCGATTGGCAATGGTGGTCACCTTGAATTGGGATGACTCTAAAGTAAAAAACAATTCATCCATCCATCCATTATCTCTACCCTCTTCTTCATTCTTAGCTTGTGGGTTAAAAAAAAAGTAATATTTTCTTGAAATTTACCATATTTTTCAGACTATATGGCACGCTTAAAATCCTTTAATTTTCTCAAAAATTGATAGTGAGCCTTATAATACAGTGTGCCTTTTGTATTGTGCTTACTGACCTTGAACCAACTTTATGTGGTACTGAACAATATTGTGAACGAGTTGAATAAAGTTTGACTTGTCTGACTATTTTGTTTTGCTTAATGCGCCTAATAATCTGGTGCACCTTGTAGTCCGAAAAATACGGTAAACACAATGGAATACAGTATACTGTATTAAGTCAACGCATTGTGCTGAATGACATAAAGAAAAAGTCTCAGAAGACGTCGGACATTTGGACAAACCTTGTGAAAGTTTAACAAGAGTAAGTAGAGTCACAGAGAAAAAACAAACATGTTGCAGGGGTTTCCTGCTCTCCAGCTTGTCTCATTGCAAATTCCCTCATTTAAAAAAAAAAAAGGTGAAATTCATTTCTCACACAGATGGAAACAGGCAAGACTGATTTCATTAAAATACCCCATCTGTTGAACAGGGGGGAGGAATGGAGAGGAAAAAAAAAATACACAAACAAGGGTGAACCAAACAAAACACTTCTGCTGTCCTCGAATAATTTGTTTCCCCTCCAATAATGTATGGTGGATGTGTGTGTGTGTGGTGGGGGGTGGGGGATGCATGTGTGTGGTACTGATGGGGGCCGAATTTGAACAGACAGGCTTCAAAGAGACAACCAGAGAGAAAAACAAAAACATTTGCAAGTGGAAAGAAGCATTAAGTGTGAGAGGGACAGAAGTGGGAGGACTGGTCAGGCTGGGACATGAAAATGTCTTCAAACAGTGAACATCAACTGATGGATCCCGGGCCATTTCTGGACCATGAACTCATCTTAACTGGCCCACAAAGAATAAATTAGTATTAAAAAAAATGCCTTAAAAGGATACAGACATCAGTTGAATCATTACAACATATTTTGCTCGTTTTCAATTTATATAGAATGATTTGCAAGTATTTCTCTTTTTGAATAATAAAAAACTATATACTGTATATATTTTTTCTAGATCCCCAAACAAAATAAAAGCAACAGATATGACTGAATCAAAAGCTCTTAAGGCCTGTTTTTTGTATTCCTCCAACTCGCAGCTCTTCAAACTAAACAAAGCATGTTCAAGGTGAGATTGTTGCACTTTTATTTTGCTGCTCTATTCCTTGTGTAACATTAAAAAAAAAAAAAAAAAAAACTAGACAAATTGCATTTTCACAGAAAAACCAAGTTAAGCAAGACAAGAGCTAAAAGCTTGAACTAACAGAACAGTAGCTAAAATTTGCTCAACTGTAGCTAAAAGTCAAGACCAACCAAACAGCAAATAAAAGCTAAAGCCAACAGAACAGTGACTGAAAGCTAAAAATGATTTAGATTAAGACTCGAGGTAATCTGCAGGCTTCCTCTGATCCATCTCTTCTGCACTGACATGACTTATGTTGTGATCTGGCGCTAAATGAACGAACTGTATTGACTTGAAATAGACTTCAAAGAGCACAACATTTTTCAAGAACTTTAGTTTTCCATTCTATTCAATAAGAAACAAAATTGTAAGAAAAGCCAAAAGTTATAGCCAAAACATCATGAGCAAGCTAAACGTTTTGAACAATAAATGGTTAAAATGGCTTCAAATATGCTGAAGTGGTAATGGTCCAAAAAATTGAAAAGTTACTGTAAACAAGAAATCAATAGTGTGAATCCTGAATCAACATTCACACTGAATTTTCACTGGGATTACAAATTCTTTATTTTATATTTGTGCGCAGACTTTGATGTTTATTATACTAATGATAAATATCCAAAAACTGGTTAAAAATAATTGTTTTGTAGTAATTTTGTTTTTCAATAGTTCTGTGCAGACAATGCAGGTTTTAGTTTGTACTTCTTACTCATTTCTAAACAGATAAAATGTGATCTGCTGCTTTAAGCTTTGCTAAATGTCATGAATTAAATAGAATGGGTCCATATTGCAGGGTTCAAAGACTTTTGGATAAATTAAAAACAAAGAAATAAACACATTTTTTTTTATTAATAACCTTTATTTAAGCAGGAAAATCCCATGGAGGTCACATATCTCTTTTGCAAGAGAGACCTGGGCCTGAAGGCATCCTAACATGGATGTTTTTGGTCTGTGGGAGGAAACTGGAGAAAACCCACGCAAGCACGAGAAGAACATGCAATCTCTATGTCCAACCGGGGATTGAACCCAGCACCTTCTTGCTGGGAGGCAACAGTTCTAACCACTGAGCCGTTGTGCTACCAAGCAACATAAATTAAACTAAAGAAATGTACCACGAGCAGATGATAAAATCAGAGAAGTGAACTATACAGAGTGGGAGCGTTGATCATTTAGTGAAGTGAGTAAATTATAGATGAGGCACAGGTGTGACCAGATCTGACAAACCAGAGGAGCTGAGGGAAAAGGTGAAAACACAAACATAATCCAAAGAAATGTCAAACCAGAACTAATACAAGGTACTAAACAACAACAACAACACATCATGTTTGGTTTAGTTGGATTAAAAAAAAGCATCATTAATTCATTAAACCTTTATTTAGCCAGGTTAATCCCACTGAGCCTCAGAGACTCATTTCAGCGGCTTCGGATGTTGTCAGTCCATTAAATGGACGTTATTAGTTGTTATCATCCCCATATGTAGCGGTCAGACT
>JARVLU010000583.1:18513256-18539011 GCA_031762415.1 Simpsonichthys santanae | reverse complement strand
TTTTTTTTTTTTATTTTTTTTTTTTTTTTTTTTTTTTTTTTTTTTTTTTTTTTTTTTTTTTTTTTTTTTTTTTTTTTAGGATTAAATTTATTTTATGTAATCTTTTAATTTAGTTTTGTGTTTTTGTGTGTTCTTTTGTGGCATCATTCACTCCTTCTTAGTCAGATGCTTGCGTTCTCATTGAACCTGCCCCACCCTCTCACCTGCTCCCAGTCTGCAATCAGCTCAGGTGTCTCCACTTCCTCGTCTGCCCAGTCCTACAGTATATCTTCAGTCCATTCATTTCGTACATCAGATGTAACACTATCCAATCTCCTTGTGGTTTTAAGCAGTTTTGCTCCCCGTCAACCTTTTGCTTTTTAATTAAAGTGAGTTTATTTTTGAGATCTTCCTGTGGGTCTGCATTATAAGGTCCAGCCATCCTACTAGCTGTAACCAACTGTTAAAACTTAAAAAATCAGACGCTTAATTCACATAAAAGAGACGTGAACTATGCCAAAATAAGAAACAAACTCACAAATAATATTTAGTTTTGTTTTCCAGTATGTTACATTTGGCATTGTTTAAACTTCCTCAAAGGATTAAAAATTCTGTGAACTGACATCCGTATCGAGCTAACCAGTTTACATCTTAATCTCTGGCCATGTCAACACTGGTTTTGAAATTGTTAAAGGTTTTAATAGCAAATGATGTGCCAGTGTTTTGAAGGTCCATCTCGTAGTGGAGTATTTCAACCACTAAGGCCAATGGGTAGAAGTAAGAACTGGTGTTTTGGGGATTTTATGACATAACAGTGGAAAAAGCAATGTTTTGACAAATGGTGCCTCCAGAATCATGTGCTTTTCTAAAACAAAGTTTTTTTTTTTTTTTGGGGTTGATTTACACTTTAATGAAATGTTTTGTTTCCTACATTTTGCTTTTTGATTTGATCAGATGTGCCTAAAACAGAAGTAAATTAATAGTTGATTAGGCCTTTAAATCCAGAATTAACCAATACAGTATTAAGATAATTGCCTTTCATTTTTTTTGAAGAACTGCTTGCTACCCACCCCCTTTCATGTCAGTCCTTTTTTAGATGAACATCGTATGGTAAGAAAGGACTGAGAGGTGTAACCAATCTGGTCAACTTTAAAATAATTTCATTTGCCATCTCATGAGATAACGTACTTGCCGCCGTACATGTCACACTACCATATAAGTTGCATCAATCCAAGTCTAATAAGGTGGGAAAAAACATAAATATGTTGCTTCAATGTATAAGTCACATCTTATTATGCGTCACCGCTGACAACCAGGAAATGTAGGCCGGTGTCGTGCAAAAAACTGATTGGCGGGAGCGTGCATGGGAGGACTTTAACAAGAATTGATCAAGATTAACTCTTTAACAATTATTTGTTTGAAGTTTATACTAAAAGGTGTGTCTCAGATTAACTTTTCCTTAATGAATGCACTTTGACGGTCAAATCAGCTGCATGTCAAAAATAGATTCGTGGGAGTGTTTAGAGGGACGACTCGCTGTGCATTTCTTCGAAATTTAACTAGATAACCACCTAAAAACAACCGTTTGCTTGACATTAATGCACTTTAATGATCATATCAGCTGCATTTTGCTGCACTACCCAGGCTAAATGCAGCTAATTCGACATGCAGGTGTTCTGGAGCGAGACGGTGGCTTGGTATGGCAAGCCAAACGCCTCATTAATAGCCACTTTACCTATTAATGAGACATATAGCTTGCCATATAACTTGGGCACCCTTTAGCGACTGAAAATGGTAGGGTTCAATATTTTCCATGTAAGAATGAATAAAATTGTCAGATCTCAGGCAAAAATTGTTATAAATATGGCGGGAAAAACATGAATAAGTCGTTTCGCTGTATAAGTGGCAGGGCGTGCTAATTTATGCAAAAAGATATGACTTATACAACAAAAAGTACAGTATACAAAATGTAACGCCCTCAGCTACTATTACATCAGATTTTAGTTTAATTTCAGTAACGGTGGAGTTAGTCATTTCTGTTTATTTATTTATTTGTTTACTTTTTTAAAAGCTTGTTGGCTGTGGCAGCAAAACTGAGTTAATTAAAGTTAATCAGTTGTAGATGAGCATCCAATAACTTTCTGCAAGTTTCCCTTAAGTTTGCGCAGTAATTCATGAGATGTGGTAACAGACACACATGACCACACACAGAAAGTAACATTACCACCTGACTTCACCTTTCAGGGCTGGACGATAAATATCAGCTGACGCCATTTTTCACAAAGACTGATATTTATGAAAGAAACTTTTTATACAAAACAAGATTAATTCAGTTTTGCCAGCTTTCCTTTCTTCTTTTCAGGCGCTCATAATGCGAAGCTGCCAAACGTAACCTTTGAATGACTGACTAAACTGCCAGAGCCAACAAAGGACTCGCAGTTGCACTTTGTAGACATTTTCAAGCACATCCTGATCATTAAAAAACAAATATATTATTATTCCAACAACTTGCCCTCGCTCACTGTGGATTTAAACTCATATTTTCTCTTTAAGCGCTCATTAAAGGTGTAGTTATTTAAAGTCTGTCGGGAAGATTTTAACAAAAAAAAAAAATTAGAGAAAATTCATAAAAGCTTCCTCATTCAAACACCAAAAGTAAAGCATTTTTTCACAGTAAACTTGTAAAAGTGCGAGAATGTTTATCTTGGTGTGCTGATGTCACCCCAGCTGGAATACTCGGCACACTTTCTGATGCTTTTTTTGCAACGCAGACTCACACCAGCTGCACACCATCAAGTGATAATGCACACTGGGCATTTATCTTTACAGTGAATTATGGTACGCTGTGGTCTCATTGACTCTGTGCACAAATATGAGTGTGTGTGTATCTCAGAGTGTGCATGGATAAGTCTTGAATTATGACCCAGACTAAGTTGTGTGTATGTGTCTTTGTGTGTTGAATTGAATTATGGCATTGCACTATCTCATTGACTTCACCTGAGTCCCATTCATCACAACTTAACCATGGAAATAGACTTTATAGACAAAATGCTGTTTTAGCAATGTGTGTGAGCCTGCAGAGTTTTGCAGGATTTTCTGCATGTGTGTGTGTGTGAGACATAGAAAAACCGTGAAAAGACCCATAATGAACATTACAGCATTGGCATGTGTCAAACACAGAGAGAAGTGATCAGTATGTGCAGTTAGTGTGTGTCTGGGAGTGAAGGGGAAAAAAAAGAGAAACAGAAAGCTTATTGCTGTTATGATTTATTTCTCACTTATTCTACCAGCACTGAGAAATGGTTTTTCCAGCAGCAAAGCAATTACAGGTCTGGAGCTGAATGTGAGCGTGCACATCACCAAAAAAATAAAAGTTACATCAGTTAGAAAACACAAAAGAAGAATTTAAGACGTTGTTGGCCTTACTCTAGCATGCGTGTGTATTCACATGCACGCTCCTAGGTGTGCCCCTCATTATTAAACGAAATAAACTCTCAGTTCAAACTGACCTTTTCATATAATAACCCACTTTCTCAGTGTCTGTGTGTTAGTGTGCCTCGTTGTGGGGCTCAAGACTTGGCTGGACACCATATGGGGACTATAACAGCAGTTAGTCATTAGATATTTTTGAAGGTTATGATTAGATTAAGTCTAAATGAACGTAATGGTTAGAATAACGGTTTTGAAATAGATTCTCTCTCTATATGCAGTGTGTCCTTTTTTGCAGGTAATGGTTCTTAGGTGTTTATTTTTTATACATGTTTTATTCATTTTATTGATCTGCATGAGCATCCGTATTTGTTTTACCTGGTTTCTTTTACGTTTGCAGTTTCTTTTTCCAGTCACTGGAACTCCTCTGACTGATGAAGCTCTCCGGATAGACGGCCAAACGTCTCTATATAAAAAAAAAAAAAAAAACAGTCCAGATGACCTGACTGAGAATTATTGGATTTTCTTCCTGTTGTTTTTTTTTTTTTGTTAATATTTTTTGCACCGACACAACACACCCGCACTACGGGTGTAACCGCGACTCACTTTTGGAGTTTTGTGTGTCGCTGCTTTGCCATCATGGTTCAGTTCCCGGCCCCCTTTCAGGCTCAGGCTCCGACCTGTCATGGTGGCCGTCTCCATGATCCCACATCTACCAGCATGGACCAAACTCTGCGGATCCGTTCGGCTCCGCGGGGAAACATTTGGACGTTCCTCTGTCTACTGGACATGGTTCTGGAAGGCAGTCTGGGAGGGCAGCTGCTGCAGTCCTTATTATCATCATGCTGCTAATGGGACCTGCTAACAAGTACACACCGCTAACGGAACCACACTGCAACAGTACCATGGTGCCAACAGGACCATGTTGCTAAAAGAACCTCACCGCCTACAGAACCACTCTGCCAATAGGCCCATGCTGCTGTAGATGTATTTCTTTTTCACTTTTTGCACCTTGTTTTTGTATTTTTGTTGCATACTTCATTGCATTGATTTTCATATGACAAATAAACCAAACCAGAACCTGAGCCCCTTTAAGTAAAGGTCTATGGGGTTGTGTCTTAAGGTCTGTCCAATAGTATTTAGAAATATTCTGTGTGTGTGCGTGTCCTTGTTTATGCTACTTTGTAAGGCCCATTTTTCCAACTTATACATTGTGAGGCCCAACTGCTCCTTGTGGGGCCCAAAGCCCAGGCCCCATAAGAAGAAGGGGTTAGGTTTAGGACTAAGGTGTGAATTGAGGATGTGTTAAGTTTAGGGTAAGGTATGCATTGGTAATGGTTAGGTTTAGGGTAAATGTCAGGGTTAGGCTATAGAAATGAATGAAAAATGAATAGAAGTCAATGCAATGGCCCCGTAAAGATAGCAAAACAAACCTGTGTCTGTGTGTGTTGTTAACAAGGTTGACACAAAATAAAAGTTCAGTAATACAGATAGCAGGGTACCTTGACAGCCTTACATTTCTTGAACATTTCATGGCCAGAGCTTAAAGTTTAGTGTCCTGCAAAAAAAATTTAAGGGCAGCAATCATTTCTGCATCATCAAAATGATATCACAGTGTGTTATACAGAGGTGTAGCATGGGGAGATTAAAAAAAAACAAATGAAAGGGAGGGCAGCAGAGTGACACATCAGCTGATGTATACCTTTATTACCCCGTTCTTCTTTTTAGTGGTTTGGAAAGTCGGCAACGAGAGTTTGAAGAGCTCCAATATTGTGTTTTATTTTGATTCCTCTTGCACGCACTCACACTTTGTGTTCTTGAGTTTCCCTCCACTGTGACAGCTCAATAACAGCAGTTGTTTCTTGTGTTTATGGTCAGTTGCACAGTCACACCTGTGTTCTGTTTGTGCCTTTTTGTATCTCGGCTACTGCTTGTAAAACTCTGATCCATCTTGTCTTTCATGAAATCACCTCGACTCTCCCTGTCCGTTTTTTGGTAATTCATCTTGTTAACTCCCCTGTTGCCACCTCCATTGCCCATCTGAACGATTGCCGCTGAGGGGTTTTTATGCATCCTGCCGAAGCTCAAGTGCCGGTCGATCTCCTTCATCTCCATCCAATCTCTTGCCCCTGGTGTTTATCACGGCTGTTATGACTTTTTATTCCACTCGTTCAAACTTCTGCAGGGCTCAGAATTGAAGCATTTCTCATGGTGCTTAAAGTTTGACAACAAATGTTTTTTATTTTTTATTTCATTTTTTATTTTTATTTTTTTACAAAAGGTTTCGAATGAATCTTGTATTCTTTGCCCATCCGACAAATGAAAACAAGCATCTTTGGTCAACCAAAGCATGTGTTTATTACTTTTGTGGAGCTGTCATCATTTATAACACACGAGCTAATGGCTTTTATTGATTTATAGGGAGCAGAGAGAGATTGACGGCATAAGAATAAATACCAGCAACATGGACATAATGACCAAGAATTGATCATAACATTACCATGACATGAAGTTTAATGATGTGGGGATATGTGCAGGACCTCCTCAGTAACAGTGAAGCACACAAGTTAATTAACAGTTTGAAATATGTGAGACGAGCATGTTTATTGTGCTCTAACATGCACACTGAGATGGTTTAAATAGCTGCAGACCACTAAGACCACTTGAAGTCTTCTGCTATGAGGGGGGAATACCGTAGTTGTGATCTTTGTCAGTGTTTGTCTTATGGGATCAATGAGTTCATTGATGACAGGATTCTTAAATCACAGCTGCATGCATGTAATATCAGCCAAGAAAAGCATAAAAGACAACATAATCTGATATTGTACTTCAAGAATGGTGGCACAGAGTTGCAAAACACATGAAATTGAAGAAACTGCCATTCTTTTTTAGACTTAGTATTTGTTGACCACAGTATCCTGATCTCCACTCCCAACTGAAGTTGATTGGCATTCAGGCACCATTTTAAAGTGGTTTGGGTCTCACCTGTTTGATAGGAGGTTTTTTTTTAGAAGCCTTAAATAATCTTTCTTTGTCAGCCTCTATTACTGTGGAGTACCCCAGGGTTCAATTCTTGGGACTTTATTAATCTCTATATATATGCTGCCCCTTGGCTCCACCTCTTAGAAAATGTAACGTTTCAACCACTGAGGATAAAACTAAAGTAATTATCTTTGTGGTAGCTGCAGCACCTCTGGTGTAGATCATGATGAGCCTGTCATAAAAGCAGATAAAAATGTGGATGTGACGATTTCTGTTTAAACTTTCTGAAAAAGATTAGTTCAATGGCCAAAACGTTGTTTTACATTTATCCTTTTGTCCAAAGTGATTTTTTTTTTGTTTTTTATTTAATGAAATCTTGTGAAAGGGAATGATTTAATTACAGAGTTCATCATTGTAATTCCTTGTATGTTGACATGATGTTGAAACTCATTTGTATTTGTCCTCCCAAAGACCAAAAACATGTATTTTAGGCTAACCGATAACTCTAACTTGTCCCTAAGTGTGAGCCGGGCCTGGGGGTGGGGTTCGTCGCCGAGCGCCTGGTGACCGGGTCTCTACCCATGGGGCCTGGTTGGGCTCAGCCCAAATGAGCAACATGGGTTTGCCTTCCTGTGGGCCCACCACCTACAGGAGGAGTCACAAAAGTTGGGTGCAGGATGCCATGGGCGTGGCCGAAGGCGGGGGCCATGGCGCTCTGACCCTGGCTTACCAAGCTTGCTCTTGGGACATGGAATGTGACCTCTCTGGATGGAAAGGAGCCTGAGCTTGTGCGTGAGGTTGAGAGATACTGACTGAAATACTTTGTAGTTGAACTTGCCTTGATGCAGAGCTTGGGATCTGGAACCGATCTCCTTGAGAGAGGCTGGACTTTGTTCCACTCTGGAGTGCCCCATGGTGAGAGGCGCTGAGCTTGTGTGGATCTACCTTTTAGCCCCACAACTTAGTGCCTGTGTGTGTGTTGGAGTTTTTCCCGTTAGATGAGAGGGTAGCTTCCCTGCGCCTTCTGCTGGGGGGACGGCCTCTGACTGTTGTTTGTGCCTACGTGCCAAATGGCAGTTCAGAGTATCTGGCCTTCTTGGAGTCCTTGGCAGGGGGTGCTGGAAGGTGCACCCTCACCCAGCTGAGGGCTCCTTTATTCTACTGAGGGACTTCAATGCCTAAGTGGGTAGTGACAGTGTGACCTGGAGGGGCATGATTGGGAGGAACGGCCTCTGTGATCTGAACTTGAGCAGTGTTCTATTGTTGGACTTCTGTGCTATACTCATAGTTTGTCCATCACGAACACCATGTTTGAACATAAGAGTGTCCATAAGTGCACTTGGCACCAAGACACCCTAGGTCATAGAGCGATGATTGACTTTGTAGTCGTGTCATCTGATTTGCGACCGTTTGTTTTGGACACTCGGGTGAAGAGAGGAGCTGAGCTGTCAACTGATCAACCCCTGGTAGTGATTTGGATCAGATGGCAGGGGAATACGCCGGACAGACCCGGTAGACCCGAACGTGTAGTGAGGATTTGCTGGGAACGCCTGGCAGAAGAACTCATCAGAGAGATCTTCAACTCACAGCTCAGGGAGAGCTTTAATCGCATCCCCGCTGAGACGGGGGACGACTTTCAACTTGTTTTTATTTTCTCTGCATATTGTCTGCCCCTCATTAACACTGTGTTAAAGTTTGACATTACCTGCATCACTGTGACTGTAACATGCAAATTTAGCAGTGAGTTTATCAATTTTTTTAATCATTGTGGTGTTCTATTCATTTAAGTATTGTATTTTGAGCAGCATTTTATTTGTCTTAAAAAGTGTCATTCTGCTGCAATGAATTCTCTTCATAGAGAACATAGTTTGCACCACAACAATAACTAAATGGACAGACACAAATATGAATAGCGAATGATCCTCTGACCACTCTTTTTAAAATGTGCTGAGCAGATGAACTAAGCCGACCACTGTTTGTAATTACAGATTTGCTTCTGTGCGGATGCATGCATCTGAATTTTGTCTTGCTTTTTCTTTTGACTTCACCTGACCTCAATTTACCTGCTGTTTGCCTCTAAATGCAGGGCCACATTCTCCAACCCACACACACACACACACTGAAACACAGACGATGCACGCTCCCCTTTGTCAGTGCATGCACTCAAAGAGGAGAAAGGGTTTGAAAGTTTCTTTGTGTTTGTTGTTAGACTTAATTTGCCTCACTGACTTCGGGCACAAAGTGACTCAGTACAGTGGTGCATTTCCCTCCGTCTCCCCGCACGTCTCGCCCTCTTTTGCTCGGTCACTGAAAGCTGTCAGGTCGCATATGCCAACTGATGACACTCTGATGTGAGCGTGTGCACGCTGGGATGCGTGCTTGTGAGTGTGTGTGGCTTTTATAACCTATGCCAGCCTAAAAGTGGGCCTTTCGTTTAGAGTTTCGACGGCCTGATTTGTCTTCTGCTTGTCAATTTCAGCTTGCCTCGAGAGAACGATTGAGAGGGAGAAGCAATAACGGTCTGAGCCAAAAAAAAAAAAAAAAAAAAAAAAATACACATTGCACTTTGGGTTGGGAAGCCAAAACTTCTACTGTTTGGATCCGTGTCATCTGTTGGAAAAGTTGAACAGGTCAGTATTGCCATTTTCCGAATTAGGCAAAAAATGAAACCCTTTATGTTAAAAATAATAATAATAATCGGTGTCATTTGCACAAGTTTTGTGGTAAATTAAAGCAAACTGCAAGTGTTACTGGAAAATTAGTGACAATAAGAATTTATAACTAAAGTCATAGACAAGAATACAAGATCAGCAGCACAAAAAAAAAATGTTAGTGTTTGTTACTGCTGATAGACGAGTGTTTACTGACAATTACACAATTTTCTCTCTATGTATAAAATCCTATGATTTGTAAGTCGAGCATAAAATACAGATTGAATAAATTTAACACACTGATACATAACATCATAGGAACATCTGACTGTTCCTTACCTGAACATGAACAAGAATTAGCATCTTTTCACAGTGGGCTTGTTTCCAGTGGATTTAATCACCAAGAGGACACCTCCAGACTTTATAGAGTATTTTCTAAATCCGCTTCAATTATTGGTTGAAAAAAGATTTTCTAATAAAGCTGATTCTGTACCGTTGCGCTAATTTATTCATGCCAAAACAGAGTCGAGTCAGTGCTGTACTGGTGTGTGCTTACATCATGCAATATGTATGTGAACAATAAGACAAATTTAACATTATCCATCACACAGGATGGGAGTGGAGCTAAATAGTAGTAGTTAGAAGACCATTTTTCATTTTATAATATCACCCCCACTGGCCAGTAAAGCCATTTCCAACAAACTTGCAGTGGTCCACGGGCCACCAGTTGACAGTACACAGTTATAGCAGGTTTTGCGGCTCCAGACATCATAATTAGTAAGCAAATTGGCAAAAATGGCTCTTTTTATCGCAAAGGTTGCAGACCACTTAACTAAACCAAACCCTTTATGGTTCTTTAAAGAAACTCAAGAGAAAAAAAACAAAAACAAAACAGGAAACATAAAGTTGGAAAAAGTGGAAACCAGCTTCTGTCGCCATCTACTTCAGATCACAGAGAGAATTTAATCTTTGTCTTGTTTCTGTCTGGACTGAAACATGCTGTTGTTTAAAGAGAGTGGGTTTAATTGTGTTTTTATTGTTTAGATGTCAACAGCTCATGGTGTGCTACTTGTTTGCATATTGTTAATTTCCCCCTCTCAGTATGTCTGGCTGCGAATCTCTGCGTGCTTCTGTTATTTGCGTCACCGGCTGTGTATGTTTGTGTGTGTGTTTGTGTGTATGTCCAGCCAAACCGAGAGGTGCCTACACAGTGATGCTCGGTTTGACAGGCCAGCAGACACGCTAGCATTTAGTCCCATGAGCATAGCTGTGTGCATGTGTGAGAGGGTGTGGGTGTGTGAGGTGTGAGTGACAATGTGTGACACGGTAGCATTTGTCTCCTAAATGCCAGAACAGAGAACTGACACCAAAGGGCAGAGCGACAGCAGGGAAATATTAAAGTTTTCAGTAAAAGGAGCCAATACAAGGAAAGGGGCACCTGGAGACAAACATGTTTTCTGTTTTTCTTTTTGAATTTGTGTGGTATTTTCTTTTAAATTATTAATTTGATCCTTTAAAAATCCAGAGAAACCTGCTTTCTGCTCATTTATGTAAAGCGAAACAACCTTTAAGGCATTTGTCTGACTAGGACACAATAGCACACGTTTTTCCAAATCATAATGCATTAAAAGTTCAGCACATTTCCTTTTTTCTAATTGGTTTGTTTGCTTGTGACTGTTTTCTTATTCCTGAGCTAAAAAAAAATCCCCAAAGACATAATGGTGGCACTGGTAATACCCCAACACGCGTGATTTTTACAGCATATTCACATGCTGTAAGAAAATATCACACCATCACCTCTTTACGTGTCTGATGTTTTAGCACTTACAGCACAGCTCACATACACGTTTCAATATTGTAATTAATATATCAATTACCCATCAATAGCTTTCCTGAATTTCATGTAAGATATGGTACTGGTGTTGTAGTCACTGCTGCTGCTTTTAACACGTTAATGTTGTTCATGTTTTCTCTGTCCTTGTAGGCAAACTGTTGGTGTGCACACGTTCATCTTCAGTGTTTAGCTACACCAGAAGGTTCTCTTTAGGGGTACAGTAGACCCTCGCTACTTCGCTGTTCAACTTTCATGGACTCACACTTTTGCGGTTTTTCAAAGTAAGATTGGACATGACACACAATTGGTTGATTGATGGATGAGCTGCATGAGCGGTATGGATTGTTTATTTAAAATTAATTATTTTTTAAATGTTATCACCTGCTGCACCTGTGTGCAGCCCGCAGGTGCAGGGAAAAGGTCCCTCCTGCAGCCTGTCATGATCACCACTCTCTGCCACCTGCCAACAATTGCTGCAGAAAAGTGGGCGTGGCCTAGAGTGGCAGGTGGCAGAGAGCGAAGATCATGACATGCTAAGCTATTTTAGAGCATTTAGAGTTTAGAAACGTTTAGAATATTGCAAGAGAGAGGGAAGGACAAACAAAAAATATAATACTAAAATAAACGACTACTGTATGGAGTTATGGTTTTTGTCCCTTGATTTTGTGTTTGTCTTGCATTCTTGCCATCCTTTGTTTGTCTTTATAGAGTTTGTGTTTCCTTAAGTATCTGGCTCCATCTTGTGTCATGTTTATGTCTTGCATCCTCAGTCTCTGTCTTTGGCATCTGTGATTACTGGCAGGTGTCTTCACTTTGTCTAGTTGGTGTTTGCCTGTATTTAAGCCTGTGTGTCTGTCTCACTCCTTGTCCTGGCATTGTCATCTGTTAACTGGTGATGACCTGTCTGTTATGTTTGTTTTGCTGCCTTGTCCGCTCTTTTGTTTTTTTGTAAATACATTATTCCTTCTATGTTCATCCTGAATCCTTGCTTGCCTGCACCACTGGGTTCACCAGACTACTGCTACTGCTACTGCTACTACTGCTACTACTGCTATTGCTACTAAATGCTGAATAGTTAGCTTTCCATTCAAAATGCAAAATCTGGACAAACTTTGGATTTTTCAACAGGACTTGAATGCAGTTTGTGCGTCATTTTGCTCCTTGACCAATAAATGATCTAAATACAGTATATGGTCTTTTCACAAAACAGTCAACAAGGTCACAAAAAGCATCAACAAACGTGTTCTGCCCTTTTTGGGTGTTTGTGTTAGGCATGTTGCTGGTGTAATAGTAAAGTGTTACTTGTGATGCCTTCAGGTAGGATATAATAATGTAGCATTCAGATACACTTTAATGTCAACAATGAAGATGCAATCTGATTAGATCATTTTACTTTCAGTTTTACAGTCCAGGAACTTAATGAATGTGAAATGCTTTACCCCTTCTTATACATCAAATACAACATCTGGTTATTAGTATATTTGTGCGTGTGTTTTGCAGTTACTAATAACCTCAACATAAATGCCAACGCAACACTAGATATAAAAACCACCGGGGACCACCCATTGGAACACATAACCTGAAAAGGTCCACCCATTTCTGTCCCAAGATTTCCCTGCAGGCGATGTGACTCACCCTGTCTGTCATTCAAGGATAACATGTAATTTCAATAATTCACATTGAAATTCAACCATGACC
Source organism: Simpsonichthys santanae (assembly GCA_031762415.1). Taxonomy (NCBI): domain Eukaryota; kingdom Metazoa; phylum Chordata; class Actinopteri; order Cyprinodontiformes; family Rivulidae; genus Simpsonichthys; species Simpsonichthys santanae. The sequence continues at coordinate 18,526,438 of JARVLU010000583.1, read as the reverse complement.
CACAGAACATACAGTTTTTGTAAAATGTCTTCATGTAATAAACCAAAATACAAATTTTAATATTGAAAATTATCAATGGTAAACTTAAACAAACTGTTTTTTTTTTCTTTCGGCTGCTCCCTTCTTTAGGGGTTGCTACAGCAAACTAACTTGCATGAAGACTTGGCGATTTGTTTTTACATACCGGATTCCTGATGCAAGCACAGACCACCGAGCTACCACAGCCTTCTGTGTGGAGCAGAGAGCTGCTGCCTGGGGTAGAGCTGTCATTTTACTTGAGCCCGGCCCTAATCCGGGTCGGTCGGGGCCATAACTATGTGCTTAATGTACGGACCAGGCCTGTGTCTGGCTTTTTATTGCGTCAACGGATGTGCGCGGCTGACGAGCCAATTATATGACAACGTGGCTCGCCATACAGTCACCTGCCACATGCAGCTATTTGACCATGTGCTGATGTTTAGAGTTGAACAGAAGTTTTAATAGTGAAGTTTTAGTTTTGAATCCAACTTGTTGTAAAAAACAACTGGTTATAAAATTGACATGATACAGCTTGCTTTATTTGTTTTAAAACAATGGGCAACACGTGATCTTGTGGCTCTCTCAAAACTTTTACTTCCTTATAAAATGATAAACAAGACCAAGTCTCTTTGACCCTTTTCTGTTCTTTTCAGACAATATTTTGTGTTTGTGTGAAACCAACTCAACCAGTAAAGTCGTCGTCTGCAGAGCAGCCTATTCCACCTCAGCCTTGGAGCCCAGAGGAGGATTTTGTGCGGCAATGATTCATTAAAACGAACTGTTTCTCATGTCGTGTGGGGAACTAATCTGAGTTGATGCAGTCTCTCACTTTGGGACTCAGTCTCATTAAATTATAATGGCACTTGTGCCATGTAGAGTCTCAGCAGAAGCACCCTGCGACCCATGTAGAGCCTTTGATTATAAGAAAAAGATATTAGGAAAATGCGGTTCACTTCAACTAGGAACAAATAAAACAAATGATTCATTTTTTTGTCATTCAGAATAATTGAAAACTTTGTTTAATTTTAAGTAAAACTTTTATTTTCTGAAAGTAACACAACATATTATCAATCCCAAATAACAGTAATAAAAGTTTAGTGTAAAAGTGCCCAAGTTAGGACAATCTCTAAATATACAAGTGATTAGGGGCATGGTGGCGCAGAGGTTAAAGGTGGGCCTGAGGTTGGAACATCACTGGTTCGACTCCCTGGACTGACATCAAAATGTGAGTGGGAAAAGGTGAAACGCCCAAACCTGTCTCCACCCTCCATAAGTACAACAAAAGTTGAAGTATATTGAGTCATATTCTTATGTAGTTTTAGTTCATTTACACACACATAAATGTAAAGACGAAATCCCAAAGCATAGTATTTATTCTCTTTAAGAACATAAACATGTGAGTTAACTCCAGCCCTTACATCTGTAGTTTGATAATCCATCCAATAATAATAATAATAATTTGATTTTTTATTTTAAAACAATGCAAATGTTAAAGATCTTTACTTAATTTTCATCTAAGCCTTTAGTCTTAGGCCCAGGGACAGATTTATAGGAGTTACTGCTTTCACTGCTGTTCTGAAATCACTTGATGCCCCAAGCTGACACACCTGTGAGCCGTTTCCTTGATGAGATGCCCGGAGCATAAAAGGCAGCAGATGACTTCTCCACACTGCTGGACCATTACATGCCAATGGTAGTTGTGCTTCTAGCCACTTTTTCTCTTGAACTGAGAAAACTTAACCTGTGTCCTTTTTAAACAGTTCAGCATTATCCCTAGTGAGTTACCTGTTCCTGATCAACAGCAACAGAAATCCTATGATGTAGCATGGACAAAAAAAGACCTAGTTCCAAGATCATATGAAAAGGTCAACAAAGAAGTGTGTTCATAAATAATGCAAACCACGTGGATCAAAGGCTTGAGATGTACAAGTAGACCAACATGAAGGCAAAAATACGGAACCACCTGGACGCTATGGATCATATCAAAAGCAGAAAATGTTTATTCCCCCAGTAGAGTCAAATTGCTGAAAGTCATTAATTTGATTTAGTAACAAGCAATAGATAACTTTTTGGAATCGGGGATACTCAACTGTTGACCAAATTCTTACTTCCTGGATGAACGACTTTCTAATAAGCCATTAAATCACTGGAAAATGTCAAACATCTCCTTACCTCATTGCCACAGAAGTAGATGGATCACTACAACATAATCTTGATTAAAACAGTCATATTCTGAGATGGACAAGCTTTTAGAAACTTCAAAGAAGCACATACAGTATCTTAAAAATGCAGAATGTTTAGCTTTTGGAATGACAATGTCAGATTTGTCTGGTCTGATGTGATTTTGATCACCTCATATATAATATGTTTAATAATATTGAGAAATTACAATTGGGTATTACAATTTGTAGATGGTCCCAAAACTCTCTTTTCACCTCTCACTGTTGTTTTATTTCTGTTTCCGGGTCCTTTTTAAAACTAAACTAAACAAAATCACCCTTATTACTGCAAATTAGTGCATCTGGTTTTCCAAACTGAGGAAATCGATTTTTTTCTGTTTTAATTTTGACTCGTGACACCGGGCGGGCTCCATACGAGTTACCTGAACAAGTTAATGTTGATGCATACAGTGCCCTCTCCAAATACACTCAAATACATCATTTCACAGTAAAGCCCTCAAGTCTTCCGGTTTTTGATGTCATCATTGTAACAGCTATCTCAAACAATAGCTCAAACAAAGGTGGATTTTTTTAAATTAATTTTTTGCTTTCTACCTTATCAAGATATTCAAAAGCGCTTTACAACACAATCTGTGTCCTCATTTACCCATTCATACAGCACTCTACTGTAACTATACAAAGAATAATCAGTGATGTATCACATTCATACACTGATGGGACACACATCAAAGGCAATGAGGGGTTTAGTGTCTTGCCCAGGGACACTTTGGCATGTGAATTCTTGTGGACTCGAACCCCCAACTCTTGCAATGGAGTTCGACTGCTCTAACCAGTCAGCCACAGTCGCCCCCCACAGGGTAGTAAACAGTCTTTTTAAAAAGTGGTTTTGCAAACCTCACATTTTGTGGTTATGATTGAATATAGACAATAGATATGACACACACACACATAAAGTTTACATGTGTTTTTTTGTCTGTGCTGTTTTACTTCTGGTTTAATGAAGAATATAATGAATTCAGTGTCATTCAAAACTTCATCCAAAAAAATCCAGTTTTCTCCTTTTCTGTGTGTTTGTTCTGCGTATTCATCCCATTTTGGGACAAAAAGCCTTTGTGTTCTCGTGTATCTCATTGTTTTGTGGCAACACGGAGCAAAGATGACAAATGGCTTTCAAAACTCGCAATGACACACAGTGCACCCCAGATGAGTGTTGTGTGTTTTTATGCGTCTGGAGGGAAAAGCCAAGCGAGTGTGCATGTTTTTTACTGCCACATTTTGTCACAACAGTTCTCGGTTATCTGGGACCGGTTCTGACTAACTTTGTTTGCGGGGATTGTTTTTCCTCTTTTCTGGGAACTCTCAGGTGTGCACAAACTGGCCCCGTTTGATAATCCTCTCTGCCTTACAAGCAGCATTTGAAGAAATGCACCAGCATTTATCTGCAGTCTTTTAACAGATCTAGCATCAGTGTTCTCAAGTATTTTTGATAACAAAAAAGTAGTGAAAGAAAAAAAAAAAAAGACTGACGATCGAAAAAAAATTGTCAGTATTTACGAACAAAAACTTAAAAAATACGTAAAATGTTCAAGTTGAATCTTTTATGTGATACTAAATGCATCTCTCTTTTAATGATAGATTACAATAACATATAACTGATTTGATGATTTGGAAAGTTTAGACTTAAAGTGATAGTTCAGATCATTTAAAAGTGAGATTCTGTGGACAGGTTCTGTTGGGATCTCTGTTTTTATTTGTTTTTGATAGCTTTTTGTGTCTGCAATCTTTGGATTTTTATTCTTTCTTTCTTTATTTTTTTATCAGTTCACCGTTTCAGTTTCTGCTCCTCAGCGCTGGCCCTGCCCACTCTCACCTAGTTGCCCTTCAGTCCAGGTGTTTCTTCTCCACCCATTAGCTCCTGTCCATAAAGTTCAGTCAGGCATTGTCTGAGCTTCACACCTGGTTCAGTTTGATTTCGTGTCTCCGTGTGTGCGCGTGCGTGTGTGTGTGTGTGTGTGTTTTTTCAGTTCCTGTAAGTCATGGTTCCCAACCCTGGTCCCTGAGGAACATGCATGTTTTAGTTGCTCCTCTGCTCCAACACACCTGATTTGAATGAAAGTGCGATTAACAGGCTTCTGATGAATTTAAATAAATAACTAAATAATTTAATTAATTAGGTGTGTTGAAGCAGAGAAACAACATGCGGGATGGTGTTCCTCAAGGACCAGGGTTGAGAACCACTAAGTTCTTCTTGGAACTTGCTACAAGAAACTCTTGAGATTGACTGAATTCATCTCATTCAGTGCTTTTACATCCAAACTAAAAGTTATTGAGGTCAATTCAATGATGTGTACTTGTTTTAATAGCTAGCTTGTTTTATTTAATAGCTTGACATTTTCTTTAAACTGTGTAATTTTTTTGTTTTGTATTTGTTTTTGCCTCTTGGTCTCCCTTGAAGAGATTTTTAATCTAAAGTTTATTTTTTTATCCTGGTAATATAAAGGTAAAATAAATAAAAAGTTGTTGTTGTTGCTGCCACATCAGCAAATCTCTTTTAAAGCTTTTTAAAGTTTTTTTTTTTTAGAGCTTCTTTTGTTTGTCTACATTCCTGTGTCCAACCTACAAACAGAGACAAGTGGTGAACAATTAATATCTTACTTGTTGCAGAAAATGCTTTGAACAATGTCAGCTTAAAGAAGTTATATTTTTTTGTAGGTGAATCAACAAGTTAATTGCTAATTCATGCAGTGCCAGGACCAAAATGTATTTTTGTTATCTTAAAACAACTTCAGTCTCAACATTTCATTGTGGTTCATACAAACGCTATATTTTAAAACTTCAATCTTATGTAAATTGTGCATTTCATAAACATAACCGAAATATTATGTTCTGCCTGTCTAAAGGGCTTATGTAAAAATCTATAAAGTCATCTATAACAGGTAAGACAGTTGTTGTTCATACGTCACAGAACTCTACTTTCAAAGATGTGGACTATCATTTTAAAACAAATTTTATCTGAACAATAATTAAGCTTGAGCCCATTAATTGTAAGAAATATGAATTATTTTAATGTAAAGGCAACAAAAGCATGTATTCAAACACTCCTTATTCATGCTATAAATGTATAAATAATGTTGTGCATTTCTACAATTTTACCACATCTGTAATATAACAGTTAACATATTTTATCATTAGAGGGTTTTTGCATGCATAAAGACACTGAAGAAGAGAGGAAAAACTCCTTATCTTCAAACAGTTCAGCTTCCACTCCTTGGAGAGTTTTGTGGCATGCGCGCATGTGTGTGTGTGAGTATAATGACAAAAGATTCCTTTTGTTTAAGTGCATCGTCGTCTTCTTGTGTGTGCATGTTTTCTGATGTGGTTTTGTTGAGCAGAAAAACAACCCCTTAAGTTTAACAGATAAAATCCTCAAATCCCCAAATGGATTGATAATTACAAACAGGACGAGGCCTATGTGCGAGTGTCTATGTGCCTTTGTGTTGCAGGGGCTGAGGCTGAACATGTTTTATGAGTTCTGAAGGCAAAATAATTACAAATTCCTGCCATAGCTCAAAGAGAGGGCGAGAGTCAAAGACGGGGATACAGATAGGCTGAGATTTACATGACTGAGACAAGCAGAAACCAAACTAAAAAGAAATAACTTCTCAATGAATAGAAGAGAAAAGAGGAATATGAAAAACAGGCTCAAAGACATTTTTTCTTGTGGGATACATGTTTTTCATTTAGTCATGTCAAAGTTTCTGAACAATAACAAAAGCTCCTGCTTTGATAATTAAAGCAAATTTGAAGTGGGTGCATTGTTTACTTGAGTGAGAAATTCAATCGCTGTGTCGATAATGCACGTTCCTTTTAATCAGTTTTTAACAGTTTAGTTTCAGATGCTAAGTTTTATGTTTTGGACATTTGTACCAGCGCCTTTGAGCTGGACAGAAGAGCAAAGACATGCAGCTTGGTCAATTATGAGTTTTGGGTCAGTGGCAGGTTTGTGCACGAACCTGACGCACTTTAAATCCAACCAGGCTGCTTTTACCTGAGGAAGTTGAACTGAGCATGACTCATACTGGGATCATTAAAACAGGTTATTTTGAGGTATTGGGTATAATGCGTGCGAGCTTTGGGACAAATTGTAGCTATTTTCCTGCAGGAACAAATTGCAACGTTTCCTCCTGAGGGCAGGTTCTGCTCTACGCACAGTCAGATGGTCATACACACGTTGGACCCTTCTAGAGATCTTTCCCTTTTCTTCACCAGAGGTGTCCAAACACTTTCACACATGGGCCAAAACTATCACGATGAAAGGACTCGTGGGCCACAAAAATGTGAATTTAACTCTCAACTTGCACAAAAGTTTAGTAATTTTGGTGGAAAATGAGTTTTAAATTGTAGATCCAAAACATTAAAAGCCTAATAAACACTAAGCTTTTTTTTTTTTTTTTTTTTAATTAAAATTGATTTAATAGGTTTGTTTTGTTGGGTGTATGTTTGTTGTTTTCTTGTGTTTGGAAAGTTCATTTTAGCCTGTTCTCAGAAACAAAAGTGTAATATGAGTACCATATTTGTCAGACTATAAGGTGCACTCAAAATTATTTATTTTTCTCAAAAAAATAAATAAATTACTGAGCTTGAACTGATTTTATATGGTTATAGTGAATGAGTTGAATAAAGTTTGATTTATCTGACTAATTTTGTTTTGCTGAATGCACCTTATAATCCGGTGTGCCTTATGTATGAAAACAGACCCATTCATTGATATTGCTCCTTATAATCTGAAGTGCATTACAGTAAAAAAAAATATGGCAAGTGTCCTTTTTATAAGGGGGTCAATCAGCCTTTTGGACCATGGACGGCCCAAAAGGCTGATCAAAGTTCTGAAAATCATCCAGCTGTCAGTCGCTGCAACAGTTTTATAAAATGTTTGATAAAGGTGATCAACTTGTATGTAGATGATAGCACATTTATATTAATTTAAAAATGTCCAATTTCCCTCTTGATTATTTTATCCACTGCAAAATTTAGCCAAGTTTTATGAATTATTATCTAAAAGTCTCCTTTCTGGCAAGAGATCAGTAAATGTTTTTGGTGTTTTGTACCATAAAATGGAAATTAAAAAAATTACTGGTACAGCCAACGTTTTTTTATTTTATTTTATTTTTTTGCTTAATATTGCTCATTTTGAGAAGATTGTTGTTGTTGTTTTTTTAAATCTATTTTGCTGTTAAATCTAAACATTCTATATATTAAAAAAAGTTTACCAATAAATTTACATAAAGTCTGCATTGACCTCTTAAGCCTGCTGGTCAAAATTATACCATTCTTAAACTGCAGTTGTGGGCCGCACAAAATCACTTCAAGGGCCGCAAATGGCTCTCGGGCCACACTTTGGACACCCGTGCTTTAAACTGAACTAAACAGATTTAAGATTCTACACCTGACCATCAACATGAAAAGCCAACTTGTGCCTTCATGTCTGGTTCTGTTTGCACTTTGCGTCAGTGTTTACCAACCACAGACTGGGTCCAAATCTCAGCATGCAGAAGAGGAATGATGCAGCAGAAGGTCTTTAATGCACATAATGATGGTTTTGATTGCTGACACTAAGTTTAAAAATAATAATAATAATAATAAAAATATTTTAATTAATTATCATGGGACACAGAAGTATTACCTCTAAAACGGTAACATATGAATATTTTTTATACTTTAGCTTATTTGCCCTCTGACATGTCATCAAACTAAAAAAAGTCAAAAAATGATCAAGATCTTTCTAATACTTTACAAAAAAAAAATAAGTATAAAATTCCATCCCACTTATTGTGGTGGTAAATTTATCAATCATGTAAAAGATGCTCCGTTTAGGAAAAATGTAATAACTGTGTAAGATTTCTTTATGAGCACCAAATGAAGTTACTTGCATAATTCAGTTTAGCCCACAGTGTGCGACTTTATTAAACTCCATTCTGGCAGAATAATATTACAGCTGATGTGGGCTCTGGGCATCATAAATGTAAATATTCTCAACAGGAGCTCACAAGAACTAGTACATTTACAATAAATGTGTGGAAGAGAAGCAAAAAATGACAAAACACAGTCACAAAATTAAGAAAATATACATAAATGTGTAAAAAAAAAACCTAAATATGTTACGATATGTTTCAGGGTTTGTGATTGTGTCTCTGAAGTGAAGCATTCGCAGCACTGGATTCATCATTTGTATCATTTTCTACCACTGGAGGCAGCAGCAGCTCACACATCCTTCCCTCTCGCTCTCTCACACACACAGACACACACCAGCGCTTACACAACCCCAAACACACAAAACAATCCATCAAGTGTGTGAAAGACCCTTAAGGCCTAAACATTACTCTTGTTTGCTGTGATAGAGTGCTGGACAACTCTGTCTCATTCTCTCATTCCCTCCCAGTTTTTCACTGTTTTATTCTCCAGTTCTCTGCCGTTATGTCTCTTAATCTTGAACTCTCACCCTAAATCTCTGCGGTTTCCCTCACTTGTCCAGACCTCTCAGTGCTTCTTTCTCCTACCAAAAAAAATAAATAAATAAATTTAAAAAAAAAGTCATGTCAAATTACAGCTCAAATCTAGTTTCAGCTTCTATGTATTAGAAAAACAGAAAACAGTTATTTATTTATTTATTTATTTGTATTTTTTTTTATCTTTAAGAAAAGGTTGATCTTTAAAAAAATAGTAGTTTGAATGAAGACATCATGTACTGTAGTTTATTTTTCTAACTTTGCTATTTCCAAGAATAGTTTGCTGGGAAATGTCATTGTAAATTGATAGTTTTTTGACTTTGTAATAAAAATGTTTCAGCTTTACTTCGTTCTTCTTTACTTTACTTCTTTACTTCATTAATTCTTCATGAGTCTGATCAAGAAATCTGGGAAGCTCAGTCCTCACCTCCTTCTACAGGTGTGCAGTGGAGAGCATCTTGTGCTCCAGCATCAACGTGTGGCATGGAGGCTGCACAGCTGCAGAAAGAAAAGCTCTGCAGAGAGTGGTGAAGGCTGCACAGAAGACTGTTGGAGTCAGTCTCCACACCATCACAGACATCTACACCTCCAGATGCAGGAAGAGTTCCACCTGCATCATGAAGGACTCCACTCACCCAGCACACACACTTTTAGCCCTGCTCCCCTCAGGCAGGATGTTGTGGAGCACAAAGTGTAGAACCACTAGACTGAGGAACAGCTTCTACCCTTTATACTTATAAACCCATAAACCAGGATAATCACTGTTAAAAAAAACTATTTAATCAGTGATATGTGACTTATTTGTGCTGCTGATTATGCTGAGCACATGCTGCTGAACTCGTTCGTATCCATCCGCTCACCACAGACTCATGTTCAGGCTGCTGTTGTTACATCGTATTGTTTTGCGTTATTAGTGTTTAGCGTATATTGCAGGTCTTTCAGTGTACCGTTTGGCGTATGTCTTGTATATCTTAGATTCTTGTTACTGTTACTGACACTTTATATTTTTGCTATTCTTGGGTGAAACTGGGACTCTGAGTACATAATTTCATTCCATATCATGTACAACTTGTGATGTGAATGACAATAAAACTGACTTGAACTTTTTGTTCTGCTTTCTGACTTTGTTTCACTGATGGACTCTGCAGATCACCACACCTGCCCTGTATGTAGCATGTGGGATATACACATACAGTACTTGGACAGCAAAATCTTACCAAGTTATGTGAGTAAATACAAGTACAGGTAGTCCTCGGGTTACGGCGGTCTCGTCTTATGACGTTTCGACGTTATGACGCATCTCCCTTATTCACATTACACGGTTACGTCGGTTTTACGTCTGTTTTACGTCTGTTTTATGTCTGTTTTATGTCTGTTTTATGTCTGTTTTACGTCTGTTTTATGTCTGTTTTATGTCTGTTTTACGTCTGTTTTATGTCTGTTTTATGTCTGTTTTATGTCTGTTTTACGTCTGTTTTATGTCTGTTTTACGTCTGTTTTACGTCTGTATTACGTCGGTTTTACGTCGGATTTACATCGGTTTTTACATCGGTTTTTACGTATGTTTTATGACATTAAATGTCGTAACGCGGCGGCGCAGCGGTGGAAGAATACAGTACTGTACGGAGGAGGACGGCATCACTAGCATCCCAGTAGGCCATTAGCCCTTCATTGTGGCTCCCAAATGCAAGGAGGACTCTTCTGATGGCAGTACATCGAGGAAAGGCAAGGCCATCACCATGGACTTGCGTCGCAAATCAATTTACGCGCTTGGTAAAACAGGTACGTCACATGTATTTATGTACGTTCTGACACGTCAAATGCGGTTTACGACGCCGTGTGAGAACGGATCTACACCCAGCTGTCTAAACTTTGGAATGGTTATCCGTTGGAGTCTACAAATAGTAAAGGTAGACTGGAAAAGATGTATAAGCTAAAACTACAATGTCCATTTTCATTTTCTAGATAGTGCTATGCTCTTCAAGATGTGCAGGATGTTCAGATGTACCATAAATGACATCTTCAATATTTAAAGCTCCTTGAACTCTTGAGGTTAGGGTTAGATTTGGAGACACATCCTTTAGTTCTGTATGTTAAAACCCTAACCAGAGTCTTTGCAACAAATACGTTTTTGCCACATCTGCTGTCTTTGTTCCCATTGTTGTCACTTTTTGACAAAAGACCCCCAGAGGAATATCTGTCCAAGTTCTATCAAAGCTTGCGTCCACACTGCTAATAGTAAAGGTAGAGCACACCTAGCCTGAAGATTTCACATTTGAGACAGCTTCTATCTACAAAGATCTTGTTGGAGCCTGATTTAGTGCCCATCAGTGCCTTCAGCCCACCTCCAGAAATTAGGGGTCTATTTGGCGCATTGAGGGTCCCACATGTCCAAGTTAACACAGAGACCATGCACATCTTTGTTTATGAGTGTGCAGACCAGTCAGTCTTTGGACTGGAGACGTTCCACCAGTCAGCTGACAATTTGCCAGTCCTGGTGTCAAATGAATTCATTCCCAGTCCAGATTCTCTGGGCATTCCATCTGGTTTGAAGCATGCAGAAATCCCAACTGTCCTGGCGCTACTGGAGGGTAAGGGTTTTTCCATTCTGGCTCGTCACGCCCTTCTCCCAGCAGTACCAGTCTCCCAGGCCTCGTATTTTCTCCACAGAGCAGTATAACTTGTTGCAAGTCTCCACAGAGTATTAACTGGTTCTCTTGCAAAGAACAAAGAACCAGTAGATAAGCTGTTGGGGGTTGCAGAAATTTGATTTAGTTTGAGTAATCGCCCCCGTCATTATCTAATGAGAAACATACCTTGAATCACAGCAACGTTGTAAAAATATCTTATAGCTTTGCTTTTTAAAATCATGCTGTTTTCTTTGCGAGACAGAAATATTCAATATACAAATGCAGAACCATGCACAGACTATATTCATTCAACCTTTATTAATACAGATTAGTCTCATTGAGCCTCGAGGACTCATTTACAGGAGAGACCTGATATTAACAAAGAATGATGACAACAGCAGACAATCAAAAGAAAGCATATAAATTGGGAAAAATAAATAAAAGAAAATGACATAAAAAAATGAAACAAAAACAGCTACAATGTAAAGCGGTGTAGAAAACTAAAAAAATGAAAATGGGAGAAACAGAAAGAGGAGCAAAAGACAAGAAAAATAGACTTATCTGTTAAGTTGTGATGGATGCTGCTGAAGTGCAACCTCAGATTGATTTAAGCCTAGCTCCCTGTCAACAATCCAACCTGAGAAAGGAAACGGGTATCTGTGCAGGAAAGATTGATTACCATGGTAACATCCAGTGGTAATCTGGTAAGTAAGTGATGGAGAGCAGAAACGCTACATCAAAAGGATGCTGGGACCAACTGCAGCCTACTGCTCCCAAGTTAAAATATTTGAACCTTTAAATTTTCTTAAGAAATCTTGAATTTCTCATCATTGATGCTAGTTTTTATTTATTTGCTCATTTATGATTGCATTATTTCAATATATCTTTCCAAAAATGCTGCAGACTGGATGACACTATGACAATTTTTTGTGATTTTGAACCTTTTCCTTAAGACTTGGAGCCCTGCTTGTTTCATTCTAATAAAAGAAGTTGGGCAAAAATCACTCATGGCACAGCAGAAATGGAGTTAATCAGGAGGTCGGTGGTGTTCAAATATCCATACTGGTACTCATGTTGGGCCTGATGCAAGCCTCAAACACTGAAACTTGCACTCATAAAAACACCCTGATACTTCGGACTGATACCACTTTTGTGCTTGGTGACATCACTTCCTCTTCAACTATGTAACAGAGGGAAAAAAATAAACTAAAAAAAAAAAAAAAAAAAATCCAAAATTTGAAGATATCTTTATGTAAATACAGGTGATGTTTCGAAAGAAGCTCATTTGACGTGTTCATAAAGAAAAATGTGTTTCTAAATTCATTGTGTAACGTTTAAGCAGTAACTCATTAACTACTTTGTATTTGTACTCAGTTTCAGTATGTACCTAAACTGAAGTACTTGTACTTGGTCTAAAAAAAAAGTTCAAAACTAGTACTGTATTGTAACTCCTCAAACAGAAACCCAACAATAGGTGAGTGGTTGTGGAAAGAGATGTGGGAGTTTCCCTGCTCAAGCTGATCCACACATGTCCCGACTCTGGAGCAAGTGGAAATGGATAGATGGATGGATGATGGATGGATGGATGGATGGATGGATGGAAAGAATCACTAATACAGAGGACTTAAAAGGTTTTTGAAATGATCACACTCACTCCAACCACTGCACTGGATCAGTCCATCCATCCATCCATAATTTGTACCCACTTCTTCCCTTTTGGGTCATGGGGGTCACTGGTGCCCATATCCAGAAGTCACTGTGCGAGAGGCGGGGGACACCCTGGACAGGTCTCCAGTCCATCACAGGGACACAGAGACAAATGAGACAAACAACCATTCACTCTCTCAC
>JARVLU010000583.1:18482373-18493546 GCA_031762415.1 Simpsonichthys santanae | reverse complement strand
GGCGAAAAAATATTTAAATAAAGCTGATTTGAACACATACGTGCATTTATTAAGGAAAGGTTAAGCTCAGACACACTTACCTTTGTTACTCTCCTCTTGTGCAGGAAAGTAATTTTTGCTTTTTTATTTTGTCCTCTAATGCTTCATTTTTAACTTTGTCTATCTTTTACACATCAATCTGTAATCAAGTATTCTTTGAACCATATCCTTGTCCACATCTGGGATTTTGAACTTGATCTCCATTTTAATTTACAGATATTTCCTGACTCCATTTTCATTTCAGCCCCAAGTCTCACATGCCAGTTTGGAGGTGCAGATGTTTACCTGATTATCCCGAATCCCTTTAAAGCTTTTAGACTAGCTGGCTGACAATATTTTATCTGATAAAACAAGAAAAAAGATGTGACTGGCAGCAACATTTTAAAGCCAGCATAGTTTAGGAAACTGGCTGAAAAAAAGCTGAAATAAGACAAATGAAATAGCTGAAAAGTAGCTGAAAAAGCAAATAAATAAATAAATAAATAAATAAATAAATAAATAAATAAATAAATTACTAGAAGGAAGCAAGAGCTGAAATTAGCACAAAATGTATAATTAGCTGAAAAAGGCTACAATTATATAAAAACAGCTGAAATAGCAAAAAAGCTGCAACTAGCAGAAAAAAGCTGAAAGGCGTACAACAAGCTGAAATTAGCAGAAATAAGTTAATTAGACTGAAATTAGTAGAAAGTACCATGAAAAACTTGAATTTATCTGAAAACAGCTGAAATTAGCTTAAAAAATGCAACCAGTAAACCTAAGCTGAAAAGATAGAAAAAGCTTGAATTAGAAGAAAGCAGAAAGAACACATTTGCACGAATAGCCTGACAGAAGCATAAATGAGCACAAAAAGTGGAAATTATGTGAAAAACCTGAAACTAGCAAAAAAACAGCTGAAAAGTCACCAAAAAAGGCAGAAAAAGGCTTAAATTACCAGAAGAGCACATTTTTTGCTGAATTAGGCTGAATTTTTTTTAAATGAGAGCAAAAAATGTGAATTGGCAGAAAAACCGCTAAATAATAACTGAAATAACTGAAACTAGCAGGAATAAGCTGAAAGGAGCATAACAAGCTGAAATTAGCAGAAATAAATTAATTGGGCTGAAACTAGGTGAAATTATCACAAAAACTTGAACGTTTCAAAAAAACAGCTGAAATTAGCTAAAAAAATGCTAAAAAGCTGGAAAAGGTAAAACTAGCTTAAATTATCAGAAGAAAGCAGAAAGAACACATTTGCCTAATTAGCCTGAAAGAATGAGCACAAAAAGTGGAAATTATCTGGAAAAAGCAGAAATTAGCAAAACAACAACAATAAAACATCTGAAAAGTAGCTAAAAAGGCAGAAAGAAGCTTAATTTATCAGAAGGAAGTAGAGAGAGCACATTGTTGCTCAATTAGGCTGAAAATAAACTGTCATTGTAAACCTAGCATTGTCATTTGCCACTGTAGGCTAACATTGTGGGCTAATATTGAAAGTTAACATTATAAGCTTACACTAAGCTAATAGGGCCTGCAGTGTCATGAGAAGTTGTTAAATGAGAACTTTACACTGTTTAAAACAAACAAACAAACAAAAACAGCTCTGCTAAATGCAGAAGCCCTGAGATGAGCAGCATCCAGCTAAAAGATGGCAAGTCTTTGAGGTCACTTAAGGCCAGACAGACAGAAGTACTTCAACAAGAGAACTAAGCAGACATTGAAGGGACAGAAAGTCAGAGAAGAGGGCTAAACCACATCTAAAAGAGAAAAAAGGTCCACATAGTTTACAAACACTCATAAAGAGACAAAGAAATAAAAAGAAACAAGACTGCGGAGGAGAGGACGGGGTGGAGGCCGGGTGGATGGCCATGCGTGAAAACAGCCTAAAAATTTAAAGAGGAAAAGCAGAAACCCGACCACAGAAAAGCTGATTGCATGTTCAGTTCTTTAACTACAGGTCAAAACATCTACACATGCAATAAACACACACACGTCCCTGCTCAGCCCGACACACTCGAGCAGGGTTATTCTAAGCGATAATGTCTTTAGCAGCACTGAGGCCGCTTTAGGTTTAGGTCCTGTGGCTGGACAACTTGAAAGCCACACGCTGCGATGCCAACAAGCTGGTCTGAAGACATGAAAAGGCAAATCACCTCAGTCATTTACTGCAAATGTGGCATTATTGGACACGACCCCAGTGACAGGTAACCATGAGTTTCTTCTAACTGGTCTACTGCACAGTGATTGGATTTAGATTTGCCCCAAAACACGACTGTAGGAGCTCTGATACAGAAAGTCAAAGTTATAGTTGAGAAAATTTAAAGTGTTTTTTTTATTTTATTTTTTTTTTTAGTCAAAAATGGATCAAGAACATAGAAGAGTTTTTCTCATCTAAATTAACTCTGAAGTTTAATATTTCATAGCAATTCCTGCAAACTCTGTTTTAGAAACAATTTTAATCGCCATTACTCTCACACTGTGTGCTCAATTCTGGAGAACTTCCTGGTTATTTGCAAGCACAAACACTAGAAGTAGCTATTTGTAGCCATTTTAGTGCAACCTGGAGCACTTCCAGCAGGAACATCATGATGGTTCTGCTCAAATAACTCCCAGTACAACAAAATTCATATTACAGTAGTCCCTCGAAATGTCGCAGTTCGACTTTTGCGGACTCGCTGTTTTGCAGGTTTTCAATGTAAGATTGTACATGACACACGATTGGTGATGATGAAAGACAGATCCCACCCCGTGCCCCCTCCTTTCTCTTTCTGAGGCTGCCACAGCAGAGGCAATGGAGAAAGACAGACCCCATCCCCTGCCCCTCCTTTCTCTTTCTGAGGCTGTCTGCCACAGGTGATAGAGAAAAACAGATTCCACCCCTGCTCCCTCCTTTCTCTTTCTGAGGCTGTCTGCCACAGCAGATGCGATGGGGAACGATAGACCCCACACCCCGCCCCCTCCTTTCTCTTTCTCTGCTGTGACAGACAACCTCAGAAAGAGAAAGGAGGGCGCGGGGGATGGGGTCTGTCTTTTCACATGGTGTCCCAGAGACATAAAACAGGCGGGAGCGCAACAGACAGCCACGGAAAAAAGAAAGGAGGGGATGGGGCGGCCTGTCTTATACCTGAGTGAGCTGCACAAGCACATGGATTGTTTATTTAAAATAATGTGTGACCCGAACCGAGCCTTGATGGCCAGCCTGCTCCCGGGGCTCAGCAGCCGAAGAATCAGTCAGTCTGCTCTCTTTCATCGTTCTCTTTTAGAGCATTTAGAGTTTAGAACATTGTTAAGAACATTGCAAGAGTATGGGAAGGGTTTATAAAGCCCTAAATATATATATAAAATACTAAAATAAATATAACGTCACTACTTCGCAGATCTTCACCTATAGCGGGGGTGTCTGGAACGTAATCCCCACGATAAGTGAGGGACTATACTGTATGAGACCAAAGACTTTGTTGCACTAGACCCAAACCAGCAGTGGTGTGTACATTGATCGATAAGAAAGAAGCCCAAATGATGGCAACATTGTTTATTTATGTTAGCAAATAATTGCCTATAAAAAGTACAAGTAAGCTTTTCATCATTTGTAAAGTATCTGTGGAAGCATAAATAACAAAGGCCTGAGTGTAATTAAAAAAGACGTTGGGCCACAAATGTTTTGAAGTTTGTTGCATTAAATTACACTCAGTGTCGACTATTCTACTTAAATATTTGATCTCAAATTGTTTATTCTTTTTGAGGTGTTCTGCTCAAACAAATAAATCATTTTTAAGTTGGAGTGATTGCAGGCTGTTCGTTAAAGATTGGGATTTTCTTCCTGTGCTGGCCTTCAGCTACCACTGAGCTTTGAGAGCTGAACCTGCTTCTGCTTGTTAATATTAATAACAAATATTTACCATGACCATTTGTGACCAGTGAAAATCATGCAAGTGTTTTGAAAAGGGAAACTGTCAGATTTAATAGTTTTAATGACTTATATGAAATTATCAGCTTTTTTTGTATTAGTGCTAACAGAACTAAAAGTACTAAAGTATTTGCATTCTTTGAAGAAATGCATATTGATTGCCACAGTTGTGCATCATCTTACAAGAAATTATAGTGGGGTTTTTTTTTACCTTTTAAAATAACATTATGCCTGATCTCACAAGATGTCACATTCAAAGTACAAGTTGTAAAATATCAGCTGCTCCATAAAAGTTTATCTCTGT
Source organism: Simpsonichthys santanae (assembly GCA_031762415.1). NCBI lineage: Eukaryota > Metazoa > Chordata > Actinopteri > Cyprinodontiformes > Rivulidae > Simpsonichthys > Simpsonichthys santanae. The sequence goes on along the minus strand of JARVLU010000583.1, from coordinate 18,489,317 downwards.
TTGTGTACAATTGGTTGAATTACAGCCGTTGTTGTGTTGACTAAAGTTAATTAGCTGTAGTAGCCATCTTAAACTTGGCTCACTTTAAAAGTTAATTCTTGTCTCTCTACATGCTGTGATTACTTCCTGAAAGTTTCATGAAAATATGTCCTGTGTTTCATGAGATATTTTGCTAACAGACGAACATAGATTTCTCCAAATACGTTAAGGCAACATTTTAAACTTAAGTCGTTAGCAAACTGTTTGTGTTCATAACATTTGTTGTGGATCAACCTCAGCTACAACCATGCCAAATTGTAGGTTAATACTTGTAAAACAAATAGAGTTATAGCCATTTTTGTGTTGTTTTAAATAGGTTGGCTGTGGCGGCCATGTTTAATTGGGTAGGCTCCAGAAGCTCATCAGTTGTAGATGTACATCCAATTATTACTTTCTGCAAGTTTCATTCAAATTTATTTTGTGGCTCGTGTGATAGTTTGCTAACAGACAGACACATGCGCACACATAATAATAAGGACGAGCACAAAATCTTTGTCTACCTTTGCCCTGTTGACAGCATGTAAAATAATAAACTGCTCACAGAGCCAGTCCAGGACCTGAGGAAATCCAAGTTCTTTATGTTTTAACTCGGAGTTGTTGTGTTTGGAAACTAAATTTTACAGGGAGGCCCTTTCCTTCTCTTTTTTTCCCCTCGTGGTCAGTTTCTCTGCGTCTTTTTGTCTATCAGTCGATTTGTTTTTCTGTTGTGGTCGGTGCTGACTTTAGCCTAAGGACAAGTCAACTCTACACACACACACACACTGTACACTGGCACACAGCTCAAATAACACCACAGCAGTCCAGCCCTTGGCATCATAGCCAAGACGACCTGACCACTTTGACGTCCGTATGTACACACCTGTACACACACACACACACACACACACACACACACACATGAGAAAAAACACTGAGGGCAAAACAGAGAAAAATATTTGTCATCCATATTAATATTGAAAATTTGGAGGGAGAAAGCGTGTTTAGCGGTGTTAGTAGTCCGGTAGCGTGTCCGCGCAGCGCTGAGCTCTGCAGTGCTGAGATTTCCTGGTGGTTTTAAAAATAAATAAAACTCTTGTTTTTACCGATCAGATATGACTCAAGATTGGCAACGTGGACTCTGCTGACGAGAGATGGGAAGAGTATTCTTTTACTTATTGACGTGTTTGAGTGGGTACGCTACGCCCTGACACATACTCACACACACACACACATATTCATCATGTGCACACCCTTTAAGGCCCCGGCTAAAAGCAGAGGGGACTGTTTCCTGTCTGTCGAACCACACCCAGAGTAAAAGAGGGAAAGAACACAGGGCGCTCCTGTACTTTGGCAAATACTGTTTATCTTTAATCCTGAACTTGTCATTTTTTCCATTTTTCTGTAAATTCTCAGAAGGCAGTGTGCCATAAAGGAAGAGTCATGCGTAGAACGGCGTGGGTTTATTAGCGTAAGAGTGCGCTTGCGATGTGGCCGCCCAGATTGAAGCAGATTCCCACTCAGCTTTAGATGTCAAGTTTAAAAACGGGCTTCCATGACCACGTTTCGTTCACTTTTATTTTCTTTTGAACTCGATCTAAACACTTTTCTTCTTCTCCGTGTTTCAGCCACGATTTGTTTCAAGTGCAGCTCCAATTATTTGAAAGCGCCATCAAGCAAAAACAAGAGAATGTACTGTTACATGAAGCTAAACAGAAGAAAATCACTCTCCAAACTTAGCCAAATACGTTATCTATTTAAATTTAACGTTGGGCATTACATTTTAACTGGGGTTGCACAAACCATTTTGTAAAAGTGTTGCTTAGATTTGAAGCTGGTGAAGATTCTCAATCCTTCAGGACATGGTAAATTCAAAAATCATCAAGACAAAAACAATTAAAGAGATTAAAAAGATTAACAAAGACCTTAACAAACCCCCTCCTGTGAGGTGTGATAGATCAATCTGCATGTGTATGTGTGTATCCCACTTGAACCCCACACTCACTGTTCTTTGAATTGAAAAAGCTTCTCGGATGAGAAGCGAAACATCTTCTGTCACAAATAAAGTCCACTTCTTTTTGCATTGAACTTTTGTGAACTTAAAATTTAAGGTATGATATTTAGTTTAGCACTAAAACTTTAGAAAAGGTTTTATGGCAATGTTCCACATGTGATTTTCTCTCAAATAAATAGGTTTAGCGGAGAACTTTATGACTCATAATACATTTTTACAGTTTTTTTAATTTATTTTTTATTATTTGTTTGTTTCATGACAATTACAGTTGACAATTAATGTTTAACAGGAGTTATATGTAAGAAAATGTTGGGATTTTAAAATGCAACCTGCTTTTGAACAGAGGCATTTCTGAACCAGTGCAGTGACATAGCATAATAATGTAACGTTTAACAGAATACCCAGAGAATGTGGACTAAATAGAAAAGACTTCAAGACACGGTAAAATTTAACAGTGTTTATTTACAGTGAGATAATCAGCAATGTGCACAGAGAGGGGCTGGAACCCTGGGGAGCAAGGAGAAGGTTCAGTATGGGTAACTTGAAGTGCGGAGGGTAATGATGCTTTCTTTCTTTCTTTGGACCAGTCATTGCCGTAGTGTAGGTTGGAGTTTGAATAGATAAGAATAGATGGGAATAGATGGGTAGTACAACATCTTTAAGGGCTTTGTATGGAAAATATTTTATACTATATACTGGTTCCCTGAAGTTTAAAGTTCAAATTGAAGAATCGTGCTTCCTTTGTGCAGCTCCTATCAGAACTCATCACCATATTTTGGATCAACTGGACTGTTATTAGAGAAGCTTTTGCACAGCCAGGTACAGCAGCATTGCAACAGTTGAGTCTGCAAGTTACAAAAGCATGCACAGGTTTATTTATTTATTATTTAGCATCATTTTGAGATTAAATGTTTCAAAATTTCTCAGGTCTGAATTTTAATTTAATCTGATTCTGAATTTCAAATGAAAAAAAGCCGTCCTGGAGAATAATTTAATATCTGAACACACCTACATCTAACAGCTTTGTTCACTTTGTTAAGCTTCCAGTATTTTTAAAACAGGAAAAGTTATATTGGCTCATAAATAATCCAAGTACCATTTTTAAACACTAGTTCACAAGATGGTGATTTATCTTAGTTTTCTGATTCCATTTGTTTTCTGTTAATTTTTAGCTATTACATTACATTATTTCAAATTAATTTTATTCCTTTAACTTTGTAACTTTTACTAATAACTTTATTTATCAAGCCGGGAACATCAGCATCTAATACACGCACATCAATTTGCACAAGGTTTGGAAATAGTTATGTTTGACCATGCAAATAATTTGGTTCAACGTTAATTTACTTTGGTCGTGTAATATATATTTATCTGTTATTATTAGGAGGGGGGTGCTGGCTATTAGAGTCATAAAAAGCTAACATATTGTCTCATTTACATACTGTTTATGTTCCACTGAATGTATTTTTGTATATTAACTTTGAGTATGTATGTGGTTATGCGATTATGTGTGTTTGCATGTGCGCGCTCAGGTGTGTGGAATAAGAGAAAACTTAGCGATGGATAAAATTGACTTGGCTGGCTCGCTGCTATATTCACTCAACCGGCCGTGCGGCTCCACACAGAAACTATCATTCAAAAATCAAAAAAGGTGAAAAATCACCTCGATGGGTGATTCAAGCCTCCTCGCTTTTTCCCGCCGTCTCTAACTTTACAATCTGAACCCGTTTCAGCAGCCGGCTCCACCTGGGAGAGGACAACCCGAAACAAAAACGTTCACGTTTATGAATCTAATTTGTTCCATGTATGTGTTTTCCACAATGCTCAGATTAATTTGTTTAAATAAATCAGCTTGTGTGTGTGTGTGGCTGAGCTTTTCATTGGGTTGAAACATTGCATGTAGTCATATGTATGAATTATGCCATTGTTCCCCTCATCAACTTTGTTTATAGTACACTTGACTTAACCTGATGCTCTGAAAGTGAAACGGGCTGTCTTGGGAGGTCTGACTTGTATTAATCCTGCTGTGATTTTGTTTGATGGGTTCCTGGAATCAAACTGTGTACAGTCAAGTAATAGTAACAAAACTGTTGCACAGCATCATTTACTGTTATTTGTACATATTTTTCCCCCTTTTCTTTTACACAACAAATACTTGCACAAGTCCAACTCTGATTTTTTTTTTTTAGGAACACAACAACAAAAAAATTACAAATGGCAATCCAACCCTGGGGGCAACTTTTTGAAGACTTGTACAATCTTGTCGAAGTGATCGCAGCTCTTCCGACTCACCCTTTGACTTTGGTCTGTGCTGGTTTGCTTTTGAGTTTGTTGCTTGTGTGTGCAGGCAGAATAATGAAAAGTTTCTGCTCTAACAGGTAAAATAAAGTGTTCTGAAGCTAACACAAATTGAAAGAAAGTCTTACGAAGTCTCACATTTAAAACAAATCACGCTAATCGTAAATTAATAACTGCAAACATTTTATTTCCTGTGAAAATTCAGTGTGAATGCTTGTTGAATGAGCTTGTGCTGAAATCTGCTGAAGAGGCTGAAAAGGATTCATTTTGAACATGCGAGCTGCCTTTGAACAGCTGACATTTACTGAAAGCAGGACAATAAAAGCAGAAAGCAGCCAAAAAATGACAGAAATTTGTAGATGCAGCTGAATAGAGCAATAATGTTCATTCATTCAACCTTTATTTAAGCAGATAAATCACATTGAGCCTTGAAGACTCATTTACAAGTGAGATCTGGTGGACAGACAATAAAAGTGGTGAATAATGACACATAGGGTTATGTAGCCGAAGTTAGCAGAATAGGCCAAACTAGGCAGACCAAGGATAATCCTATAACAAAAAAAAAATCTTAAATTATCTTAAATATTTATAAAGATTAAGCAGAAAGATGCTGAAGAGCATAACAAACAAGCATTTTTTTTTTAAAGTACAAAGGTAGATATCGGCAAAATATAAATAGCAGAAAAAAGCTTTAATTAGTAAAATGCCTAAAAAAGTTGCAGGAAAAGCAGAAAAAAGTAATTAGCATAAAGACACTGAAAGGAGAAATAGCTGAAAACAGCTGAAATGGGTGCAAAGAAGCTGAATAAAGCAGAACGAGAACAAACGCTGAAATGAGCAGTGAAAGGTTTTAAACAGCCCAAACGGTTTGAAGGATGCCCAAAAAGCTCCATTCATTTTCAATGAGAAAAACATGGCTGACATAGCTAAATATAAAAATAAATAAATAACATGCGCAAATACCAAAAGCATTGCAGGAATGTCCTGAATGAGTCTTTTGTTGTGATATATAGCAAATAAATAAATAAAATAATAATAATAAAGTGGAAAAAGTTGTGAGAAAAAGTTAAGAAAGGAAAAAGGATCTCGATAGAGTGCAAGCTTTAGAAACGTCACTTTTTTCTTCTTCATTCAGCTGCTCCCTTCCTCAGGGGTCGCCATAACAAACTAACCTGTACGAAGATTTGGCAATTGTTTTTACACCAGATGTCCTTCCTGACGCAACCACGGCCCTCAGTGTGGAGCAGAGAGCTGCCATCTCAGGTGACTGGGGAGCAGACGGTGGGGGTTAAGAGCCATGCTCAAGGACCCAGAGTGCGGCAAATGAGGGTGGAGGCAAGTGTGGGTGCTTCACTTTATTTTGATGTTGTCGTTCCAGGGAGTTGAACCAGCGACCTTCTGATCACATCTTCTCTAACCTCTGCACCACTTCACACAATAAAATATCAACAAGTAATTCAGGTTTCTTTGGCATTTTCTGTAATCGCCCTAGTAGATTAATGTCATATGTGCCAAACAACCAAAAAGATTGTGAGCCAAAGGACGTAGCAGCTGTTCTGCAGCCAGCCTCCTATGTGACTTCACCTTCCGGTTTACGGTCCTGTCTCTGGTTATTAGTCAATGGCTGCTTGTATATTATTGATAATACTGTACAGAACATAACCTAAAAAAAAGGACCAGACTATTGATTGAATGTTACATGAAAAATGCCTACCTGTGACTAAATGACCATCAATTCATTTGCCATACCTGCTTTGTCTCCATTAAGAGCTTTGGAGTGACAGGAGCCTATTTCCAGCAGCAAACCGGTGAGAGGCGAGGAACATCCAGGACAGCTTAAGATCGATCTCAAGGCTTAAGAGACATGAAAGACAAACAACCACCAACACACGCCTGATGTCAATTCAGAATCACTAAATAACCTGCCATGCATGTTTTTGTACTGTGGGAGAAAACCGGAGTACCCAGAGACAACTGGAGTTTGTAATGCACAATATTATCGGCATGTTATTGGTATCAGCTGATATTAGCGATAAAGTTAAATATCGGACATCGGCCTTTCCATCAAAACAACTCACAGATATAAAAAGTTTCAGTTTTGGGTTATGTTTTAATTTAAGAAACTGTCAAGTATTTCTATTAATGCACTACTACTTGCAAAGTATGTGCTTTTCATTTGTTGTTTGTGAACAGGTTGAGTTTAGAGTTGTGAAACTGTACAAATTTGCACTGTTTGAGTGTTGTCATTGTGTTAGAGAGTAAATGTCATGAATAAATTTGACATTAATCGTAACCAAGTTGAAGTGTTACATCATTTTCAGCCCCTTTTTGGCATCTGCATTTGGTAGCAGGCCAACTTGAATAAGACCATGCAGAATAATGTAGTACAGTATTTTAATTCCACAGCTGAGAAAGCTATGTAGTCTCTGTAAGAAGGTCTAGGGGAACATATATACAGTACAGTATACAGTATAATGTATTGGTATTGGTATCGGTTGGCGGCAAAACACGTTTTAATATACAGGTTGTCCCCGACCTATGGCGCCATCGACCTACGGCGCTCCGTACTTACGGCGCCGCCCCCAGTGACGTCATCGCGCCGTTCGTTGCCTTTTTT
>JARVLU010000583.1:18445119-18469408 GCA_031762415.1 Simpsonichthys santanae | reverse complement strand
GTAAAGTACAGATACATGAAAAATGTACTTAAGTACAGTAACAAAGTATTTGTACTTAGTTACATCCCACCACTGGAAGCAATACAATACAGTATTTTACATTTAAATGATCATCTTGGGGGGGGGGACCAGATTTGGCTAATGGCTCTAGCCCAACATATTAAAGCAGACTCTGGTTCTGGTGCAGAACCCCTCTCGCCCTAAAAGTGACTCCTCTTGACATATTTAGAGGAAATCACTTCATTTTGGAGTGTTGCAAACCAGTCTGTCTTTAAAGTACTAATGGGTGCTAAAGGAGGGTGTGTTGCTTTAAGAGCCAGTCTTCGGGTGGCTTCTTGGTATTAATAGAGCTGCTGTGTCTTCCTCCTGTGACGTAATGCGCCTACAGAGAGACAGGCAGAGAGGTCCTGTCACAGCTAAGCGATAACACTTGTCTTTAAAGAAAGCAAGCAAGCGACAAAGCTGAAGAGCTGCTCTGTTTTGGTTCGCTGTGGACAGCAAAGCCCTGCTCCGACCGCCTAAATATCGCTATAGTAACCGAGCTAAACTCACTCATCAGTCGGTATTAGCCTAGTTTATGAGCTGTCGTGAAGCCTTAACTATCTCTCCCCCCCACCCCCCAGACCAAAGAGAGAGAAAAAAAGAGACAGCCAAGACAGTCACCCCGTCCGACATCATCAACAAACACACAGCAAAAAAAAAAAAAAAAAAAGCCACAAAGAGACGAACCAGCCAGCCAGCCACCATCTTAACAGGCTCCCACAGAGAAAAGGGGCTTATTTTGATCAACAGGTAAGCAAAAGCATTAGCAACACAAATACATACAAGAAAAAAAAATACATAAATGCATCGACCGTGCAGGTTTAAGTTGGCGACGAAGTGCACGCGGCTCAGACGAGATAACACCCCCCCCTCTCTCTCTTCCTCCATTCACTTAGAAAAAGGGAAGCGATATTAGCAGCGTTGCTAGCTGTTTGTAGTTTTTACGACGGACAGCAGTCGGTTTGCGTCTTATGTAACTAACGGCCCCGTCCGGGGAGGAGGAGAAGAGGGGGGCGTTCGGGAAAGAAGGGATCCGCTGCTTGAATGAGAGGGGAGGAAAAGAGAGCAGCACCGCTTTGAATTCACATGGCAATTCACATTTTAGGCTAGGACACCCACAAACGCCACACTAATACAAATTGGGAGTGCAGGGGAGGGGGGGCGCGCCGCTACGGGGAACAGCTACCGCTTTGATTTAGTTTGAAGCCGAAGACTGGGACGTGGAGTGACTCGGAGAAGTAGGTTTGTGTTTTATTTTATTTTTTTTGTTTTTAATTCTTCCTTCACTTGACGATACAGCATCTCGTTCGACTGCAGTTAGCCGAGTGGCTCCGGTGTTGTGTTGTTTTTACTCCCGTTTGCGCGTTTTTCATTGATAACTCAGCGCAAACTTGATACTCAAGTTCAGACGTCTCCTTGATCCGCCGCTTCACGCGCGAGACGCGGACGGCGTGCTTCACCACGCGAGCCCACTTCACTTTATTGTTAATTTGCACTTAAAGAAAAAAAAACAAGTGCAAATTTGGACCCAAAGGGGGGGTTGGTTTATTGTTTTACAGCCGATATGGTGCTTGTTTTGGCTGCCTTGTTGGGGAACAGCGCTTGTCGGATGTTATCAACTTTTTAAGATAAGTTGGCACAAAGTTGTTTATTTGTTTGTTGTTGTCTTAAAGTGATGCCGGGAAGCTTGAGTTGCATTTCCACTCAACTCTGAAGAAGTACCCCCCTCCTCCTCCTCTTCTTCCTCCTCGTTGTTACAAACTGTGATGTTCCTTTGAGATAAGGGAGCTGGGTAGGCATGACAACTCTGTGGGGAGAGCAGGGTATGTGAAGCCAGTACAATGAGGCACACACTGCAAGGAAGCTCTTTTTTTTTTTTTTTTTACACACTGTTCACCAGAGTTCTCCAAATCTGGACACCCCCCCAACCCCATCAGGAGACTGCCTGTGTGGACTTTTGTTCAGCAGATAACCTCCACAAAGAAAAAAAATCCATCACAATGTTGTACATCTTTAATTATCCAATCACACATGCATGCTTGGATTAAAGCAAAAACCAAAAGTTCTTACAAGTTAATACAAAGTAAAAATCCCTATTTATTAAAGTTGAAATTCAAATTTTGCCTGAGTAAAAACAAAACCCCAACTTGGCCAAGTTTTGTTCGCTTTAAATCGAGTTTTTCTTCACTTTAATAATTATTTACGGATTAGTTTATTCAGTAGCTGCAAAGCGAAATGCTTTTAAGTTTACGGGGGCGATTCGTTTAAAGTGAGAGAGCTGGTAAAGTTGTATTTTTCTACGACATACAGATTTACGGTTGTCGTCAAAAGTGGAACCAGATTTGAGAAGTGACGCTTATCTCCTAAATGTAATGTTGTCGTGACACATTCAGCTCCTCCTTTAACTTTTTTTTTTTTTACAAGTGTCTTTACGTCTGCTTTCATGTTAGGCAATAATGATAAATTTCTTTAGTTGTTCCCTAATTTTTGTAGTTTTGCTTCTATTTTTTTTGTTGTATTTTTAGTGTAGTTTGATTGTTTGGTAACGAAAGACCTTGTCCTTGTTAATTAACTCTTTTTTTTTTATTAAAACTTGCAATAAACTTTAGTGAAATTTCCATCATCACATTTGACAAACAAGTTGTCAGGCTAAATAGCCTTAACAAATGACTCATGATCCCATGCCTTGTTTTGTCTCAACAAACCCTGTCAAACTTTTACCAGCGCTCCAGCAAATGATGAATATGTGAATGCGGTACTTTTCACCAGGCTTTTCTGGGTGATATTATTTCTCCTGGTCCAAAACAGTTGACAGCTTCTTATAGAGAGGCTCTTGCTCGTAAAAACTCATTTGTGTGTGTGAGACAGAGCGGGAGACGGCAAAAGCACTTGCTCCTTGTGTGTCTTTATGTTCTGTGGAGACGGCCAAGGCCGGCTCATATGGCCGCAATATGTGGAGCGTTCCTGGTGGAGAGAAAGTTTTCCAGAAAGAGAGGGAGGCGAAGAGAACACATGGAGCGAGGGAAGTCAGAAATGTCCTGTTCAACTAGAGCCGGGATGTGTTTCTTGTGTTTTATTGATGGTTTGACGCTGGAAGACACGAGGAGCAACTGTAGTGATTTCTGTGGGCTGCCATGTATTTTTGTCTCGGCTTGTTTTAGAGCGTTGCACGGCGGCGAAAAGGCCGGTTTGAGACGGAGCACGAAAACGGTGGCTTTTGGAGAAAGCGAGAGTGATTTCACTCGCCTGACAAATTAAGAACGCTGAGCAAACATGGTGGGATTTTACATTTTAATGGTCAAATTTAGTTATTTCAACGATTTTGACAGAGTTAAGCATACACAAGTTGACAGGAGTAATAAAAGTTTCACCAAAGTAAGGATTTTATGTAAAATCAATTATTGTATTGGCTTAAATTGGTACAAATGTCTGTCACTAAAGCTTTATTTTTCTCCAGATTTTTTTTTAATGCCACAAACCAATATTCTGTTGGCAAAATAACTTTAGGGACAAAGTTTTGAACCTGTTGCCCACAGTCAAAGTAAAAGGCGATACGATAACCTCGTTTAGATTTTAGTTTTGACTCTCCCTGTTTGTGTATTTTGATGTGCCAAATAATTAGCTGTATGGGAAGCTTTACACGAGTAATTTCTCCTAAGTGCTGTCAGCTGACGCTTGCCGAACATCTCAGTCCAGCGCCGCTGGCTCCACTACGAATTAGATCTGCATTTGAACATATCCCAGAGGGAGATTTAAGTGGTATTTTTTCCCCCATTTTCTATTTATTTGTAATTTCTAACCACGTGTATTTACAATCTTAACTGTCCCAACACGTACAGTTTTTAAAAAGCAAGAGACGATAGCATCTTTTAGAGCAGTCGGCCGTAATTCATCTCGGCTCTGCCCGCAGTTGAGATCAGGGAAAACGCCTATGGATGGTTTATTTCAAGAAAAAAAACAAAAAAAACAACAACTATTATTTTGTTTTTGTTTTAGTTCTTCTCCATGCCGTCTTCTCTGTGCTCCTACTATTTTATTACCCACTTGTCTGTTTTGCCCATGTCCCAAGGATGCAGTTTGTTTAGAACTTATTTTACTGTCTGGGCTCCTTCTTCAGCTTCTCGTTAAGAGTAATGATACAGGGTTCTGATCTTCGTCTCTCACTGCATTTACTGGTAGTCAGTCTGGGAAAGAGTCTGCTAAATGCACAAAAATATCATCCCCTGCTCAATGTGTGGCTTCTTGTTTCGGCTCGAGGTAATCTTTAATGTCTTTTGGTGTATTTCAGATTTTGAACTCAAGTCTTTTGAGATGCCTAAATAATGAGCACAGGGTCTTAGTTTAAGGTGAGTTTGCTTATTTCTCTTTAGACTTTTGGTGGTGGGGAGACGTCAAACTCTTAAACGTGAAAGGGTAGAAATCTTTCTATCAACTGGAAACTGCCAAGTGGTGGAAACATGAACACAGGCAGCAGAGAAGTTCTGTGGTCTCTCCTTGTACCAACAGTTTCTACTATTCTGCTCCAACAACACCTGCCGACTTCTTGGATGTTTCTTTCCATGACTGCGAGTTAAATCCTTAAAATGTAACACACAGGACCGGTTGCAATAACGTATTTCCGAGCCTTTCCTGTGTCAAAGTAATCAGGAAACCATTTGTAGCCTGTGAGGCAGCTGGTAAATGAAACGTGCTGGGGGTTGTTACGCCAACCCGTCCTTTGAGTCGTGAAGTCTGCCTGCTTTGACTCAGCAGAGTACGAGCCACGCCACGCTTCCTGTATGCCCAGACGTTCAGGCATCAATCACTGCTCTGAGTTTGTATAAAACCGTTCTGCGCTGAAGGAAATGTGTTGACGATGCACTCAGTTGGACAGAATGTGATAAAGGGCGATTACGGCCAGAGTGATTGTAACAAATATGTTGAGATCCCAATGATTTTTCACAATTGTTGAATATAAATAATCCACTGGTTTTGCATGCTTTGTTGTGCTGCATTCATTTACTAACCTTTGCATCTAAATCCTCCTTATCTGCATAAAATCAGGACTTTTCATTGCTCGGGGGTTTCATAAACTAAATTATTACTTAGGCTTTGACTTGTAAGTGCTAATGTCTCTAATGAAAAGTTTGAAGCAGTGGGGTTGGATCAACTCACGGCTGTTTCTGGGCTTAAGGACTTAAACACTTTAAGTGAATATATTTCATCTTTTGCATCTCTACATGTAAATTAGGCTACGTTCACAATGCAGGTCTTAAAGCTCAAATCTGATTTATTTATTTCCGAGTGGTCGTTTGCAATATAATTTAAGTGATACTAGCATCAGACTCCAGTCTGAGCAGTGTAAGGCCCTGAATGGACCCACATGTGCAGAAGACAATATGAGGAGTGTTTATGGACATTAATATGGATGCTATACATATTAGCATGAGTCTATTGTGCAATCAGAGTGGGCAAAATTATTACGTGCTTATTCTGTTCAACATTAATATTTGATCTTGCCGTTTCCTACTTACTCCAGTATTGCACTTCGAGTAGGGGCGTTCCATAAGAAGAAACAAATTGATTTTGTCACTCTAGTATCTCATACATTAGTGTAAATTCTCAGTAATCCAGGACATGACACCTCTAAAAAGTTAAATAAATAAATAAAGCAACTGGACACCATTCTGTAGCTGAAGGTGAGACAAATTAAACTGCATCAATATTGAGGTCAAGCCACATGTCCCTGCTTCAATGACATAAGAGTTGGATGAAACGTGATGACCGTTCTGACTGAAGTTGCCTTGAAAAACATCTGCTATGTATCTGATTTAGGACCACATGAAATATTGGATTTGTCATGTTCAGGCTTTTATATATATATTAAAAAAATGGATTTGGACCACGTTTGCCAGCAGTGTGAATGTAGCTTTAGACTTCAATTAAAATGTGTTTACATTTTATTTGCTTCACTTTATCGTTCGCTTTGCATCGCCCATTTATTTACTTTAGTCATTTCAATTCAAAGTATTTTAGTAGAACACAGATTGTAGTATCCTGATGCATGCTCAGATTGTAGTACCATTTTAAACAAGCACTCTAGGGTTTATGAAACAAAAAGCACAAATGTAAATTGACAATGACTGAGTGATGACCTGATAGGGGATAAACTTTTCAACACGTAGTTCCACAAAGTTTACTTGCCTAGTTTCTTTCTCTTTCAGACAGCATGTGATCAGGACACAGATGAAGTTACAAGTTACTGAAATGATTTTACATATGCTGCTGAAAGTGTATTGCTGTAACAATGATGCGACTGCTCCATCTATGGCAGCTTGCAGTTTTCACCCAACACCTGAAAAGCAGACGGTAAAAGTGAACAACGCAAAATGTGACTTCGACATGAGTGGCTTGAATTTGAATAGGATTTCTGCTGTAAGCGTCTTTATGCTGAGGCTGAAAAAGTTGTGCATGGGGAGAGCACGTTCTCCTCAGGTAAAAATCAAGAGTTGAATCCAGTTATTTTTTTAAATTTATTTTCTGGGAAATGTGTCTTGATCCTTAAGGTGTGTAATAGTGTGAATGTTTATGAAGCATTCACACTATTGTGATCCATTTTTCTTCCGTACTTTTTCGGCATTTTTCTTGTTCCACAATTTTTGTTATTTCAACAAATCATATCAAAACCTTCAGTTCAGTTCGTTCAGGAGAAGGGTGCCATGGCTTTTGGTATTCGTGCAACTTTAGCTTTTTGAAATATTTAGCCTTTTCTGCCTATTTTTGTCTCATAGAAAATAAATTGAGCTCATTTTACTTACCGGTACTTCAAATCTTTAGATGTGTGTACAACCTTTTACAGCTTCTTTTAGCTTCCTTGTGCAAAAACAAACCAAAACTTATTTCTGCTAATTTCAGCTTGTTATGCTCCTTTCATCTTATTTCTGCAAGTTTCAGCTTTTTCTGCTATTTCAGCTACTATCTAGCTGTTTTATACTAACTTCAGCATTTTCAGCTAAATCCACATTTTTGGCACTCATCTTTTTTCAGCCTGAATCAGCAAAAATGTGCTCAGTCCGCTTCCTTCTAGTAATTTAAGTTTCTTTTTTTTTTTTTAGCTACTATTCAGCTGTTATTTAAATAATTTCAGCTTATTACAGATAATTTCCACTTTTATGCTAATTTCTGTTTCTTTAAGCCAAATTAAGCACGACTGTGTTGTTATTTTCAGTTTCTTCCTGCCGTTTCAGCTACTTTTCAGCTATTTTTTGTTGCTAGTTTCAGCTTTTTTAGCTAATTTATAAATTTTTGTGCTCATTTCTGCTTATTGAAACCAAATTCAGCAAATATGTGTTCTCTTTGCTTTCTTTTGCTAACTTAGGCATATTCTTTCATTTCAGCTCCATTTCAGCACGCTTTTAGCTAATTTCAGCTGTTTCTTTCAGCAAGTTCTTCAGCAAGTTCTTCAGCAATAGGCATTCACACTGTATTTTTGCTGAAATGCATTTTCTCCAGTTACCATAGCACCCTTGGTGCACCACAGTAATCGGCTGTGAATCAACATTCCTTTGATCTTGTTTTCACGGTTTTAAGATTTAGATTCTGTGAACAAATTGTGCTTAATTAAATACTCTGACTGTAACGTCAGCTTTCAGTTTTACCTACATCAGATCGTTCCTGCTGGGTGTTTTTGACGTGGCTTCATTCTGAACAGGTGAATCCTCCTCTGTTGTATTTCACTCTATCTTCTCTACAACATCTCCTGCTTATAGTGTGCAGTATTAGCCAACATTTATCTCCAGACAGTTCAGCCTTGTTGATAGATGCCTATCAGCTATTCCGAGAGTCTAATGTTCGTTATCTTCCTCCGCTGAGTTCAAATCTCTCATTTGCTGCTTTGGGGTTTTGATCAAATTGACTCGCTGATTGTTTATTTCTGTACTGAAGGTTAACTGCCCACTCTGTCAACAGTCAAATCAGGAGTCTGCGCACGCTCAGATTTCTCACTTGACAAATTTCTTGCTTTTTCTTATGTCTGCCTCACTTTTTCCCCCATGCTGCTGCCACTTCATCTCCAAATTGGCCGGTATCCCACAGGTTTTACCGTGACGCAAGGCAAACATAAAAAGCTGCCAGCGTCTTGTGCCCTCGATCGTACTATAATCACTGTCAGGAAAAAGAGGGAGTTTACTTTCTCAAAGATTGCATTTAACTCTGATTTCAAGTGTAAATATGTAGTGACATTTGTTTGCTGATGAGCTCTTTTCCAAGTCACAAATGTAGTTTCTCCAAGGGTGACGTGGCTCGTTTTTCTGTAGCAAACTTACATTCTATTCAAGATGTGTCTTGGTGCGATGCAGCTTTATTGACTGCTTATAGCTTTATTCCTTGGGATGGGTGTATTAATATACAGAAATGCTTTTTCATGTGTGAACGTGATAAAGTCTATGTAATTCATTGGGGTTAACGTTCTTTCTTGGCCTGTGCATGCTTCATTGTTAAAGTAGCAGACTTGGTATTGCTATTAGGCCTGTCGCAATAAACAATAATTCAATTAATCGCATGATAAATGAAAATTATCAACCTCATTTTCATTTATCGGCTTTATCGTTTGTCTTTCTACTGAAGGCACTGGATGACAAAAGGCTCAACTCCAGTGCTCTTCACTGACCCCTCCCTTTCTCTTTTCTCTTTAAAATCTGTTTTAAACGTTCAAAATCACATTTTTGGATTGTTAAAAGCAGCTAAGCTGAGAAGCTAAGCTACATGCTAAGCTAAAAGGCCGATCTCGGGGTGAAAACAAACACCGTCTTATCAGTGCTCCAAAATTCACAGTTGAAACCCGTGCCCTCGTCTAAAAAGTTATTCTCTGCAAAAAGAAGCTGAAAACTTGTTTACCGATTTTTTTTTAAATTAAAAGCTTTGTCTTAAAAATGCTATGCCAAAGAACTCAAACTACACCAAGCGTCCGCCATGTTGAGAACTGAAAAACAGGAACAAGATATGTCACTTCAAGGGGCCTCCCTCCCATTTTTCTTGAAGAGACACGCTGGTCGCTCCCTCACTATCCATCCTTTGGTCAAACTTTCTTATACTGCCATCCGGTGGTTGAAAAAAGGTACTACACACAAAACAAATTCAATATTTATTCTTAAATTTGACAAAAATGACTAATTATTGTCAAATTTCAAACAATATTATCGTTTATCGCAATAATTTCTGAGACCAATTAATTGCCCAGCGAATTTGTTTTTCATGAAGAAATTGACTGATTCTTGCTGCTTTGGTGTGGTCCAAGATGCGCAAATACACACAGTGTTGTCGTCTGGGATCAGACTAAAACATCTGGTGGCTCAGGAACTTTTCAAAGTGGCCTTTGTCTTGGGTTTGTGCATACATGTGTCTGTCAAAGAGCGGATCACAACGTCCAACTGTTTATTGTGTCTCGTCAAATTAATACTATGATTAAAGCACATTGTGTATTTTTTTTGTTAAGACGCGTAACCGCAGTCGCTTCGACTTTTTATTTATTCCTCCTTTGACTATTTTTTTTTTTTTGTCTGTCTTTGGCCTGTGGCGAACTGTAGAGAATATGGAATAGAAATTAAACTGCAGTTCTTGAAAGGCAGTGTGGTCTGTTGTTTATTTTTATTCGTGTAGCCCTCGCTGGCTGCTGCTGTAGAGCTGAAAGGAATAAATGGGGGGAAAGCTCAGTGAGATATGACACGCTTTCAAGTCGCCTCTGGTCTAGCCTGACATTATTGCCCAAATCTGAAGGAGCCAGAGAGACAGCTTCATCCAAGTGCAAAGGCATCTGTGACTCTCTCACCTGTTCTCTCTGCAAAATGAGGCTGGGGTGGCTTTCCGTTTTCCTTTTTGATATTGTAAAATAATCCCGCAGTAGCAGCTCCGAGCTTTAGAGGCTACAGCCCCGAAGACAGTTTGAGTTGATGCCCTCAGGGCTTCGCTTCAAACCACAGAAACTTTGAAAATCATCTTCTGTTGCAGCACTAAAGAGCTGCTTTATGCATTAGACTGCAGTCATTAAACTAGTTTTTAAGGATTATATGTCATATTGTTTTTTTTAAGGATTATAAAATATTTGAATTCGAGCAGTATGATATAACCAAAAGTCTTTTTTCTTACCTATGTCTTGAGGACTAATAACTCAATATCTTGAGCTAGACTAATAGTTTGTCAAGAAAATATAGATTTTTTTTTAAAGCCATCATAGTTAAACATGGAATATTTTTGCCTTTTTTTTTCTTCATTTGTTCAGAGCAAATTACCTGTTTTGAAGAAATGAGTTGTGTTTTTGCAGTAGTTCTGTGAAGTGGCGCATTAGAAAATCTTGATCGACAAACGGAGGCTTAAATTTTTATACACAAAATTGAGTCTTAAGGAAATAGAAACAACGTCTGTAAATAAGTGATGTCTCAAAGTCACCGTGAGCTGTCATGAAATATATATATTAAAAAAAAAACATTATTGCAACGTTCTCAGCTAAAAAATGAAGTCATACACTTCTGATAAAACTGTTTTTAATAACACCGTCTTACCCAGGTTCACTGTTTGGTGACTTCAGACTGTTTTAGCCACTCCAAACCAAGTAGATAATTTATTTTTGGCTTAGATTCACTCTTCTTTAATGGAAACAAGTATGTTTTTAATAAATGGCTGATAAAAACAGTGGCTAATTTTTTGCCACTCTTGGGAGTTGGGAGTAAAAAGCCTGCCTCAGTCAGCTCCTCTGAAGGTGAACAGTGAGATGGGCAAAGAAAGTACTGATGGTACTTGGAGCGGTTAGCTGAAATTTATTCATAAATACACACATCTCGTAAAGAAAAGGCCCTTTGTCGACAGTAAAAACCAGAGCATCAATAAAAGTAGTGTCTTTTTGCCCGTTTGGCTTTTCAGCAAAAAACATTTGCACAAGCCAGATGTGCCAGGGATCCAGCAGAAGATGAGATGCAACAAAAGATGTTTTAAAGGGCAGCTGCTTTATCAGTCTCCTCAACTGCAGTTTATACAACAATTAAGTGAAAATGCATATGTTGCTTGTGCAAAAACAATCACAATTGTGTGAATGTTTATGGAGCATTCACACAATTACGATACATTTTTCTTCCGTACGTTTTACAGCACACTTCTCATCCCGCAGTTTTCAAGTACAGTATTTTCAACAAATCAATATCAAAACGTTCAGCTCTTTCAGGTCAATTATGTTATGACTTTTTTTGGTGCTGGTGCAGCTTTAGCTTTTTGAAATATTTAGCCTTTTCTGCCATTTATTTCCTCAGAAAATGAATTGAGCTCATTTTACCGGCAAATTACCGGTAAGCTTCTTTCTACTTTTTGCTACTTTTTTAGCAGTTTTTTTGGGCTAATTTCAGGGTTTTTTTTTTATTTTTTTTTTTTAGATAATTTTCATTTTTTTTCGGATAATTTCCACTTTTTTGTGCTCAGTTCAGATTCTTTCAGCCTTATTGCAGAAACATGCCTTTTTTTAATCTGCCTTTTTCCTGCTAATTTAAGCTTGTTCAAAATTTCAGCTCCCTTTTAACAATTTTTAACTAATTTCACCTGTTTTCAGTTAAATTCAAGGTTTTTTTGTTAATCCCTGTTACTTTCAGCCTAATCAACTTCTTTCTGCTAATTTCAGTTTGTTGCACTCCTTTAAGATTATTGCAAGCTTCAGCTTTTTCTGCTATTTAAGCTTTTTAAAGCTTTTTATGCTAAATTTAGCTTTTTCAGCTAATTCCATATTCTCGTAGCTCATTTCAGCTCCTTTCACTTCCTTCTAGTAGTTTAACCTTCTTTCTATCTTTTCAGCTACTTTTTGTTGATTTACGCTGTTTAAAGTACAAAAACTTTCAATACAAAAACAACTGGACTATTTATAACAGAAGACGTTTTGCTCCTCATCCGAGGAGCTTTTTCAATTCAAAGCGCAGTGAGTGTGGGGTTCAGGTTATAAAGGCTGAGTGAGATAAGAAACACACACATAGATTGGCAAATCACATCTCACACCTTAACAGTAGGTGTTTCTTAAGGTCTTGGTTAGTCTAATTCATAGATGAGGCTCTTCTGTTCCCCTCAAGTGTGAAAACTGGCTGGGAATCAGTCTTAAAGCTGCATTATACGTTTTTGAAAGCTGGAACCTGAGACTCCCTCCTCTATTAAGAGAAGGTTTCTCTCTTTTAACATAAACAGCTTCCTTCACCCACCTCTCAAACCATCTGTGTTCTTGGTCCAAAATGTGCACATTCTGGTCCTCAAATGAGTGTCCCTTGTCTGTGAAGTGGAGATGAACGGCTGAGTTTTGAGCTGAGCTTTTTAAGCTAATTTTTGTGCTAATTTCTGCTTATTTAAACCTAATTCAGAAAATGTGTTCTTTCTGATTTATTTTGCTACATTAGGCCTATCCATTTCAGCTATATTTCATAATATTTTTAGCTAATTTCAGCAGTTTTTCAGCCAGTTCTTTTGCACAAAGCATTCAAGTTGCATTTAAGCAGAAAATACAATTTCACTAGTTATGTTTAAAATTCTTATTATGGAACGATTCCTTTACACAAGTTTTACCAATCACTCTGTAAAAACTCTTTCTCTAGAGTTCCATTAATTAAAAATAACTTATTTTGTCTTGACTATGTTGATGTAATAATAATCTAAGAAGTCATTTTTAGGCTTTCATTTAAAATGACAGATTAAAAACAAATGTGTTCCCTTCAGCATATCATTGATAATTACGATGGTCAGCACGTTTTATTTTACAGCCCGTCTCTAAAGGAGGAGGTTTTCTCAGCTCATTAGTAATAAAACATGTTTAGCAGTCATGTTCTCTCAGATATGTCGGCCATTTCTGGGCATTTGCGACTTTTAGTTTTTCTTTGGAAAAAGACTTTCTGATCCGTGCATGACAGCATGTTTTTGAACTCTTCTTCATGGGGGAAAAGTTGATGCATGCATGGATGGATGAATGATGGAGGGAGGAGGTGCTGTTTTTGAAATGGAAATCAAAAGGGGAGGAGGCACACATCTGGGGGTCTTTCAGACCTTTGTGGAAAGAGGCGAAGAGGTGGGTTTTAGAGGCCCTCAGTCAGAAGTGTGTGTGTGTTGTTGGGGCGATTGGAGGATGGGGTGAAGGGGTTCAGGGGGGAACAAACTGATAGAGAGCAGAGTAAAGGATATCTTTTCATCTAGAGGAGATAAGACTAAAAAGGCCTGAGGGAGTCTGGGTTGGTGTTTGGAACTGAAAGGCTGATGTGAGTTGGGAGGAAAACAGAAACGGAGGTCTGTTAAGTGAAACAAAGGAGGATGTGATTGACACAAAGATGGAATACATGTGAAGGAAATGGAAGGATTAAAAAAGAAAAAGGATGGAAGGAGAGATGCACAAGTAAAAGATGCACTGATTTGCATGAACAGGAGGAGGAAAAGTGGGGCAAGGAAAGAGGGCAAAAGATCACTCGCTATGGTTGAGAACTTTACGGCTGACAATTAAATTTACCTCAGGCCTGTGTGTGTGTGTGTGTGTGTGTGTGTGTGTGTGTGTGTGTGTGTTGCACTGGGTGGAATAGCCCAGTGGGGGGTATGGCGTTTGTTCTGCAACATGGCTTTTGGGCTTTTTTTTAGTGCTTCACACACACGTTTGTCCTCTTGCCTTTCTTTAGAGGTTGAGTTCATCTAGTTGTACGAATCCTTTCACTCGTTCTTGTTCTCCTGCAAATTTTCTTTGTGAGTGGTTTAATGAAATTCCTCTGGTGTATAAAAATGCCAGCCCCGGTCTCAACATTCCTATTTCGAAGTTGTTGAACCAATCCGGGGTGAATCTGTCGTGATAGGAGATTTGCGATCTCTTTAAATAGCCACTTGTTCTCTGTCTCTTATTTGGGCAGTTGTAACTATTTTTTTTTTAACTAAACAACAGAAATGTTGTGCTTCCTGTTACTTAAAGTGCAGCAGTACCCAGGCAAGGTGTCTATTTTACATTACAATAAAATAATTTAGTTTGTTTTTTTGTTTTAAAAGTAATTAAAGTGTCGTCCAGATTAATTTGGCAAGGTGTGAAGCTGGAAAGCACGTTGGATATGTCTTGCACAGTACGAGCAGCTTTATGTCACAATAGCTGAGATCAAAACAAGAGCTTCTTGGTTTGTTTTTGAAAATTATGCTCTACACCAGAATTATTCCACTGAGGGATGACAACCCCGCCTATAAGTACACACGGGTTATGAAACAAAGTGCCTCAAAGAGTTTGGAGGAAGTTTATAGCGAATAATACTTAAGAAGTGTCAGTGTTTTCAACACAAGCCCTTAGGAAAAGGGATGAAATGTGGAAGACGTGTCAGATCTCAGGAGATCAAGCTAATAGCTGAAAAAGTAGAGGTATATAAAAAGGTTTGGGGCTCTGTAGTTTAAACTCATTAAATAAACGTGTTCATCTGCTGAGTTGTAACATCTCAGCAACACCATGACCATCGTTTAGTATAGTCAGGGTGGAGAGGAAAAACATGTTCAATTTACTCAATTAGTGATTGAGGGAAATTTTGCTGAACAATTTCAACTTGCACCTGCTCACGTTGACTTGGCCAACAAATATTATGACTCACTTTACTTTAGCGTGCAGATTTTTTTTTTGTCAATATAGAATTAGTACCTAGATAGGGGGAGTGGTGGTGTAAGGCCCTTAACCACCTCTGCTCCCCTAAATGCCTTAGATAGCAGCTCTGCTCCACACTCATTCAACCTTTATTTAAACAGATAAATCACATTGAGCCTCGAAGACTCATTTACAAGTGAGATCTGTTGACAGACAATAAGGGTTATGTTAGCTCGGTGGTCGATGGTTGTGTCAAAAAGGGCATCTGACGTGAAACAGTTGCCAAGTCTTTGTGCAAGTTCATTCACTGTGGCGACCTCTGAAGAAAGGAACAAGAAACAAACAAACAAACAAAAAACTACCTACATATGAGCTGTAATAGGCAAATGAAAGGTCCTACATTTTGTCTATTTTATTTATTTTTGGCACCTTGTAGTGACACGTCAATTTGTTTCACAATAGGATGACTTTTTCACACACCGCCGACCGTCCACCATCCCTCCTTTAAAACAAACACAAAAACCCAGACCTTCCCAGTGTACTTCTTCATTATTGTAGTTTATTTTGAAAAGATTATAAAGTGGAAACATTGTCACAAGCGCATTCGTGCACCCACATGTGTCATTGGACTGGTAAAAATGAAGGAATAAAAAAATAATTCCTGGTTAGCAGAATTTGTAGCAACACTTCTGTTTCATCAGAAAGGCTTCAGTTCCCATGTCGAAATTGACTTTCTGCATTTAACCCATCGCAGCTGGGATACTCTCATGTGGAGCAGAGGGCAGCTATTGAAGGTGCCCAGTGAGCAACTGGGGATAGGGTGTCCTGCTCAGAGACACCACTAGATGTGCAATGACTGGGGATCGAACCTGGGACGTTCAGATATTGGGCCAGCTGCCCTAGCTCTACCCCATCTCGGCCCTCGATATATAAAAACAGCGCCTTTTATATCGGTTAGTTATTTTGATGGAATGATCGATGTCCAGTACTGTATTTTTTTAATGCTGTTCTTATACATTTTTGTTAAATTTTTACTGCTGTTAGTTTCATAGTTTTACCATTAGTGCGTGTTACGGTTTCTGTAATTTTTTATATCTCTTTGATGTTGTGAAGCACCTTGATAACAGTTTATCTGTTTTAACTGTGCTATATAAATAAAATTGAGTTGAGTTGAGTTGAGTATTTAAATTTATCGCTAATATCGGTTTTTACCTATATCAAATCAATAATATTATGCACCCCTAGAAAAAAAAAATTACTATATTACCAACAAGTTCATAGCCTGTTTTTGCTTAAAATGCCCAGGAGGGATGGGGATTTCAATTTGGTTGGTGTTGTTTAGAACAAACATGTTCTGTTTGGGGTATCAACAAAATAAAAACTGCTTGTTAAAAACAATGGTTGCATTAATTTTTGTAACCCATATTGTTTAACAAATCTTCAAAGAATCACTTTTCATTCTTGCCACTAAAAGACACATTTATTTGTAGAACTTGTACTTAACAGAAATTCAAGATTTGCAACAAAGTTTGAAACTGAGTAAAATCTTTTTTTTTTTAATTTTTTTTTTTTTTTTTACATTTTACCTGCAATATAAGTTTGTGTCACTGTAAAACTGTTGCTGCTTGTTTGGTATAAATCTTCTGTTGGAGTCAAGCAGCCTCAGAGTTCACTCACCTGTTATCAATTCATCTTTTGAGTCCCTGAGTTAGCAAATTTTAAAAAGTGAACATTAGAATTGAGGAATTTCTGAAAGATTTTGAGGAATATTTTTTTAGGCCATTACTGCTTTTTTCTAATTGACACTATATACATGACATTAGAGCAGTTCTTTAGGTTCATGCAGGAATAATATTTAGAAATTCTATAAATTGCTTTAATCAAACTTATGAGTCAACCTTAAATTATGCTCAGATTAGGAACTCTTGAATAAAGTCACTTTTTTTTTTTTTTTTTTTTTTTTGTATAAAGCCCCCAAACCTTTTTTTTTATTCTGTTTCCTGATAGTCCTCTTGGCTAGCGTTTGGATCGAACAGCTCTGGAAAACGGTATAATGTCAACACTGTGGGCTTCAAATGTTCCGTTATGCATATTCACATGTGTGTGTGTGTGCATCTTAAGTTTGTCCGGACGTTTTTCTCGTCGGGTGTTACAGGAAATGTCCGATACTCCACAAGTGGAAATTCTGTGTGTGTTCAGGCACAAGAAAGAGTTGCGTTGAGTGTGTAGCAGTTTATGCACGGTATGGTGTATAAATCTGTTTCGCTGTGTGGATGACGTAATGTTTGAGATTACGCAGACATAGACAAACCGCACGGTGACACACACACAAAGTGATGTGTGCAAGTATATGTGTGCGCTTAAAATCAACAGCGCTGTCTGGGACACTTAGGGCAAGCTGCTGAGATGTGTGTGTCTGTGTGTGTGTACACGTTTCTGGCAGAAGTCTCGTTTGTTTTCAGTATTTTTGGGGAGGAAAAGACAGCAAAGCAAGAGTCAACAATCAACGTGTTGATTTATGCAGCTACTAGTTCCTTCCATTACGCCTACAACCACCACTGAAGCCGAGTTTGTTCTCCATTATTTTTGATGTATGAGAGTCTTAGCTGTGCAGAGCAAGGTCAGAATCAACAGTCAACAGATGATTTATGCAGCTCCAGGTTTCCTGCTGCTATCGTACATCAGGGCAGGATATTAACACCGTTCACGAGGCAAATGTGGCTACTCCCCTGACTGTGGTTGGTAAGTTTGTCTCGTCTACCAGCCACCGTAGCTGTCTTCAGTTAGTTTCTTCCATTCTGCTGTTTTCTGAGGCGCAGCAGCTACTTTTGGCCTGCAGTGTCAAAACCTTTCCTTTGTAGGTCACAGGGTGTAAATCTTTGATTAATGCTCTTGTTCTCGCTGCTTACTTAGTGAATAAATTCCCAAACAACTCATTTCTCATTTTTGAACAGATTACAGCGACCGTGACATTGACTGCAATTTTTGTTCTCGTTTGTGAACTTCTTTTAAAATTATTCCGCTAAAGAAATTTTCAGGTATCATGAACAGCATTCCCACAATAACAGTCACTCCTCATGGGTAAAAAGTAAGGGCATATCTTTTAGTGTGACGTTCATTTTACAGAGAAATGCTTATGTCTCACTAATCCACACGTGCATTTGTGTCAAAACACAACTACAAAGCTCTGGGCGTTGCGTAACTGAATAGATCAACCACTCCCTCAGCTTTCACTGAACCTGCTTAAAGAGCTGGTCAATCAAGGTGAGTTGGAGTTGTTCACAGAAACATTAAAGCACAGAGACAAAGCAGTTTTGTCTCATTCCTAAGTTGATAAGGGATGGTGCGCTTTGTTCTGCTGTTTGAAGAGATACCAGGTGGAGCAAATCGCTAGCAAAACACAACCCTGTGAGTTTGAGAACACTGTGACAGAAATATTTAAAGTTGTGATCGTGCTCAAGGTTGTTTTTCAACTATCTCAGTGCAGTTAAATTGAATCAGTCAGCATGGATTTATTGTTTATTTTGAACTGTAGTTAACTATTCGTAGAAATATCCATTTTCTATTGAAGAAGTTCCAACATTAAAATGCTTAAATCTGTTGAAATCACTTGTAGATCTTCAGTCTGCTCACTTGATGGGTGTTTTTAGGTTCCTTTTTTTTGCTAAATGTTGATTCATTTGTTGAAAGAAACCCATTAGGGATTGGGAAGTTTTCCTGCCGGTTCTGTGAGACGTTCAGCATTTGGTGTCAGCTGTTCTTCAGACGCTCTCTCAGCGGGATTCAGTTTTCTGACATCTCCTCTGGGAGCCATTAGTAATTTTCTATTACAGTTTCAAACTATTTGGTATTCTTGTATTTTTTTTTTCTTTGCTTCACCAGGTTGTCCAACAGACAACTGCTTCTATAGTTTTCACTGATTATTATTAGTCACTATTCGTGGATGGCAGTTTTAGATTTGAAGTTTGCATTTGGATAAAAGCAGTTTAGCACCTTTTTTTTTTTTACTCGATCCTTGTTATCATTTAGAAACAACTTGTTTCAGATCAGCCTGTACCAGATGTCTGTCAGATCCAAAGAGGAATGATCATAACATCACCAGCAACCAACCGGTCTGACGGACATGTGGAAGAGGTGACTTAAGGCCAATTTGTTCTTTGTTTACCTAATGTCTGGATGAACAGGCAGCTTTCTCTTAGTTCAAACACATCACTGCGTTGTGTGTTTCATTCATCATGTGTCATTATAAAATAAGAACAAAAAAGATGCCAGCATTAAAGCAGGTAAACGTTTTAATAATTTTTATTAACAAGCCTTACACGTTAAACATGTTTAAAGTATACCTGCAAATTTGTCGCTTTTTGGCGAAAATTGCCAATGTCAATCGAAAATATGTAATTTACGTGACTCATCTAGATCCTAAGAGCTTTGTGTGTGTGTGTGTGTGTGTGTGTGTGCGTGTGTGTGTGTGTGTGGGGGGGGGGTGTCATAGGCATGGTAGATGCCATTATTTCCCATTGACTGGATTTACGTAGCACTAAGCTAGCGCTACTAGACACATTTTTTTCTCTTTGGCTTTTAACACAGCTTGACATGTTGGTTTTATTGTTTGTGAGTTATTTGTTTTATAGTTTTTACTGTTTGCTGTTTTGATCTGGTCGTTCATCACTTTTATGGTATTTGTTGAGTTTATAAGTTTATGCTTGTTTGTGTTAGTGTACAGCACTTTGGCCAACAGTGTTGTTTTAAAGTGCTTTATAAATAAAGTTATATTGTATTGCACTTGTCGCACTCTCGCAGTAAAGCTCACACTAGTTCATAAGTGCTAGCTAGCATAGCGCTACGTGTGCCGGGAGTTGTCGACCGTGTGGTGGTGGTGGAGTTAAACCTTACAGAAGCAGAGCGCTCGGTCCATAGCATCTCAGCTAGCGCATCTGTATTGCATGCTGCTAGCTTAGTGCTATGTATTTTAAGAAATTCGTTTTTGCTATTAGCAAAATGCTCTGCTACATTTATTCTTTTCTGGTTGGCTTGCTGCTGTTGTTGCTTGTTGATTTATTTATTTATTTAATTGATACATCTTTCCTATGTATGTACCAGTCAAAATAGGATATGTTAGTAAATGTCTTTTTTACCTGAATCATGTTGGCTTTCCCCCTAATTTTCTTCTTGGAATGTACCAGAATGTTTAATTTACATGTTAAAAATCACAAAATCATTGGGGGGTGGGGGTGGAGGGGCACTGGATCCCACCCATCCACAGGTGCTAGGTTTGTCACCTTTTTCATTCCTTGTGAGTTTGCAAGTAAATAGAGAATAGATGTTTACTCTTGCTGCTTTTGCTTCAACTTATCTTCCATCCATCTGTCTTCTTTTCTCACTTTTCAGTTTTGCATGGGGCTAGTTCTTCGTCTCCAGCAGTCATTGGGTGGGGTACATCCTGGACAGGTGGCCAGTACAGCACAACTATCTATCTTGAGTTTAATTTTACATTAAAATTAATAAATTAGTTGTTCATGAGAAAAATAACAACATTATTTAAATAAATATATACTGTAGCTCTTCATGTGACTACAACATCTGTTCAACTTATAAATAATGTTAAATACTGGTAAATTGCAAATGTACTTTAACTGTAAGTAGCCATTTTTTATGCTTATTTAAAGCTGTTAGGGCGACTTGGCTGTAAAAGCTAGTCCATGCTGTGCAGTTCAACCTGACTTTACAAACAAATATTAAAATATATCTACCTGTAAATGTTTTGCTTGTTTTATCAGAAGTTTTGGAACTTTTTCTCAAATCTTAATGGTAAAAATGTACTTGTATCTAAGTGGATGGAACACTTTCCTTCTGGCCGATCCAATTTAAATAGGAAGGCCAGATCAGTCATTAAACCATGTAATTTCAATAACCGCTTGATCAGTCAGTACCAATTAGTGGACCTTGTGTTGAGAATAAGTTCCTGTGCTGAACACCCGTACAATACATCTGCTCCGTTTTTAACTGCCAGTGTTCATCTGTGCTTGCTCCTTCCAAAGAAACTGCTCAGTAAATACATCTAAAATGAAAAATAAAATCCAGACAAGGAAAGAGCAGAAATAATCCGTCTCAGATGGAACAGTCGATTTGGGTACGAAACAATGTTCCCTCTGTGCTTTTAATTGCTGGAACATGGAGCTTAACCGTGTCTACGTAACTTCTAAAAACTCAACAAGACACATGAAACGGGCCCTTCAAAGATGATCATTTACATGAGAAGCTGGGGAAAAAATTCTTAGTGCAAGACGAGGAAGAAGCGAGTGTAATTAGTTTGACCAGCATGTCATTTGAAATGGCATTAGCAATAACAAATCAGAAAACAATAAAAGATGGGAACGGAGATAAATTAAAGGACTCACGTTTCATGTTTAAAATGACTGAAAATGAATTTGAAATATATGAGCGTGTGTAGTTTTTAGTGCACATATTCAAATGTGTGTGTTTTTGTGTGTGTGCGCACGAGAGTCGAGACTTACTGAGTGGGCGTTTGTGTGTAATCATGTACGTCAGGCCGTCATGAATGGTGCGTTTGAGACAGAGCGGAGTGTGGAGTTCCTTGGGCTGAACCAAATTGGAAACAGAAAAACAAACATTCCCTCAGAACCCCCTCTCCCCTTCCTCCTCATCTCACCCCCCCACCCCCGTCTGCTGGCTAGTGGCGCAGTCCAAACCTGTCTGGAACAATGTAATGTTCTATAGTCAGAACGGACCACACACGTTTATAGAGGGGATTGGGGGTGGGTGTGTGGGGGGGTCTACAGAGCGCATGGGGTGGTGGCAGTGGTAATGGAGGAGGAGAAGGATGGGGGTGCTCAGCCACAATCACAGTTGGAAAAACAGATGGACAGAAGCATTTGAAAATGAGCGAGAGCTCGTGATGGATTGACGAGGAAAGACGGTGAAGGGAGGGATAAGTGGGGGGGTTGGGGTGTTAAACCTGGCGGTCATGACGTGTGAAGATGGGAGGAACAAGTGAGAGCAGCTAAAGTTGGGATATTTAATAAAGAAAACACAGAATACGGAACAAAAACAGTCTGAGGTCGATGAGTAAGCAGCTGCTCGACTGAGTCAGAGCTCGACAGGAAAAACATTTAGTCTTCCACTCAGTCATTCAGATCAAGAACACTTCTCTCTTTTTTTTTTTTTTCCCTGATAATTACTAACGGGCTTGTAGATCTTTTCTTTTTCTAAACCCCCCCCCCCCCACACACTTTTCTCACCTCCGACGACACTGTGGTGAGCATTGACGCAACAAGAAGCAGTTCTCGGCCTCAATGTGTGCGTTGAAGACTCCCCCAGAATGTAGAATTATGGGGTATTTTTGAATTTAGTCCTCTTAGATTAATGTTCAGGGTCACATCGGGACGTGAATGGAAATCTTTTTTTTTCCACGTTTTCTTTCTTGAAAGCCAGAGTGTTTTTAAGCTGGGAGGGTCCTTTAAATGACTCAATTTCAGTAATGACTCATAATGCGCTATTCTTTTCGTATAGTTTTTTTTTTTTTTTTTTTGAAACCACAGATATTCTTTTTCCACATTAAAACACTCCAGTTGTGCTAATGCGCTATTTATAAAAAAAAAAAAAAAAAAAAAAAAGTTAGAAGTGCATGTGGAAGTGGTTCGTATTTCAGGTAAATCAATGAAAAGGTCTATCCAAGGACGTGAGCTGTCTGTGGTGCATGAGGTTTAGTTAAAAACAAAACTATACATGCACATTTGAATATGGAACGAGCTCGTACTAGTCAGGGTTTTAATATAAACTAAAAACAAAAAGAGTTTCCAGGTTTTGATTCATGGTAAAAAAACTGGGATAAATGGGAAGAAAAAGAAGAAGAGGACAAGGTGGCACTGAGCGAGAGAGAGAGGAGTGGCACAAGCTGAAAGGGTGGAGGGATTTTTGTGGTTGGGGCAACAAAAAGGGAAAACCGGAAAGCAAAGAGTTTGACGTTTTACTGCGAAGATTACAGAATAAAGGAAATATTGTTGTCAGTGGTCGCAGCCAGTGGAAATTTGATACGTGTGTGTGTATAAAAAAAAAAAAAAAATTCCCTGGAAATTCCTCATTAACGACCTCCTTGTTCAGAGCCATAAAGCAATTAGTGCAGAAAAAGAGAATAAAACTCAAAGTTAGTGCGACCCTGGATCTCGTGGAGTGCTGCTGCAGGCTGTCACAGATTACATTTATTTTTCTTCACTGCGCGGGACAGATTTTTTTTTTCAAGTATCCTATGTAACTGTGAATATAATAGACCACCAATGTAAGAAACTTTTTCCACGCACAGCTTTTTAGATCGTTAAAGTTTGGTTGAACCAGGGGAAATGAAAGTCCTAGGAACTTGGTTTCACTAAAGTAGATGCTTCTGCTGTTAAGTGCCACAAAGTCTGTTTTTAGGAAGTTTTCTTATCTGTGGTGTGGCTTTTAAAACATTTGCACATTTTAACGGGAAAAGTCTTTTAAAGATGAATTAGTTTTGCTGACTACATTCCAGTATTGATTTAAATTAAATTTAAAAGAGAAAATGTTTAAAGTGTGCTCATTAAATAATGCAGAATGTGCTTTAAAAGTTGTTTGTTGTCATTTTTCAGGTTGCTGAGGAGACGGCGCTAACGGGACCTAAATCAGAGCTGACACAATAAAACGAGAGCCTAAGATTTCTGACACGGACAAAAAGGCTCACCTTCGACGCTGCTGTCAGTGAAGACTTTTTTATAAACGAGCTGAACGTTTACTGCTCGGATGTTCGTGGGCCGGCGTGGACCTAAAGGGACGGAGGAATACTAGTTTGATGCCTGGTGTCTGTTTTCCATCACTTGGTTGTGGAGTACAGAGGGACAGTAGCCGGACTGCAGGAGTGAACGGATCTCGCTAATCGGAGTTGATGCTAAAGCTGGGAGTGAGCCATCATGTTTTTATAGCCCGATGCTCAACAGAGGTAAGACATTCGTCTAAAATCACCTTTTTTTTCAGCCTTGCTGTCATAAATTATATACAGTTATTTATCAGTAGATAAATAGCTAACATTAAATTTGTTGTTACAAGTTTGTCTTTTTCAGCCTTTTTCAATAAAACTTATTTTAACAAGTATTCACACTGTGATTCTATTTCCACTTCTAAATTCTTCCATACGTTTTTCAGCGTCTTTCTCATTCCACAATTTTTGTGCTATTTCAACAAATCATAAATCAAAATGTTGATCTCTTCCCAGACAATCCTGCTATGACTTTTAGTATTGGTGCATCTTTAGCTTTTTGAAATATTTAGTGTTTTCTGCCTTTTTTTTTTCCCCTCATAGAAAAAGAATTGAGCTCATATCCTTCAAATATTTAGATGTGTTTACAACTTTTTACTGCTCCTTTCACATTTTGTTCTAGTTCAGTTTCTTTCAGCATCCTTGTGCAAAAAAAAAATAAAAAAAAAAATAATGTAGCTACTTTCAGCTAATTTCAGCTGTTTCTTCATCTGTTTTGTGCACCTTTCAGATTCTTTCTGTTAACTATAATTTTGTGCTTCTTCTAAATTTGTTCATCTAATTTCAGCTTATGCTCCTTTAAGCTTATTTCTGCAAGTTTTAGCTATTTCTGCTGTTTCAGCTACTATTTAGCTGTTTTATGCTAATTTTAGCCTTTT
>JARVLU010000583.1:18428910-18441904 GCA_031762415.1 Simpsonichthys santanae | reverse complement strand
ACGTTTCTAAATTTTTTTTTGCTTTGTTTTGTTTTGTTTTTTGAATGTCCAGAGGACCAGACTTAGCTTTTTTAGATAAGATGGAAAATCATTTTGTGTACACCCGGCTTTTGACAAAATGTAACCACAGATTATGGAGGCCAATGTGAACGCCCATAATGTAATGAAAAAAACAAAACAAACAAAAAAAACCCTATCCTTAAAAAAATAAAAGCAAATGTTTGCCACTCAGTAAAGTACGAATGATACCAAAAATTTAGACAGTTTGGATATTTAATTGTGACACGCTGTTTAAAAAAAAAAAAAAAAAAATTATTTATTTTTTATTAATAACTAACACCTTAATTTATTAAATAAGAAATATATAAATAAATACATTATAAAATATGACCCTATACTTTTAACTCACGAGTCTCAGAATGACATTCCATAGTTTTGAATTTCTGATTCCAATAAGTTGAAATGAAGTAATACATTACTAAACACACTTTGCAGGTTTTGTTTTCCTTCAGGAACTTGTAAACATGTAAAATATGTTACATTTTTCTAGTAGATTTCAGAGAAAGTACCAAACTGCATGGCTGGAAGCTTAATTAATAAAACTGTAAACTGGCTGACAAATTATTTATTGATATGTTTGTGCCTTATCTTAATTATATAATTGTCTTGCTGAAATCTTATTCACACATTGTACTAATCTGGACAATAAAACGTTTATAATTAGCTTTTCTTATTGTGGTATTGTGGTTTACTTTTGGTCAAAGCTACAGTACTTGCCACTGTACATGTCACACTGCTGTATAAGTTGCATCAGTCCAAAAATATCTAATAAAGTGGAAAAACATAAATAAGTTGTTTTGCCATATAAGTCTTATGGGTCATCGCTGACCACCCGGAAACGTGGGCTGGTGTTGTGCCCAAAATCGATTGGCTGCCAAATGGCGACTGCGGGAGCGTGCACAGGAGGACTTTAACAAGAATTTAATAAGATTAACACTTAAAAACAATTATTTGCGTTTGCGAAATTATAGTAAAGGTGTCTCATTTTAACTTTTCCTTCATAAATGCACTTTACCGATCAAATCAGCTGCTTTTCGCCTGGGCGGCATGGCTAAATGCAGCTGATTTGATTGTTTGCTCCAGGAGTTCTGGAGTGAGATGAAGGTGGCTCTGTATGGCAAGCCAAGTGTCTCATTAACAGTCACTTTTACCTATTAATGAGACACTTGGCTTACCATATTGCTCGAGGGCCCTCTAGTTGCTGAAAATGGTAGTGTTCCATATTTTTCATGTTAGAATGAATGAAATCGACAGATCCCAGCCAAAAATAGAGTTCTAAATATGGTGGAAAAACGTATATTACCATAGTCATTTGGTGTATAAGTTGCAGGACTTGCAAAATTATGCAAAAAGTTGCATCTTATATGGCAAAAAATATGGTACAAAGAGCCCCTGCAGAAGAACTCGGGCCACAGGTTATAATCTACCATATTGGAGATTATTGCCTTTTGAATAATTTTTAAATTACTGTATTGTTAAAAGTCTATCCAGGTGAACAAACTCCCAATTGGTCAAAATAATTGTAGATATTAGAAAAGTCTTTTTGAATTCAGAGATTTTTGGGAACATTGTGCTGGATGTGCTAAATATTGCCATGGCAAACCATATTTATGCACAAAATAAAAGCACACACATGAAAATGAAGTTTGTTTTTCTTCAAGAGCTCGAAAATGACTTTTCCTAAACTTCACCTGTTAGACCACTTAGTCTGGGGGGACAGCTTTTTCCTGCCAAAACTGAGTGGCAATTATGACTGTCTTGGTGTTTTTTTATTTCCTTCCCAACGTTAATTACGAAGGTGCTGCTTTTATTATTATTATTTTTTTTACCTTGCCTGTGGAAAAAGACATTGTTCAGATGAAGGCTGGCTCTCAGGCAAAAGCTCAGGAAATCTAATTTTCTCAGCATTTGCACGCGTTGAACGTAGAATTTCGAGCACATTATGCTTACTCAGAAGAAACTCCTGGTTTGAACAGAAAAGTACGTCAGGGCATTAGGTTTCCACCGCTCCAATTTAACTGTAAGTGGATTTGGTAAGGGACCTTCACATATGCGACCTACCCTTTTGGTGTCTGCACATACAACCTGCATGTATGCTCTTGTCTGGGTGTGTGCAGTTGTGGGTGTGTGCCTTTTTTTGTTTTGTTTTGTTTGCCCCAAAACTTGTGTTGTAGCCAAGGGAACAAGTGTTAACAAGCTCTGTGCAGACTCTACTTATTTAATCCATATGCTGGCGATGCATACAGCTGTGCGCTGCTCCTGGTGTGTCTGGGAGGAAAATAAAATCACTGCACTCGCTGCCTGCTAAGTCAGCTCGACTGTGCCTGCTTTTGCTTGGAAAAGGTGTTCTACAAGACAAACCTTTCTGGTATTAACCATCTTTTACCTTTGTATTAATCTTTGCATTGGCAAGATTTTAATTCCTGATTGCATGTTTGTCTTGCCTAATCGTTACCAGACTTCACCCTTCACTTAAACACCCCGACAACAAAGAAAAGATACGATATTTCACATTTTGCATTCATCACATTCCCTATGTAGCTCACAGGGGAGGACACAGGCTCAAGCCTTAGCCAAAGCTTGAACCTTGGCTAAGTTTTTAGCCAGGTCCAGAACCTGCCAGAACCAGAATCACTACACAGGATGATAAAGACAGCTTCCAGGCTGATGTCTAATGGTGGAGCCGCAGCTAGCAGCCAGAACAACCAGTTCCAGCAGCCAGCCTGCCTGGCTGCAGCACAGCAACTTGCCAAAACAATAAGAACAGAGTAGCTGGAGGCGGTGAGATAGATCCGAGTGGTTGTAGGTTCTCATTTAGGTTCCCATCAGAGCCAGACATCATGACGGTACACTGCTGTGTTCGTCTGTCTGTGCCGCCAGTGGAGAAACGGTGGCACACAAGTAGAAAGAAGGTGCTTACAATATTTTTTAGGAGTATATGCTGTTTAAATATAACTTGTCGAGCTATGAGTGTCGAAGCCGTAATCGCTAATTGTTTGCAGAATAACGTTTGCTGCACTTGAGAGCGGAGCTTTTAGCCCATCTTGTCCATTTCCAAGCTGTCTGTGACCAAAACATGAAAATAGAGGCCAACTGCCATCTTCTGTCTACAGATGAGTTTTAGGTGTGTCTGCAATTGATATTTGCAGCTTTTATTCACTGTAGAGCTTCACCTCGGTGCTTTGCAGACTTGAACGGTTGACTTTTGTAAGAAATTGTATTAAATGCATTGTCCAGTCAACTATAAGGTGTTTAACAAAGCAGTTGGAAACAGATTTTTTTTTCCCCTAAAAAATTTCAAGTACTCTTTATTTTAATGCTTTTGAATTTTGAATAACTTGCTTTGGTTTCTGTTGGCTCAATATAATTAGTTCGCTACATACTAGCACATACCATATTACAAAATGTTAGCTAAGAATATGTATTGTGGATAACTCTCAGCTACTACCACACCAGATTTTACTTCTATATTTGTAAAATTTCAAGTTATAGGCATTGATTTAAGTCAACTGCTATCTTGAGAAGGGCTGCTTTTAAAGGTTACAAACCTCATGAGTTTAAACATCCCCTCATTGTTTATCTTTGTCTTTTGGCCTCAGGCAAAAAATAACACGATCTTAAAGTGATGGTTAAAGTGATGTACTACATACAGAAAATATTACTTGTTAAATTTATAATATAGGCCGCCACGTAAAGAATACACTGTAATGTGGAGTCTCTTTATTAGTTTGAAAGGTTGTTTCCTTTTCAGTAAAATGAGACAATGCACCTACTGCTCTCAATCGTGGCATCATATCATTCAGAAGCCACTTATTTGGCTTTAACAAATCAATGCTGAGTAAGTCAGTCTAAAAATATTGGATGTTTCTGTCTCCAGCTGCTTTGACTCTCTCAGACAGTTTTGCCTGTGATAACAAACACTGTTGAATTTTAATCCTGAATCCTTTCAGGGCCCATTGTCTGTAATGGAACATGAAACACTCTGTATTGTGAAGAATATTGGACGACCTGCTGCGTCTTTGACTGCTAAAGGAGGAAAGCAAAGTCAGAGATTGGCAGCAAATAGACTGAATGACTGTCTGAGAAATTACACCAAAATAAGATTTATTTATTTTAAACATCTTACTGGTGTAAATGAGGAAATAGACCACATTTACTTCAACTTATAGTGGAAGACATAACGAGTGAGATGACACTGAATATGTAATGATGTTGCAATCTTGGGTCAAGCCAAAAAAGCTGTCTGAGCTTTATTTAGTCTAATTCTGCTCAGGTCTGGAGAATGACACAGCTTCAGGACTGCTGCCGTTTAAATTACCACGGTGAAATCAGACTCTGTGCTCGGCGATTTCTGTTCACTTTTTTCAAAATCTCAAGGTAAATCTTGTGGTGAAACCAAGTGACACATACTTATTTGGTTTGGCGAAGGCGTCCTCTTAGCGCTGATGTTTGTTTGCTTTTTAACAGAGAAAGTAGAGGTGCAGACTTCTCAAATTGTCTGTTTTGAACACCGTTTTCTGTGGCATAAAGGACACTGTGTTACACTTGATCAGTCTGCTTCGTCTTTACTTAGAAATTATCCTCTGTCACTCTGTCCAACTGTAGACGGTCCCAGAAAACTCCTGATCTGCGTCTTACGTTGATAAAATGTATTTGAAAGGCCTTTGTCTGCGTATGTATCAGTCTCTTACCAAAATGTTTCATAAACCACAGGAAAAATGTAACAGTCCTTGCAGTAAGCAATCATTTGATTGGTCATTCCCATTTAAAATGGCTGCCACAGCCAACTGACTTTTTAAAATAAAAAAATAAAATTGATATTCTGAGCAGGAACATATTGCACAAGATTTTTGATTAACTATTTGGAGTCAACTCTATTAGCACAGTGTTTCCCCTACCATTAAACAAGCAGGGTGCTCCGTCCTGTCAACAGAACTGAGCGCACTGCCTACTAGCCCCTTTAAGCTTTGAGAGCTGACACAAAATGGTGACGTTTCCTCTTTGGCTTTGACCAGACAGGGTCGCGCAGTAAAATCACACAACACAAAGTTCTTTTCACAGATCAAAGAGCAGGTTTAACCCTTTTTATTTAGCACAAATGCACTTTCTAAAGCTGACTAAATTTTACTTTAACTTTCGATGGAACACAGCGTTTTGCGCGGCGTCCAAATACGGCAAGCCGGCCGTAATTAGCTTGTAGCTTTGCTACTAAAAGTAACGATTAAATCTGACAAATCTGATTTTACATCAGACACAGCATTACTGCAGTAAGCCGGTAGAAGACAGATCTCTATCATAGGCTAAATGTCTATAGTTTCTACCGTTTACTGCATATATACCATATTACTAGTAGCATAATATCTCATGAACAACTAGATGGGTTTCAATAAAACTTTCAGATCATAATCCTTGACTGTACATGTCTAACTGATTTAACATTTAAAGTCAGTCCAGTTCAAGATGGCACCGCAGCTAATCAACATTAGCTAACACAAAAAATGGCTATAACTCTGTTTGACTGACACTGAGCTAAATATTGTTGTGGTGGTAGCTGAGAGTTACTCTAAGCCTGACATCTTGCAATATCTGTGGAATTACATGTAACATTATTTTAAAGGTTTGATCCAAACACCTTAAGGTGATCTTAAAATCTGAAACAGTCATGAAAAACATAGGGTGCTATGCGTTTATAGGCCTTTAATTTGATCTGGCATTGTGAACACAGCAGCCAGTTAATACTATTTAACCTTCATTAACACAGGTACTCCAACAAGTGGGATATAAGTTGCTCTGTTAGCTGGTATAACGCATCACGGTTATTTTTTTTGGAGCTGAAGAGATGCAGGTTTTTAGGACACCTGTGCCAGTTGCCAAATGGAATAAGTTTACAACCCCCTCTGTTGGTATATCCAGTTGAAAACTTACCTTCGGACTGAGGAAAACAACTAATGTTTAATGGACAAGTGACCCAGAAGTCCTAATGCTAAGCCCTTTTATTGTATTGTAATCTCTATAGCAGGTTCCTTACCATTAGTGCACCACAGAACAAGGCAGCAATTCATTCAGCAGGTTTAACTGTCTGGTGTGTGTGTGTGTGTACTCTCACAAGTTTTCAAACTGTAGCCTGTATGTTGTTTTTAGTAGGAATTGTTTCCGTACGCCTGTCTGCACCATATGGGCCCATGTGGGGGGAAAAACGGCCCTCTTTAAGGGTCTGTGTGTACAGGAATACATATATATTTGTGAGCAAGTAAAGGTTGTGTGTATTTGTGTGCAGCAGTCTGGATTGCCCGGAGTGAAGCTGTAAAAACAAAAGTGTCTTGAGAGAACGGGAAAAAGACATCACAGGAGCAGTGATGTCTGTCCTCTTTCCTCCCACTCGCACGTACATGCACAGTCACCGTTCCCTCATATGTTCTTTCTCTCATCAGATTTTAATCCCACCCCCCCACACCCCCGGTCACATTTGCAATTGTTTCTTTTGTGTTTTGTAACAAATCTAAAGTGATATTTTACTATCCATCACTTTCTCTTTTCCTCCCAATTAACACTTTTCTTTTTAGCAATTGCTTTTGCCGCTCTCTTGTCATTTAAATCTGTCTTGAGGGCAGAATATTGTTTTCAACTTGATGAGGATAATCACTTCATTTTTTTTTCTCCTGTAATCACTTTTCTTCCCTCCTTTTGTTTTCCATTTGTCTGTTTTGTTTTTAGCTTGTCGTTTATTTATTTATTTATTTTTCTAATTGGCCTAAACCTCTGAGCTGCGGTAATGACTTCTGAGGTTAACAAGCTTCTGCTAACAATCACTCACTCACTCACACACTCATGCGTACACCCATGCAAAAAGCACAAAATTGTGCAACCAAACACACAAACAAGCAAGCATCCTTAAGTAAGCAGGTGTGTACACACAATCCATAAAAGATGATTACAAAGAAATCAACTCTTACAAGGAAGCACACAAATGCAACACACACTCTTGAGAGTATTTGCCTACAATCGGCCTCCTTAAATTGGCTAGCTTAAATTATTGTCACATTTGATTTATGAAGTTTAGTAAAGATTCATTTGGTGTTCTTGATCTCTATCTTTAAAGTATAGTTTTAAACATTTGAAGTGCAGTTCAGTTTGCTTTTAAGCTGCTGTACTCATACCCATCTGCTCACTACAGACTCATGTTCAGGTCGCTGTTTAATATTGTTTTACATTATTATTGTTTAGTGTATTATATCTTAGTGTATATCTTAGATCCTTATACACATTTTCTTTTTATACTTTATATTTTAACTATAACTTGGACAATTTCGTTCCACCTCATGTATCACATGATCCGAACGACAACAAAGAACATTGGATCTTGAGTAGAAATGTTATGAACAATTGAGATCTAAAGGTAGTTGTTGGATAAATTAAATATCCTTTCATCATCTCTTTACTTAAATAAGCCACTCCGAGGACACAAAAGTTTTTAAACCGGTCTCTACTTACAAGGGTAGACGTCACGAGGAAGTTTTCACAGATGTTCAGAAGTTATGCTTTTAGCCTCGTCAGTGAGAATCTGTGCCAGACAGAGAGGCAGGGAAGCTTTAATGCATGTTATCAGACAGAGGCGATGTCAAGATGACCTCGACTTTCCAGCTTACAGACGAGGAGGAGGCCTCGGAGTTATCAGTGCTCCTCCATGCCCCTGCAGGCTCCTCTCTTGTGGAGACAAAACAACTCTAACTCACATCAGTTTAACATCAGTAACTAATAAACATCCATAACTTTTACCTACATTACCTTGACAGTAGCATCTCAGTGTGCAGTAACTATTGAAGGCTGGTTGAAAATTTAAACTTGACCCCAAACTTGCAAATTTTTAGTTGCAGTCTTATGATTATTTCATATAACATCTGAAGCCGAACAGTCTGCTCACAGTCATATGGTTGCGAGACGTTCATTTTCTCACACACCTTTTGTAGTCCACGGGACTCATGGCCCAGTGATCCAAGTTTCTTCCCGCCAGATTTTCCACTCCATCCTTGCATCTGCTGGTTGGCCACAAATCTGTCGCAAAGAGAATGCCACGTTTTTCAGTAGACCTACTCCTTCGTGCACAATGTCTGCACAATCTTTATCCAGGAGTTTTTGGTAATTTGACTCTTTAGAAGTTTGTGAGTCATACAGCTGGATGTATTTTCTGACTGTCTTGGCCAACTCAAAAGCTGTCCATGTTGATGCATGCACAACAGCCAGCTTCTGAAAACCGAGTACTAGAAGCAAAATGAGTGCATTGCTGTTCAAGCGCTTTTCCAAATAAACAAACATGCCCATTAACTTCTGAACAATCACACAATGCTTTGTGCATACTCCTGTGAGGAAAAAGTTTGGCCTGGGCCTTGTGTTGTGAAGAGAGAGATTGAGTTACCATCAGAACAAAATGACAGTGAAGGGGCAGATGGAGCTACTACAAGAACAAAATACTGTAGTGCCATTCAATGGCATCAAAATGATGCAACTAGGATTTCTCACTTTCGGATGGAGTATGAAACACCTCTACTGAATTCTGATTGTTGATGACCATCGAACGGAGTGGCTACCTTTTTAGTGATAAATGTTTGAAAAACTATACTAGACAGAGCATTTTATTTTGTTGCCCACCTCTGCCCATATCATGACCTCAGACCACTTTGTACCCACCTTGGCAGTACTCCCAGTGTATAAGACTAGATTTGATTTGCACAAGATTAAGATTTACCTCAGTAAACATTTGAAATTTGTATGTAAAACAGTTGTGTGTGACAACGTTGTAAAAGGCATTTGCAAGAACTGCTATGGGAATTTTGAGCTTCTTGCTGTCTTAAAGCAACTCCAGTTTATTTTAGTTTTGGTTTCACACAGACTAGTTTGTGTTCATTGTGATTCTATTTCTCTTTATTATTATTATTATTATTATTATTATTATTATTATTATTATTATTATTATTATTATTATTATTAATGTTAGTGTGCATTGAAAATGCCCACTAATAAAGTTGGAAAAATGTGCTAGAAAAAATGATACATGTTAATCATTTGTACATCTCTTCCACCATTTTTGAACTAGCCAGATTACTGTATCCCATTACCGCCATTTAAATGTCCAATTGTTCATGATCGTCAGGGGATGATGCTATGACTCCTGCTTTTTGAGCATCTTCTGTGTAGCGGCATATTGCTTTAAAATGTTTTAGACCTAAATTTTAGATATTCAAATATTTCTGCTGAGGCATGCTCATAAGCAGCATTAGGGAAAACCATGCATTTCAATGAACACTTTTTTATTTTTTCAAAGAACAAAACAACAAAACAAACTTTATTATGCATATTTTTTCTTGTGAATCCATGCAGTCAAAGTTGATCCCAATCACAGCTCAGTCTACAAGTGGTCAGCTGTTACCCGGTACTGTAATTGTTCATACACTTATTGCAGACTTCCAGTTCAAAACACAGGGAAAAAAAAAAAAAAAATGTCATCTGGGTGTACATGATTTTAAACATCTGAGTTTTACAACAACATGGGATTGTTGTCAGTTTGAGATTGCAGAAAATTAGTGTGTGCCCAGTCTGAAGGTAAGTGGCAAAATTAACTATACAGTATTCTTTTTAGGAAGACAAAAAAAACATATGAGTCAACCTTTGGTTTATTAAATAAAAATTAAAAACACATTTATTATAGAACATTAGTATTTGAATTCATGGCTTTCCACCCAGAATGCTTTAAAAATTAAAAGTTTTGGCTGTTGTGAACTTGTCACTAAATGTTAAATTTCTACTTAATGTGAAACCTATGGGGGCCAAAATACACAGGTGCCTAATACATCCAGTTCAGTCTTTTTTTTTTTTTTTTTTTCTTCAACTTTGTGCATTCAGCAACAGATTAAAGTGTTTGGGAGCATAGCTTTGAGATGCTAAATTCCACTAAGCCTTATTGATGACTGGAATCTGACTTGAGTCCCGTCTGCGGTGTGCTAGCTCTCCTGGTGTGAACTCAACTTTAATCTCCTCTCCTCTTTCTGTCTTTCTTTCTGGTATCTTGATATGGTCTGTGTTTCTACCGTGACTTCTAAACATTTACATTTCTGCTTTCAAGTGCTGTTTATATATGGCTCTTATCTGCTATCTAACACACACACACATACTAAGACAGGGACAGACGGTGAATCAAATCTTGAGTCGTCCCAACAGCAACACTGTTGCCATGTCCATAATAGGACAGGACGAGAGGGAAAGCGTAATGCAGACGGAGACGAGTGCCACATAGACAGAAGGAGGGGGAGGCAGATAATTTGCCACCAGAGTGTTTTGCGGTGAGGTGAGGCGTGGAACTTTGGTGACTTTAGCTCACATGCCTTTTTTTGTGTGTGTGTTGTTCCACTGATTCTCAGTAGGGACATTTCTCCTTTTAACTATCCCCCACATCCCACTCTTTTCAGATTGCTACCCGTTACAGAACAGCACAACAGAGACCTGTAGGGATTTGCTGTCTTGCTGAAGGATACTTCTCACTCTGAGCTGGGATGCTTTGAGTCACCCTGTCATCTTACCTTGCTCCTCTGTGCACACTTAAATGTTTATCTTGATAAACTGTTAACAAATTTCCAGGGAAAACCTCTGGGACCAGTGGCTCACCCTCATTTTTACTCAGTAGGGGGGGGGGGGGGGGCAAAATGTTATATGGAATTCTCCTGAAGGTCTGAAGAGAAATGGATGAGATGTTACATATATGAATATCCTAAGACTTTGCTGGGAGCTTTTTCTGTGCAGACATTCAGCAACGGTCGAAGAAACACAACTATCTCTGAAATACGTTGAAACAGACAGAAGTTTATTGCTATTCTTTATTATTTATTCCATCTTCAACACAAATCATACTTTGTTTTTAAATATTGATTCAGTTGAGTATTTCATTTAACTAAAAATTTATTTTATTTGTGCAAATACATTGTGAATGTTGAGTGCTGAATGGCAACACAAAAAGTAAAAACAATCAAAACTCAATCTTGAAGCTAGATGGCACAAAGCGCTAGCAAAACACTTAAAGCAGGAAAATGGCTGAAGGTAGCAAAAGACAACCTTAAAAGTTAATAAAATTGCAAAACAGTAGCTAGAAGGTAAACTTCGCAAAAGGCTAGCTGAAAGCTAAAAGTAGCAAAAGGTTAACTGATGGCAATTCAAAGGGGGTTAGCTAAAAGTACTGGGCTAGCTAGAAGCTAATCAAAGCAAAAGACTAGCTGAAAGCTAAAAGTAGCAAAAGGTTAACTGATAATTTAAAAGGGTTTAGCTAAAAGTACTAGGTTAGCTAGAAGCTAATATAGCTAAAGATTAATTACTGGTAGATAAAGATTCTTGAACTTCATCAAAGCAAAGACTAGCTGAAAGCTAAAAGTAACAAAAGGTTAACTGATGGTCATTTAAAAGGGTTTAGCTAAAAGTACTAGGCTAGCTAGAAGTTATTATAGCTGAAGATTAGATTACCGTAGATAACGATTCATGAACTTAATAGAAGCAAAAGACTAGCTGAACGCTAAATGTAGCAAAAGGTTAACTGATGGTAATTTAAAAGGGGTTAGCTAAAAGTACTAGGCTAGCTAGAAGCTAATCAAAGCAACAGACTAGCTAAAAGCTAAAAGTAGAAAAGAGTCATCTAAATGCACAAAATTTCTAGCCAAAAGCT
The DNA here is from genome assembly GCA_031762415.1 of Simpsonichthys santanae. NCBI lineage: Eukaryota > Metazoa > Chordata > Actinopteri > Cyprinodontiformes > Rivulidae > Simpsonichthys > Simpsonichthys santanae. The sequence goes on along the minus strand of JARVLU010000583.1, from coordinate 18,430,143 downwards.
AAAAGCTAGCAGAGGCTAACTAATGGCTAAAAGTACCAAAACTATAGCTAAAAGTCGCAAAAATAGTAACTTCAAGAAAATGACGTCCTAGTGAAATAATATCTATAACCAAAGTAGCAAAAGTTAGGTTTCACTTAGCCTTTTGTTATTTTTAATTTTAGAAAGCCTTTAGACAATTTAGCAAAAATTAGCAAAACACTAGCTGAAGGTACAAAGTGCTAGCTAGAAACTAAAGTACTAAAAGGCTGGCTAAGTAACTGAAGAACTTGTGATGTATTTCTATGCAGAAATATCAGTAAATAAACATATTTTTAAATACATCAACATTAATAGTTTAAAATGAACAATAAACTATTCATTTTTACATGTTTTGTTTACTGTGTCACATGCATACTAAAGGCATGCAGATATAATTTAATTTCCTTTTAAGTGAATCACTTTTAAGGAGAAACTAAGTCTTTTTCAACGAGCTGTAAGAGCCCCAACAAATTCATCTGCATCCACAACCCCCCCGATCTCATCAGTATGCCCGAGTTCTACTGAATTGATTTCCTACCACCAATACCAAAGTCAGCCACGTTTTTCTCCCAGAACCAAGTCAGTGAAATCTGCTGTCCTTTTGACTTTGATGGTGGGGGGAAAACACAGATGTCTTTTTCACTTTACCCACTCCACCTCAGACGTTTGCCAGTTTGTCCGACCCGTTTCCATTAGCATGTGGATTAATTCCCGCTTGTTATCAAGTGCAGATGTAATAAGGCAGCCCTTGGATGGTGGGGCTAATCACTTTGGCAGGCGGTGCTTTCTTGCAGTCTTTTTTTGCTCCGTTGCCATCCTCCCATCCCAGAACTGATAGCAGGGCAGACGCATCAGAGAGGATTAAGCTAATGTGATGGCAGAGCCACCTACCAGGGGCCCCCACAGGATAATTTTTAAGAGACAGTCCTTGACATTCAGGGAATAACTTGTCAGTACCTGGCTACAGGCAAATATTAAGGATATTAATCCTTAATGTAATGGCCTTGACTGGATTTTGCTCTTGTCTTTGGGAGCAGCTTTAAGCGCAGCCATAAGTTTCCATAATCACTGACATAACGCAGTCCCTCAAGGATTCTCCCGAGTTTTACAGTAATTATTGCACACCAAAGAAATGCTCCTGTTTTTCACTCCTGCCTGCATGAAAAATTGCCAAGCGATTTGCATAAGGGTTGCTGTTAATTTGCAGGAGTTTAT
>JARVLU010000583.1:18418125-18428810 GCA_031762415.1 Simpsonichthys santanae | reverse complement strand
CCCCCCCCCCCCCCCCCCCCCCCCCGAAACGGCAGCTGGGCTGTGTGATATTCTGAAAATCCAAAATAATGCTCGGTTCTGTTAAAAAAACAGACGAATACTTTAAAGTAAACTGCCACGTTTTCCCATTGAAAATTATATTGTGGTTTGAGCTGCAGCTCAGACTAAATAAGCCATTTAAAGAGGGTACTTTAGCAGTTAGGAAGCGCTTTCCATCGTTACAGCTTTTTGTGCTTTTTTTAAGTTTATTTTTTGACATTTTGCAAGTAAACATAGATTCACAGACAAATAATCCTGAGTTGGGTCCTGGATATGTCATAATCAGAATCCGTTCTGTGGGACATGACTGTGGGACACAGGAATCCATCATTTTGTTTACCTCATCCACCTCAGCTGTTGGCCTATGGTGGACATTGTGTATACATTTCCTTTCCAGATTGTCTTCTTTCAGGCCCATCACCTCCCAGGTTTTACATGATAACACTGCCGGCTTGATGTTTGTCAAATTGGCTAACAAGCTTCTACTATTTTCAGGGGAAAAAATACATATTTGAAAGTAAAAGAAAAAGTGAATTCAGTGCAGGGATTAGAAATATTAAAGCCTGCAAGTTTCCTTTTAATGTGACCAGTTACTGACAATCTATTTAGAATTACCTCCATGTGACAGCATTAATCCGTTTTCCTTTGTTGAGGATAGGGTAGTTAATTTTTTCTGGGCAGGGAGATGTGCCTTGAATGGCAGGATGATGGATAAACAGTAGGTCTGTGAAGAAAGACAGTGAGTGATAGAAAGTCTTGTAAAAGAAGAATTATGGTGCAAGAATATAAAGGGGTGATGCTCAGAGAGAGATTGAGAGAGGAAATGACACATAGGTGGAAAGAATCTCATCCCTTCTCTTCTCTCATGCTCACCTCTTTTTTTTCCCGCACACTTTCACACACACTCATTATAATTGAAAAGTACTTGAACATTTCTTATCTGCATATCTGTCCAAAAATCTTCAAAGTGAAGAATAACAGTTCTCCAAAGTGTGTATCTGCGTGCAGAAGTGCACGTGATTCTTATCAAACTGACTCATAGCTGCTTTTAAGGCAATGAATTTCCAACTCATCTTTTTTTTTTTTTTTTCTGCCCGTCTCTTCCTTTTCAGGGTGTCTTTCTAAATCTCTCACTCCTTACATCTTAATTTATTGGTCTCAGCATGTTACTTCAAAATCCTGTAAAATTAAGTTTTTATTAGTTTTGTTTCAATCCAGCCATACATTATCTTTACCCACTTTTTCCTACTGGGTTGCGGGGGTCACTGAAGCCCATTTCCAGCAGTCACTGTGCGAGAGGCAGGGTGCACCCTGGACAGGTCGCAAGTCCATCACAGGGACACATAGAGACAAACAAGACAAATAACCATTCACTCTCACGCACACCTATAGGGACAATTTAGAGTTGTCAACTAAGCCTCCGTGCCACCTTAGTTGTGTTTCCAAATAACTGAAAGAATTTCAAGCTTTTAATACGTCTCAAGATCAAATGTACTTCAGTAACTTATTGCTTTAACTTAGGAGACAATTAACAAGACCTGATGGTGCTCACAGAATATGGTAATTTCTGCTTGGTCAAGCTAGCTGTTCTAAACTCAAAGGAAGGTGTTGTGGACACAAACCATGAACAAAATCTTAGATATGCTGGTAAAGATTCAAAGTCATTCAGGTCATGATCCAAAAAAAAAAGGTTAAAATACAAAAACAACTGGATTTCTAGTTTAAAGCTGAATACATTTATTTTGCTTCCTATCTAGGCTTTATCAATTCTTAAAATGTCTGGAGTGTGTGGAGTTCCAAACTTTATAAAACTGCAACATAGACCTGGTTGTGTACTTAGATTCACATGCAGATTAGACTGGAACTACTTGCCCCAAACAGTGGAGGTTCGTTAGGCTCTAATCAGGCCTAAAGCAGCATTAAGCCTGATTCCCAGTCATCTCCACTCCAATTCACACCTTCATGCATGTGACCAAAACATCCCTCTGAGCCAGGCCAACAAAGAGCTTTTCTCAGAGAACAATATCATTATCTCAGGAAATAAAACAGATGAAATTATCTACATCGGCCAAAAAGAAATTGAAAGAACACACTTTGGGTTTTTATACTTAAAAAAATAAATAAAATAAAATAAAAAAATAGGGTGAGTATCATATTTGTCGTAGTTATACAATTCTTCTAATCAGTACTGAATATCAATCTAGAATATTTTGTAGTTCATCTTTTTTAGGTATTCCATGCCAAATCACCCCAAAAAGAAGGCATTTTAAACCTTACCATTTCAGATTTTGATGAAACTTGACATATTTGTCAATAAATAAAGTGCTATGTGTTTTCATCATTCTATATTCCCATACAATGGTGAAATTGGGTCTCTGCATTTAATCCATCACAGCTGGGATACACCCAGGTGGAGCAGTGAGCAGCTATGTAAGCGCCCGGGGAGCAATTAGGGATTGGGTATCTTGCTGAGAGACCACATTTGGGAATGGCTGGGGATCAAACCTGGGACTTTCGGGTCCCAAGTCAGCTGCCCTACCTGCACCCCACCTCTACCCAATCTTGGCCCCAAATAGTCCTCAATGGCCTCAATAATTATCCCATAGCAAAGGACTTCTAATTTTAGGTCAGTCGAACATGTGGTTCCATAGATATGATCCTCCAAATTTTCTGATTTTTAGCTAAATTGGTTGTGATTGTGGATCTTTAACCCCAATTATCTCAAGAACTACTGGTCAAACTCTCAAACACACAAACTTAGTGTCTTTGGAAAGGGAATTTGATGAGGATTCCAATTCTATCTTTTGTTGATTTGCATATGTTAGGGGCCATTGACCTTTTGACTTTTCCAATTACCTTGAATTTGACCTTATAGATCATGTGATGTTGAGATGACCTTTAATTAAATTAAATCCCCCACTTGTTCTCTAAAATATATAAAAAAAAAATTCAAATGATATTTTTGGTTTTAGGAGCAATTTTGACAAAAATAAATGTGCATAATTACTAAATATGTATCTCTATAGACCAATGAGTTCAAGGTCAATCAGCCCTAACATACTCAAGTTTAAGATCAGATATGGAATCCTCATCAAATTCCCTTTCCAATGGCACCAAGGTTGCAAAAAATGTCCCAGTACGTAGTTCCTGAGAAAATGGGGTGATCAGCTACCACATCAATTTTTGCCATAAATCGTAACCACTGGCCCATTTGATCTAAAATTTGTGATCCTGTGCTGTGTGGTCGCATTGAACAAATATGTCAAGTTTCATCAAAATCTGAGATGGTTGGGTTAAACCCGTTGGGTGATTTGACACAGAATGACTCTTTTAAAGTTGTCATTTTTCATCTGTTTATCCATCTTTTCATCAGTCCAACCATCCATCCATTCATCCAATCAATGTTAGATGATGGGCTACCATAGGCCCTGTTAGCTGTCACACAGATGTTACACTTTAAACAAATTACTCTCTGTGTTGGCTCTACTGTTGACTGGTGACTTGTCTGCAGTAGGACTTGTCCCTGTGTCAACAGGCATGCGCCCTTTAAAGAATCACACTGGATAGTAGTAAGAGGAAGCCAAGCATTTTAAGAAAATGCACGACAGACATTGCTAGAAAATATACAATTGAATCTTTCTTTATGGTAGCATTAACACTATTCCATTGGACCTTCCAGAATATTATTCTGAAATGACAAAGCTTTCTTAAAAGCAACCCTAACCGTTCCCAAATACACCAAACAAGCTGGTCCCATGCCTCAACACTGTGTGATCATCACAAACCCACTGAGTGGCAACACCACCTTTAGTTACACCTACACGCCAACTCAACTCTGTGACTACTTCGCTTGGTTGGTCAGAGAAGCAACAAAAGCAGCATGTTTACTTCAGGTCACCTCATGTAATATTGGTTTATAAACAAGTACAGTGGGGATAAAAAGTAATCTAAGGCCCAGTTTGAAAGGGTTTAGTGAAAGGGGCTATTGTCTTGAAACTTGGTAATGATTTGATTTGATTTAATATGTGCTGATCTGAAATATGTTCACATTAGTTGACAAACCACTTAGACCTTTTAATGTATCAATCTCAAGGACAAACTGTTATAACTTGCCAAGTGTTTGCAGCAGTCTTAGTTATGTGTGCCTCGAGGTTGTTGAAATGTTTTAAATGTTGTGGTTTTGCTTTTTTATTCAAGCACAATGGTGCATTCATGGACATAATGGTGCAAGTACATAACGTTATGCTACAAAACAGGCTGTAGTCACTGACGGCAAGAGAAACAGCCCAAAGGAAGTTACTGCACAGAAACATTAAGTTGTAGTTCTGGCTCATTTTCCTACATTTGTGAGTAGCCTTTTTGTGGTTTGACCCAGAGGCTGTGAAGCATTGTCTTATGCATGGTGGATATTTTCAGATGGCAACTGCAGGAAAAACTGCACACAGAAATACATTTTCACCTATCACTAAGGCTGTGCTGTGTTTTTTGTTCAAAAGCAACATAGATCAGATGGAGATTAGAAGAAAGAAAAAAAAAAGAGATGACAAAAGGAAAGGATAAAGGGAGGGGTTGGATATAAAATGAGTTGAAAAGGATTTAAGGTGTAGTATCAGTTTGATAGGTTTAAGCTCTTAACTCTGTGAATGCACGTGTCTATGCATAAAAGCATGCTTGTCTGAGTGTGTGGATTTTTTTAAGGGTGTACCAGCAGTTAGATGGGTGTGAAACAGTACATACCTTTGTCCTTATTACCGATCCACACCTGAATCTCTTTAAATCTTTGACCTGTTTAAAGTGTCCTGATCTGGATTGGGTTGCGTGATTTAGCCTCACCGCCTACTTAAAAGAGGCTGATTTGACAGTTCTGACAGAACAAGTGTGCTATGGTGTGTTAACTCAGCCACTTCATTAAACAGAGGCCTGATGATAGGGAACCCATGCTCAGTGTTCCACCCATCACAAAACGAGCCTCCTAGGTGTGATCACGAAATATGACGTGTTTGAAGCTTATTTAAATGAATATCTTGATTCAAAATTCAATTTAATTCACTTTATTTATATAATACCATAACAACAGAAGTAATTTCAGGGCACTGTACAAAAACATTCACATAGGTTATAAAAGCCCTGTCGGAGCTATTTGTCTATTTTTGTTAAGTCTTTGAATTTAGTTTATTGGTTTATAACTTGGCTTATTTTTAGTTTTGATTTTTAAATGATTATTTTTGTTTGATTATAGTTGTTTAGAATAAATTTGCTGGTTAGTAATTTGTTTAGTTTATATACGTATTTTTATTTGAGATGGAGGTGTAGGCTTTATGGAGGTTTGGAAGCACTTAGGTGGTTGTATGTTTTATTTTTATTTTTTATTTTTTTTACCAGTTGGAGGTGGGGCAATGAAGGTGAGCAGTCAGGCAGGATCCAGAGCAGATGTGTCAGCAAGGGATCTGGTGATATGTATCAAACTGTTTGGCTGCCAACTGGGAATAAACCTACCATGAACTGCATTTTTTTTTACCTTTCCTTTGTACTGCGTAAATCACAAACCCACGACGCATCAAGTGATTATTTGAGTTACATTTGCCTTCAGTTAGATCTTTTTTTGTTTTTGTATTTGTTTTTGTTTTAATGGTCAAATAGTCACTTCATTATCTATCTAAGGAAGACAGCAGATTGCGTTGAATCTTCACTTTTATCACAGTCTCCTATTCCACTCAAGCACAAAAGCAACAGTGGAAAGGAAAAACTCAATTTAAACAGGAAGAATCCTCCAGCAGAACCAGGCCCAGGACAAGCGACCATCTGTTTTGACCATTTGGGGTTTGATATGACAGGAAGGAGAAATGAACAAATAGAATCACAGGTCCAGGTGTACTTTCTATTGGAGGAAAGACAAAAATAAAATAGATAAAATACAATAAAATGTTAAGAATATAAATATTTACAAATATAAACAGATATAGTAGAGCAAGTAAATACAGCAGCAGAGTGAGGAAATGTGGTCAGTTTGTCCTTCACCAGTAAGCCTATAGCAGCATAACTTAGGAAACCCAAGCTGTTCCTAACTATAGGATTTATCAAAAAAGAAAGAAATATGTCCAGTCTCAAAAGTAGACTATGTGTCAGCCTCATGGACAGAAACTGGAAGTTGGTTCCACAAGAGAGGACCCTGACAACTGAAAGCTCTTCCAACCATTCTACTTTTGGAAACCCTGTGAACCACAAGTAAACCTGCAGTTTGAGAGCAAAGGGCTCTGTTAGGAAAGTATGGAACAACGAGATCTGTAATACAAGATGGAGGTACGTTGTTGAGAGCTTTGTAAGATTCTGAACGCTATTGTGAATTTGACAGGGAGCCAATGGAGAGAAGCTAAAACTGGAGAAATATGATCTCTCATAAAAACGTTGGCAGCAGCATTTTGGATCAACAGGTTTACATCATCTACTGTTTCAGTTTTGGCTTTTGTATATTTTTCCAAGTTAGCCGAAACTTTATGTATGGCAATATTGAGTATTCAGTTGTCAGACTTGTCACTAATCTGTATCAATGTTCAATAGCAGTGATTATGCTTAATGAACATATTGCCTGCTTTCTACAATCCAACTGTGATGTTCTTTCCCACAGGTTACAGTATGAAAAATGGCAAGCTAAAATCAAAGTGAATTTCCACAGCAGGTAGTTTACAAGGCTCTCTGTTTACATGGCATTACTTTTTTTATTTAAGTTATTATCCACAGTGCATTACTGATGGGGCGCTGGTGCCTGGCCCACAATACACAATTAATGGTCAATGCCACTCTGTCGATATTTCAGTCAGAAGACTCGTGTCAAGATGGTCCTCCTTGAATAATTGCCACCTTCATCCTGTTCGCAAAGCATCTGCTCCCCGTCCCTCCATAAAATCATCCAGAGAATCCTTAGACGGATAGTCACAGCAGATCGATTTCAGTTAATCATGTTGAGAATGCAGAATTAGATCCAATAAAGCACATCAGAGTCACCTGGGGGTGTGTGAGCAAGCTGTGCAACTTGTTTTCAAACCTGCCTTTACCAAGTAGTCTTGGGCTAACTTGAACAATATATACCTGAATTACAAGGAAGGCTTAATGACAAGTATTATTGCCTATTATGAAAGTTGCTTTAGTTTTTCAAAAAGAAAGAACATTAATCTGTTGGAATTGTTTTGTCTGTTTGAGGACTTTTGGATTGAAGCATATCTTGGTCTTTGTTGGATAAATGGATGAAACAAATACTTAAACATGTGATGTGCTAGTTTGTCATGGGGCTATCAATCTGCATTCTTGTGTGTGCTCGTACTGCAAAGTATAACATAACAAAATCCTTAGAATTGTTTACCAAATCATGAACATGTAGAGAAACAACAAATAAACATGTGAATCAAACACAAAATGGTCCCTCCACCTTTGTTTGAGGTGACACTTAAACATTTTATTGCTGCTTGATGATGCGTATGGGTGTCAGATTGTTTCTTCTCTCGTGGGTAAACCTCACATCATCTCTGTGCTTTGGGAAGAGTGATTATTGTATATTTTGGTCTACCTAATGTCGCATGCTATTTTTTTTATTTTTTTATTTTTCGTTTGGAAAACCACAAGACTGTTTTACATTGTATTTACATGCAAGCAGAGTGCTTGGTTCTGCAGGATGACTGCACTGCAGATTACTAAAACAGCTTCACTTCGTGATGTGCATGAAAGGTAAGTCTTCCAACATGGAAAAAAACAACAACAACATATATTTCTGGTGTTACCTAAAGCACATTTGAGGCAAATCTTTAAAGATTCTGAATCTTTTACTCTTTAACCGAAAGTATAATATGGTGTCTCTGGCTCGGTATGAGCGCTGCTGATGCGTTAATGTCTTATCTTAAACAATGATGTTGCAACAATCTGCAACTTCCCATGACACAGGAATCTCACAGTCTGCACAGCTGTGTGTGTGTGTGTGTGTATACTTCTCTCATTTGTGACAATTAGTGATAACACCTTGAGTCTGTATGGGTGTGGCAAATCTCCAGAAAAATATTCTACAAAAGTTGTAGAAAGTTTTTTTTTAAGTTCTTTTGCGTTACAAGTTGTTCAGAACTAAAACAGACTTTTTTCAGTTTTCCATCATTGAATTTAACGTTTAACCAAGTCACGTGTTTAATTGGGAAAATGTCTTTACTTGTTGCTAGTTAAAGCAGAAGAGTATTCCTTTGAACTTCATAAAGCATCCACACTCCATAAAGACACCCCGTGATTTAAAATACGACATGTTAAGCAATTTCACCTCATTTATACATATTTTTTCTTTGCTTGTAAAAGTTTAAAGCTGCAGATTTAGTCTTTTGCCCACAAACGCGGTAAACTCATTGTCTGCATTTTTGTGTGTCTGATGCATGTTTTTCATTCCGCTGCTGGCATTAACACTCGAGCCATAATTGTGTAGCCTTGTAGTTATTTTAAGACCTTTTCTTTTGATGGACCAGCAGACAGTTTGTTTATTCCATTAGCTGTAAAACTAAATTTCATTATGTAGACTTCTTATAATTAGTAGTTTTATTAGTTTTGTACAGCTACAGTCCCTTCGGGCAGGTGGAGAGTTTCATAACTTTGTGCTTTTTGTCTGTCTATGTATATTTGTCGGCTGTGTGTGTGTGTTTTTCTGTTTTTCTCTCAGTTGTGCTAGATAGAGGAAATGAAAGTTTAGACTTAGTCTCGCGGCCATCTAAACTGTCCCAGTGTCCTTCAAATCTTTGTATGTCTGTGTGTGAAAATGTGTATCCTTCATAAAGTAAGTCTGTGAGAAAGTTGATTGGAAATACACACAAAAAAAAAAAAACTATGCACATCCTCTTATGTAATTTATCTGTACAAGACTCGACCACTTTAACACCCATATAGACGCATTAGCATGTAACCACGCACGCTGTCAGGAAGTGATTGAATCTCAGCTGTAATTGTGAAATATTGGGCAAAGCCACCACCTACTTCCTGCTTCTGTTATACACACTTGCCTCTAATTTTTCAAGTTATGTTTCAGCATATTTTGCACAGTTCTGAGCAATTTCTCAAACCATCGATGCTACAACTTTAAATACATTTTGTGTTATTACTTGAGTGCACCACAGTGTGGTATTATTTTATTGATGAAAACATTTTCAAAGTGTTCAAAGATCCCCCCCCCCACACACATGTAACTACACCTTTTATTTGTTGTTCACAACAGCTTCCATTTGGTCTTAATGAGACCCAGTGTGAGTGTGTGTGTCTAATTTCCTGGTTGTCCCCAGCAAACCCCCAAAGCTCTAATCACAGGAAGTTTAGAGGAAGTTATCTGGTCTCCGTTACACACATGCACACACCCACCTACTCACACAAACACACACACACTCATATATATGCCTGTTTCCACCCACACATTCGCACTTGTTAGAGAAATGATCACGGGGAGAGAATAAAAGAGTGAAACGCATTGAAGGAGAAATGGGGGGAGTCAGTGTTCAGGTGTGATAGTCTTTTTATTTTTTTTCTACATGCGGTGCTCTCTTTCCTCTGTCAAGTGTGAGAAGCCTGCCTGTTTCTACACCAGTGTGTTCCATTCTTTCATCTTTTCTTTTTATTCTTTTTTTTTCTTCCTTCCGTCGAACAGTTTAAAGGATCTGCCACTCACTGGGGAGCTAAGAAAGAGTGCATTTCATTCATTCTCTGCTCTCTGGTCCAAGATGATCCCTTGAAAGCCTCGTTGAAGAGACTTTTGAACTGGTGTGATGGAAACCTGGTTAACAAAGCTGGATTTCTGCTCAAGTGACCTGTTTTTGTCAATTTAGGGATAGTTCTGATCGTTTGAAGTCTGGTTCTGTGGGGTTTTGATGCTGCTGTCTTAAAATAACGTCTCAAACTCTTTGTGGGGGTTCATGCAAAATGCTGTTTTATATTGTTTGCAACAACTTGCTTTCAGTGCTTGTTGCACTTGCACAAAACCAAGCACTTTTATGTAAATAACGATATAACATGAAATTGATGATGATGTACGGTAGCCCCTTGCTACTTCGCAGTTTGTTTTTCGTGGACTCACTGTATCGCGATTTTTCAAAGAAACATTGGACATGCCACACAATTGGCTGATTGATGGATGAGCTGCGCGATCGGCATGGGATTTTTATTTAAAATAAATTATTTTTAATTATTTAGCACCTGCTGCACCTGTGTGCAGCCCGCATGTCAGATGTCCACTCTGCAGCAGAGAAGTGGGCGTGGCCAGGAGCGTTAGCAGGTAGCAGAGAGCTGTGTTCATGACATGCTTTGCTCTTTTAGAGCGTTTAGAGTTTAGAAAGTTGTTAGGGACATTGCAAGTGTGTGGAAAGCATTTTAAATGCCTTAATATATACATGTATATAAATACTAAAATAAACTACTACTTACTACTACAGCAAATACTAAAATAAACTACTACTTACTACTACTACTACACTACTACAACTTGTGTACATAATTTCATGTACCACATGAGATGGTAATGACAATAGTTTACTTGAACTTGAACTTGGACTACTGTATCCCTACTTCTCGGTTTTTCACTTATCACATGTGTGGGGGGGTGTGTTCCCCAACCCCCCCCCCCCCGCGATAAACATATATAT
>JARVLU010000583.1:18397011-18407530 GCA_031762415.1 Simpsonichthys santanae | reverse complement strand
TTATGCAGCCACACCCTAATTATTCCCCCCCCCCCCCCCCCCCCCCCAAAAAAAAAGTGAAGTTGTAAATAAATATTGTATAACACTAATATTATTACCAGTTTCCTGTTGTATCGATTTCACGCTCCACTGAAATCATTCATAAATGTAATCATTGCCGTCATTATTGCTTTTATGAACTTTCTAAGACGTGGCTGCACTCGAGACGGATGGAAACACGGCCCCGTCTGTCAGAGCCTCGAAGGTCGGGATTTTAGCCTCGCTGCTTCACCACAGCAATCTGTAGTTTTCCACTGTGTGTGTGTGTGTGTGTGTGTGAATGATGATTTCTGACTGGGTGTGGTGAACATCAGATGAGATTTTCCTCTGCTGCCTGCACTCACTCCCTGTGTCACACACACACACACACACGCAGTAAGCGAGTGCCAGGGCTGGTCTAGGCGTGGGCCCTTGCAGACATAAATTGCTTTATTTTAATAGTCGTATGGAAGGAAAAAAGAGGGAAAGAAAATTGTAAAATCCTACAAAGGAGCTTTAATTTTTTTGGTTTATTGTCCTTTTTAATCTGTCTGAGCTGAAAACTGATTCTCAGCTACATTCTTCTCTTCAGAAGACATGTATGTATATAGTACATTTAGTATACAGATAGTTACTGTATGTATATAGTTCCCATTTACATAGTTTTGTTCCACCTCATGCACCTCATGTGATGTGAATGACAATAAAAATCCTTGAATTTATGTTTGTCTCCTGCTTAAAATGTTTTCAGGTTGCTATCAGTAAATAACAGAAAGCATTTGTCTCTCATATCGCTGCACACACGCCATCTCCTCCAGATGGATCATCAAATATGCATTACTCAAAAACGCACGTTTGCCCCCCCCCACCACTCGCATTGCATTGATCTAAAAATGATCAGTTCTGGCATCTATTGGAGCAAGTTTCCGACGAGACGCACGGACACGAACGCAGCGTAGGGGTCAACGCGTTTACAGTGTTTTCGTGGCGAATGATCACAAATAAACACGCAAGCGCTCGCTAAGAGCACACGCAGAATCGCTGTCACGACTGTTGCGAGCAGCGCAACCGCAATTGTTTTCTTCTTGAACAAAAGGAAGATTATGGTTTAACGTGGAACATATGAGAGGTTGTTTGGCTTTTAAAAATGATTAAGGAAAGAGGCAGGGAGCGGGGGAACCAGCCAGGGAGGGCAAGAATGAAAAGAACAGCTATTGCTCAAACTGTTGTAGCAATTACTCTTGCATGTGAAAGATAATAAAACAATGGACTAATATGGATAAAGAAACGGCTTTGAAATGCATTTCAAATTTACTTTTGCTATTTGAAAGCAGAAGAACTTTTGAAATCCTTTTTTTTTGTGGGTTTCATGAGCTGGAAGCCCAAATTATGTAAAAAAATAAACAAATAAATACTTGAAATTGTTTAATTTGTGGGCCCTGAATCTATCGTCTATTAAAGATGAACTTTTTGAATGGAATTATGGAAGTTAAACAACTTTTCCATGATATTCTATTTTTTTGGAAAGGGTCTGTATATGTACTGTTCAGTACTGCAAAATTGTACATGGGTACTCACGAGTGAAGATACTACAACTTAAGCAATGAGTCCATTTTCAGGATTATTTGCAACTTTCCTGTCAGTTCTGTGATATTAGATAGATTGTTACTTTTGACTTAGTGTTGGTTTCTCTGATAGCGTTTGCTCCCTCCATTGCTGTTCTTTGAATTTTGGCAGAAAGCAGTGACCGGAAGCACTGTTGGCTTCTGGGCCATGTAGTTCTTTTGACTTGGGTTACGGTGTGGGCTTATAGAAAGAAAACTTGTATTATTATTATTAGCCTTTATATTAATTAACCTTGATTTAAGCAGACAAATCCCATTGAGATCACAGATCTCTTTTGCAAGGGAGTCCTGAAGGCAGCTTAACTTGCATGTTTTTGATCTGTGGGCGGAAACCTGAGTGCCCAGAGAAAACCCACGCAAGCACGAGAAGAACATGCAAACTCCACATAGAAAGACCCCAGGTCCAACCGGGGATTGAACCCAGGACCTTCTTGCTGTGAGGCAACAGTGTTAACCACTGAGCTGGTGTGCTGCCACTACAAAATGGCGGTGCCTGCCCCCAATTTTTAAATTTTCTTTATTTTTTGTCCTATTGGTTGGTTCCCACTTCCGTTAACGTTTCATCCTGTACCGTCCCAATCACTTAAGTAATATTAAAGTAGACAATCGTGTGCTGTTTACAATCTTATGTTGAAAACCCACCAAATAGTGAGTTTGCGAATGTCGAACCGTGAAGTATTGAGGTACCACTGTACCTCGTGAAAGTGAAATGGCGTATAAAATGAGAAAGAAAAGCAATGAGAGAAAAACAAAACAAGCACAAACAAAAAGACTCGAGGTGAGGCAAGCCGAGAGAGTGAGGCGAGAAAGGAAGAGTTTGCAAGCTTTAAAACGGACGAGGATCTACTGGAAAGACATGCAGGGAAGAGAAATGTGGAGCGCTGAAGGGGATGAATTGTCCTCTGCACCCTCGCTCATCCATCTTTCTGATATGGGGTGTTTCGGCTTGATGCGGTTGTGTGTTGGCCTCCCTGCTTCTGTCTCCCTCCCGTGTCTCCCTCTCTCTCTCTCTCTCAGCGCGCCTCACCCTCCGAGCCCTCGCCGTCTCAGTTCTCTGATATGGTTTTTCGTTTTGATGTGGTCTTGTGCTGGAGATTCTCACGGATGGTTTCCATAACGATTAAACCAAAAAAAAAAAAAAATCTCAACATGTATGTGTATGAGATCCATCTCCGCATACACACACAAACACACAACCCTGGAAAATCTCTCACAGCTGACATGTTTCTCATTTGTTGTGTCTGTTTTTGCTTTGAAGGGGTTTGTGGTTGAGGATCATCCCAGATTTCAGCCTTCATAGAAGTTTATAAAGTAAAATAGTCTGTCTACACAATGTACATCAAACAACATGTTTATCCTTTAAGGGTCCTCATTGGGAGCCTCTTGCTCTTTCCACATTTCTGCTTGAACCTAGTTCGTACAACAACTGAACTTTTAATAGCATGGTTTTTCTGTCTTATGGTTTTAGACATGGTGAGGAAGAAGAATCCCCCTATCAGGAGTGTTGGAGGTGAAGAAGAGGAGGAGGAAGAGGGGAAGAACCCAACGGGAGAAGAAGAAGAGGAAGGAGAGGAGGAGGAGAGAGTTGGAGCAGAAGCCGATCGAATAAACCGACCCTCAGAACCGGAATCCTCTGAACGGATCCGAGGAGATGAGAAGGACGAGGAGGAGGAGGAGGAGGCAGAGAGTGAGTGCATCTCCTCGTTCGCCTCCCCCTCCTCTGAGGAGCGAGTGGGGAGGACAGGAGGGGTAAGGGCAAAACCAGTAGGAGCAACGTCGGCCAAGAGGCTTGAAAGCCAGTTGGAGCCTGACGACGGAGAGGAGGGGGAAAGGAGCCATAGTGACAGAGGGGAGGCAGATTGTCTCACCCTTCCTCTCACCTCGACCCCCCAGCTTCTCCCCAGACAGGAAGGAAGGGAGGAGTCGGCAAACGACACCCCTCCGCTATCATCCAGCCCCTCTCCGAAACTCCAGGACTTCAAGTGCAACGTGTGCGGTTACGGTTACTACGGCAACGACCCTGCTGACCTGGTGAAGCACTTTAGGAAGTATCACCTGGGTCTGCATAACCGCACACGGCAGGATGTGGCGCTTGACACACAGATCCTGGCCCTCCATAACATGGCCCCCCAACTTACAAACTTAGGTAACTCTTACTGTCCTTGGTGTGCTTCTGACCTATTTCCCATCAGCTGGTTCAAACTAGGGGTTGAACGACTACATGTTTTTTAAAGTCGACATTAACATGATAATAGCCGAGTCAACATCAAATAGTTTATGATTCATAGCAACTCGAAAATCAAAAAAAAAAAAAAAATTTTTGCAAAAAAAAAAACATAATTTACAAAAAAGCAGCAAAACATAAGGAGTGTATATTTATGCTCCTACCTTTTATCATACTGCAAATAAGTAACATGAAAACCAAAACTATTATTAAGCTGCAAAAGTTAGTTTTATTTTATTTAATCCACTAAATAAAATAAACCACCGCAGCAGTGGTGGTGGTGGTGGATTCTCCACCGGGGGTGGTGAGAGGTGGATTCTCCGGTGCTGCGCACCCCTGTATTATTTATTTATTTATTTACTGGATTAAATAAAATAAAAAAATAAAAACCATCAACCACCGGTGGTGGTGCGCAGGGGTGGAGCACACCCCTGTTGTATTTTTTTAAATTTTATTTAGCGGATTAAATAAAATGAAACTAAAAACAACATCACTTTTAGTGAAATACCTGTTTGGGAAACTTTGCCTGCTCCTCGCCTTCCATCTGCTTGGAAGAATCCATTTTGTAGCCAGCGGCCCGGCGCTGATCACATGACACGTGACCCAATCACTGACTGCGACTAGTCGACGTGAAATTAAAAAAAACACAAGATGCCATAGAATCAGCTAGTGGACTAGTCGGTTCAATCCCTAGTTCAAACCCAGAACCTTTCTACCAAGACGTGTTTTATTATTATCATTTTTAATTCAGCCTTGGTAAAATGCGTGAATGAAGAAAAAAACAAAAAACAAAACACAGATTTGTTTTTTTACGTCAGTCCCAGGTCGTTACACACCAAATTGTTTCCTAAAGGTGCTTTTCCAGTCGGTGTGCTGTGTTTTGGCTCAGCACCTTCTGCCCACCCCCCCTCTGCAAAAAGAATAAAAAACAAACAAAACAACAAATCAGAGCCTCCAAGAAATGTTCTGCCCTTATGTTTTATTTTGAAAGGAATATAAAGTAGATACCACGGTTATGGGTGAGCTCAACTGTACTATGAGGATCAGGACACCCCACATGTTGAAAGTGAAGGAATGTAAAGATGCACAGTTAGCAGACAGCAGCTGTGCATGTGTACCTTTAGAGGGGGGTTGGGGTAGATGTAGTAGATAGATATTTAAAAAAAATTAAATAAAATATTTCCGATCAATTCAAATAGTGTTTTTGGAAGAATTAAAAAAAAGTCCATCCTAATAGTGAACAAAAAAAAAAAAAACAGAATTCATACTCAGATGGCCTTAGTCTATTTTTCAATGTAATCTGTTCCATTTTTTAAAATTAAGTGAAGATAAACACTACTTCTTTATAGTTTTTATAGTCTTCATAACCTATACACTGGGCTTCATATCTCATCACTCACAAGAAAACTCACGAGGCACTTCACTATTACACCTTTATTCTCACATATAATCGGTCGACCACTTTGCTTTGGGTTACCTGAAACAACAATTTATGGATTTTAGAGCTGAACGTTTTCCTTCCTATCAAATGTCACTTGTCTTCAGCTTGTTTTGCATGAACTACTTTGACCTTCTTGATGCGTGTCTACCAGTCTAAGCCCTTCTTGTCTTTCTGATGTCAGACTTGCAGACTGGACAGCGGAGTCAAACCAAAGACTTGGCGAAGACAAGAGCCGATGCACAGATGCCGCAGCAAAGGACAGTCATGATGAACGGCACTTACGACATACAGGTAAGCACTGGACGTAAAGATGTGTTGTTCCTATCTGTTATTCATTCATCAATGGAAATACGCCTGTGTGGACCTAAAGTCATTTGTGTATGCAAATGGGAAGCAAAACCTACAGCTGAGTAAGGTGTAATCTGCTTTGAAAAGAAATATGATAGTTAAATTATTAACAACTAGCTCTGAAAAGCAAAACAGATGACCACTGGTTCATGAAAATTTTGTCTTAACATGTTTTTGGTACCTCGTAAGATTTTTAAAGGCCTGCTCCGATTGTGCTGATGCCTTCTTAGTTAAAGTACAGTTTGACACTCATAAAAAATCATCAGTCTTATGAAAGTAACTTGTGTACATTTGCTGTCCCCTTATTTGTTATATATGCAATTAAGAGGACCACGTTTGCAGATTTGATGAGCATCATCCAGACAGCATAGACAGACAGCAGCTATAAAAATAAAGGTACTCATTAGCGTTAGCTTGCAGGCAAGCAAACAATGAATTAGTGAAGGAAATGCATATATACATGCACAACAGTTTCAAGAGGTACCTGTAATGCATGGCCACAAGAAAACAGGATGATTATTATTGATTATTATTTGGTACCACTTTTTAATAAGGCTCCCCTTATAGATGGCTAATAAATAGTTAATAGATACAGTATTAATTCCTCTATAAAACTTTATAAATCAATAATTTATTATGCATTAAGTAAGTGTGACAGAGAGACAAAGCTGCACATTTTTTTGCCAAATAGTGAGCCTAATCTGCCACCTATATATTTCATCTAGAGTTGTTATACTAAACAAAATCAGCATTTGTAAATCTATTTTTTTAGGAGATTTTAGTTGTAGATACTAATAATGTGGTGATAAAGTACAATGTTATATGCTACAAAATAGGTTTACAAATTTGTGCTTACAAGGTAGTAACTTAGTGTGAAATGTTTAATATAACAACTCTTGATGAATTGTATACGTGAACAGATTTGGTTCACTATTTTGCAAAAAAACTGGTTAGTTTATTCTCTTTGTCACCTTTAATTGATGCATGATAACTAGTTATTAATGATTTACAAAGTGTTTATAAAGGATTTAATAATGTATCTATAAACTGTTTATTAGCCATCTATAAGAGAATTCTTATTGTAAAGTGGTATCTATAGTAGAGTGCTGTGTGAATGTGTAAACGAGGACACAGATTGTAGTGTAAAGAGCTTTGAGTATCTTCATAATATAGAAAAGCACTATATAAGTACAGTCCATTTACCATTTATTTGCAGTATTTTTTATTTTATTTTGGAATTATAGTTTAATATATAAGTTGCACATCTTGGTTAGAGTATATATCTTAGGTTATAACACTGGTTTTATAAGCAGTAATCTTATAATCTATAAAAGTCAAAACAGAGTCAAACTATTTGTTTAAAGTATGCTTACGGGTACATCTGGTTGTTATCAAAACTGACGTTCAGACTTGGATTGATTTCGTTACAGCTCAGTTTGTGAAGTTAGGCTCATACCGGAACACTATAAGTTACGAGCGAGTGCAAGCTGCAGCTGATTTGTTACTTTCAGAGTGTGTGTTCTGAATAGTGAGCATTGTGCTGAGAGTTATGAAATGTAACAGACTAATGGATGGATTGAAACAGACAAGCAGGGCACCTGGCAGACCAGCTTCGCATATGTATACATGCAGAGTACACGCATGATGTCGACTTCCCAAACCCCACCCCACGCATACATACATTTTTGGAACTGTTGTTGTTTTTTTTTTTTCTTTATTCTTACATTTAAACGTGCTTTATTTCTCAGAACATGTAACATAAGGATAGGAGGGTTGCATTTTCATCTACATTTAAAAACACTAACAAAAGCATACTTTAAAAAAAAGTTGTTTGCAATTTTCACTTGCAGTCTAGACATCAATCATTTACGGGTTCAGTCTGTCGATTTTTGTTGGATTCATCCCTGTTTAAACTCAAGACGTCCTAATCAGTGAAATCAACTGCTGTAGACTAGGTCACAAGAAAAACTACGTTACTTCCACTCAACGCTGATTTTGCTTTTCCAAACTATTAATAAAGATTAAAAGCATCAGAGAAAAACTTCAAAAATGTTATTTGCCACGAAAGAGACATTTTCATCACAAGGATTACACCTTGTGTTGGCTTGCTATGATACTTTTAACAGTCTGAGTCCAATTTAGCAGAAGCTTTTGAGTTTTTAGATTTTGAATTTGGAAACGAGTTTTTACCATCCTTGTTACTTCTAAAATGAAGTGAAAATATTTATTTCTAAGTTAATACTTTAGTTTGTGTTATATAACTATTATATTCCATCTTTAGATGTTTTTGCCCTAATATCAAGTCATTTGTTCTGGGTTAGTCCATGTATTTTGGTCGAATAGGAGTTAGACCATTTGATCTCTCAGTTGATTAATTAGGCCAATTATTGTCATTAAAAAAGAAAACATCTGCATTGGTATACTACACTGATTAACAGGCAGGCACATCTGTGGGCAGCACAGTGTTGTAATCACCCCTTAGTGCCAATCAGTGATTCTTGTGATGAAGGTGTTTTTTTTGGCTCAACACTGCAGAACCCCAAAGGAAGTTCACCTGAACATAATGCTGAACAATATCGTATCTATCAGGAAAAACATTAAAGTCTTTCATTTACAAACAACTTAGATGGGTGCTTCCAAGATACTATTATATACAAATTGAGAAAGCTCCTTGGATGAGGAACGAAACGTCTTTCTTACTACAAATAAAGTCCAGTTGTTTCTGTATTGAACTTTTTTGCATTTATCATGTCCTGGATGACTGAGAATCTTCACCAGCATATTTCAAGATACTAATCACTTTGCTTTTCTACTATGGACTATCCAACCATTTTGTTAGCATTTAATCAAAAATGTTTCTTTTTAGTTTTTATGAAAGTTCATGCCCAATAATCCAGATTAAAAACAAAAAATCCAACAAAGTTCAGTCAGCTAATTTGGATGTTTTTTTTATTTTGGGGTTGAGATGTCTCGTCCTTCATCCATCAGTCTGAGGAGCCACAACAAACTCAAGCCCCCAGTATACTCCCATGTACGTCCGTTCACACGTACGTACGTACGTACGCGCGTACTGTACGCAGAGGGTTCAGACATCATACTCGAGTATCCACCCTGAGCAGCTGCAGTGCAGCTCCACAGACGAGGAGCGTTTACCTACAGGACAAACTGAGGTCGCTGATTGGTCATTTGCTGACACGCCTACTGAATTGATTGACAGGTTGGAAGAAAAAAAAAAAGAGCTTGCAGCCACAGCGGTGTTCTCTGTTTATATGTTGTTAATAAAAAGTTCTACAAAAAAGAAAAAAGGAAGCACTGGTCCTGCAGCCCACACATCAGCACATCAGACCAGCACATTAGGAAATGTACAGAACCTCCCACAGCCACGCTGGACCTGACTTTAATTCACTCGTAACAAATTTGTTAATTTCTCATCATTTCAGTCATGGTGTCAACAGAGGAGGAAGAGATCACTGCCTTTTGGCACAAAACAAAAGAAAAGGCCAGATCAGGGATGAAGGAGGGGAATTCAATACATTGGTGTCACATACAAAACAGTCCTGCGCCATGCAGTTTTATTGTGCGACACCACGTTTGTGTACGTGGTCGAAAACTTGAGCTTTGCGCGTACATGCCCTGCGGGGATACGCTTGTACCTCTGCGTACGTACGTGCGTACCTCTGCGTATGGACATGCTTACCTCTGCGTATGGACGTATGCGGGAGTATACTGGGGGCTTCACTCAGTCAGCCATCTTTTCCTGGATTGTACATGAAAGGCTTGACCTTTTGACCTTTTTTGTTGCCACTGTTCACAGCTAAAATAATATATGTGTCACGAATATTCAGTGTTGTATAAGCCTCAAAGTGATACTTCAGTGAAAGTACAAGCATCTTACTATAAAATTACTTTGGTAAAGGTTAGTCTTCTTTAAAAAAAATGTTACTTGAGTAAAAGTCTAAAAGTATCTGACTTTTAATGTACTTCAGTATCAAAAGTAAATTTCTCATATAAAATGTACTTAAAGTAAGAGTATTAAGTAAAAGTGAATGATTAGAATTTTCAAAACAACATTTATTGGGTGCAATATCCTGTGACAAACTTGGAAAGTATGAACTGAACAATGACAGATTGCTCTTTAAAAAGTCTGATTCTTATGAAGTATATTCATTCAACCTTTATTAACAAAGCTGTTAGAAAGTCCACATTGTTGTGTACCGGTAGTTGGTTTGTTTACTGAGCTCGGTTTTGTTTGGTTATGACTTGTTTCTTTCTGAATTTAATAGTTCCTATGTTCGTGAATGCACCATGGCTGTTCCAAAGCTAGTGAATGCACTGCTCTGTGTAAAGTGCAGTGCTAAGTTGGAGTATTTTTATTTATTTTTTCTCTCCCGACACGGACGGAGCCTTGTTGTTCAAGCTTGTTTGTGTTTTACTGGTTTACTGCTGTGTGTAAATACCAGAAGAAACACAGCAAAATAAATCACCCTTAAGTGGGGGGCCGTTTACATGGCACATATTTTGAGTGAAACATCAGCTTTCTCTCTGCGGTTCCACTGTTAATTTATGCCCCTTTTCCACCTCTCGGCGCGGGTCGGATATTGCACAATATTTCCCTGCCAGACGCGCGCCAGACGGTATTTCCACCATACTTCCGACCCACGCCGCGCCATTATTCTCTCATTATTCTGGCCCCCTTTCGGCCGAGGGTCCAGCCGACCCGAGCCGCGACTTCTGAAACACTGTCGGTCACTGATTGGTCGGGGGGAGGAGTCTGTGGGGAGGAGTCTTCTGTGTCTTTTCAAAACAAACGATCCTCCATCTTGTTTACGGCCCGTATCACACAGAAGCCTACTTGGCTCGTAT
>JARVLU010000583.1:18382878-18394012 GCA_031762415.1 Simpsonichthys santanae | reverse complement strand
TGTTTTTTGAATGTCCAGAGGACCAGACTTAGCTTTTTTAGATTTTTCTACCTGGATTATTGAGCATGCATCAAGGTGCATTAACAGTTTGTTCAAAGCCCAAAGATTAAACTGTAACTAGTAAAATTTGAGAGGTCTGTTAGTTTTGAAATAGTTCAAACATCTTGTTTGTTAGGTTTTAATGTCCTTTTACTAAAACTGAATTCCTCTAGGTTCCTTTTAAATGGAGGTAACTTCAATCAACACAGTCTGTACCTAAATGAAAATGAAAAATGTTATAATTTCTTGTCTCTTTACTTTGCCAGGTAAAGACACAAGTTCAGTGTCATATAAGTAGCATGCCTTAATATTTTTATGAAGTGAAAGCAGCTATTGGAAAATGTGATTTGCCTTTAAAACCCGCCAGTTAATGCTGCTTTCTATTTTTTTAACCATGTTTATAAATTATATTAAACTAAGTTATATAAACTTTGCTTTTGTCCTCTTTTCTGTTTTCATCAGGTGACGTTAGGTGGCACGCTAATAGGAATTGGCCGCAAAACGTCTGATTGCCAAGGAAACACTAAGTACTTCCGCTGCAAGTTCTGCAACTTTACATACATGGGAAGTAATTCCTTGGACCTTGAACAGCATTTTTTGTCCTCACATCCCAACAAAGTCAAAAGTCCACCAACCACCCCGCTGCTGGCTGTCAATAACCTGTCAACGCACGACAACCAGTTAAAAGGTAGAAGTCAAATCTCAGATGGGACCGAGCAAGTGGCGATACGAGCAGAGGATGACTCTTTGGTTGGGTACTTCATCCCAGTCAGGGGGTGTTCAGACTCACCGGGCTGGGCAGGGGAAGCCAGAAGAGGAGCTGTAGGAGGATACTATTGGTGTAAATTCTGTAGCTGGAGTTGTGAGTGGTCTGAGGGTTCGATGAAGCTTTTAGAGCACTATGAGCAAAGACACAGAGTGGGCGCAGGTGGCGCAACAAGTCCCAAAAACTTGACTCTTGCTGGATCGGACAGGGAGAGGGAAAAGGGGGGACGAAAAGATGGAGGCGATCACATGGCATCCAAAGGACGTAAAGACCAGTTGTCCAGCTCGTTCACCACCAGCCAAGGTAAAAAAAAAAAAAAGAACAATTAGTGGCAACATGTGGTAAGTAGCAAGCACAATGTTTGATTAAACTTTGCTGTAATTGTTTTCTAGGAGACTCAAACAGCAGTGATTCTGAAGCAGTTGTGACCAGCTATAACTGCCAGTTGTGTGATTTTCGTTACTCGATGGCGCACAGTGCGGATGTGATCATTGTGGCTCCGTTGCTGCTGCACTACCAGCACAACCACTCCATCCATCGCTGCTGCATTCAACACTGCGCTTACTGTCCTCAGGGCCTCTGCCAGCCACAGAAACACCTGGGGGAGGTAAGATAAAATTAAAATGATTTGTTGTTGGTGTTTTCTTGGCAATTGGGACATGGAAATACAATGTTAAACAAGAGCAAGTGTAAGGGTAACCGTTGCATTCCTTCCTTGTTCAGATTCCCTTGCTTTGTCCAATCTACCAAAGTACACTCCTTGCCCACCTTTATGCCAGCTGCCAAACAACACATTTTCAGTTGCTAAACTGTAAAAGGATGATTAAAATGTTAAAGATTTTTAATAATACACTTTAATTGGGTCCAAGTTGGGTAGAGGTTGGGCAGCCGACTTGGGACCAGAAAGTTGTGGTTCGATTCCCCGCCATTTCCACATGTCGGGGTATCCCTGAGCAAGACACCTAATCCCTAATCGCTCCCCAGGCACTTACATAGCTATCCACTGCTCCACCTGGGTGTATCTCAGGTGTAATGGGTTAAATGCAGAGAACTAATTTAGCCATAGCATGAGAACACATGACAACACAGAACTTTACTTTAATTCCAATTGCTAACTTTCAATTTTTGATGTGCTTTAAAACATAATATACGAGTCCTATTTCCATTGATAACTAAAGCGTCCAAACATCTAAACTCTGCTGTACTCATACTAAACTCCCTGCTAATTTGTTTCAACAGGTGTCCCACCCATTTGCTTGTCGGAGGTCTACCTGTCCTAAATGCTGCTCAAAGTTTCCTCAGCTCAACAAACAACAGGATGCCATCAGTTCCAAACCCGCCACCTCCACTTCACCGAGTGCGACCCCTCCTAACCCAAGAGGTGACCCTGATGTGATTTCTAATTCAACCTTTCACCCCTCTAACCCAGCACATCCTGTTGTCACACAAGGTATTTAAAGGCATAGGTCATTGTGCTGAAAATGAATACCATTTCCTTTTATTTATTTTTTCCCCAAAACATGGCTGCAATCAATGTGTCTAAATCAAGGTTTTAATTTCGTTGGTCTTAATTTTTCCTGCCCTTTTAGGCGTCACCCATTTGTGTGACCAGTGCGCGTTTGCTACCACTGACATCGATGTGTTGCTGCAACACTATGAAAGCTGTCATACCCTGATCAACCTAAAGGGGGCAGCCCCACAGGTCAAGTCTGAGGAGGAAGGTGGGGGAGACAAGGACAGAGCGAGAGGAGCGGGAGAGAGGCAGTACTCTTGTACGAAGTGCAACTTTATCACAGAAGTGGAAGAAGAGCTTTTTAGACACTACAGGTGAGCAGATCAGGAAAAAGATAGAATGTTAATTTTAATTTTGATATTTTTGATATAGTGTAATTTGAGAGCAAAAATATAGAAGTTGAAAGGATGGATTGTTTGTTAAAATAAAGGAGGGTAAGAAAAGAAGACTGGTGGAGGGAAGAATGTTAAAGAACAGAGTGGAAAAGCTGA
The DNA here is from genome assembly GCA_031762415.1 of Simpsonichthys santanae. NCBI lineage: Eukaryota > Metazoa > Chordata > Actinopteri > Cyprinodontiformes > Rivulidae > Simpsonichthys > Simpsonichthys santanae. The sequence continues at coordinate 18,391,203 of JARVLU010000583.1, read as the reverse complement.
GTTATAGGGGAGTTTTTTTTACAATCCAGCTGTCTTTAACAAAATCTTAGCTCTGAATCTTGGAGTTCATATCAAATATAAATGAAATAAAGCCAGAAAGTTTCATACCACCAGTACAATCAATCAAAGCTAAAAGGATTCCAAAAAACCAACAAAATTTTGGATTTAATTATGGAGGGTTCAGAACAAAGAACCATGGTGTATTGAGGAGAATAAAGTCCCCGGCTGAAAGAAATCTCATCACTCTGTAATAACTCAAATTTACTGAGATCACCATGGGCTTTTGTTCTGACTGAAAAATCGCATTGTACATTTGTAATTAACGTCAGTGCCATTTTATTTTGTGCAAATAAACATGTGTTTACTTTAGACAGTTCCCAAACTGTTAGCAGCATTTCAGATGTTGCTAAGTTTGATTACTCACGCCCTAGTTGATCATTTTGATCTAGTAGTCATTCAGCTCAGTAGTTCCCAAAGTTGGGGTCGAGATTCCATTGTGGGTTTTGAAACACCAATTCGGGAGTCTTACAAAGATCTTCCAAAGAATCAGTTAACTTTAAAAATAATCACCAATAGCATATTTAGCTTCACTGTTACAAAGTGATCAAACCAGTAGCCATAATGGCTAAAATATGTTAGAAATACTGATGACTCTTTTTTTGAAGGGCTTATTAGCAATGTTTGTATAATTTAAACAAGATGTGGATCTGGGCACCAGGGACCTGGAAAAGAAGAAGCGGGTAAAGATAATGGATGGATTGATGGATGGATGGTTAGTTATCCATTCTCTTAAATATCAGTCAAAAGCTGCAAAGTTTACGAACCGCTGATGGCACTGTCTTTTTTGTTCTATGATGAACTTTGCCTTAATGAATGCACATATTGGTCAAATCAGCTGAATAAAAAAAAAAAATACGGTAGTGTCCATGCCTCAGTTCTGTGAAACATTTACGAGCAGCGAGCGGGAACGCAGCATTTCTTTAAAATTTAACAAGATAAACACCTAAAAAAATTTTGTTTGCTTGACATTAAAGCAAAGGTGTGCCTCAGCTGAACTTTAGTTAATAAATGCACTTTGTTGGTTAAAACATGGCAAAATGAAGCCGACGAAATAAAGCGGCTTTAAAATTATTACACGCTCACCCACCCATAATGATGACAGAAACACCTATTTTTTATTTTTTTTAATTCAAACCTGTTGAATTCTTCATCATCTGTGTCGCTGGTGAAGAGTTCTGCAACTCCTGAGGTACCGGTAGTTGATGCAGCTGCCTCCTCTTCCTCTTCCACGTCCAGCAAACATCCTGGCCTTCCTGAACCCCAACTGGATGGATTCTTTAGTGACTGAGGTCCACGCTTTATCCATCCATCCATCCGTCCAAGGATGTGCTAGAATGTCATGTGGCGCATCTGTCCTGTAGCCATGAAGCTGTGCTCTCCGCCCATCATCCACTCCTCCTAATAGCTGCGCAGAGCTGCTTTGAAGTACACCAGTAGTTGTCAAAAGCCTAGAGGGCCCTTTAGCACCCCTAGCGGCCAAAGGTGATACTGCACTCAAAATGAATTGAAACGGTCATATCTCAGCCAAAAATTGGTCTAAAAATATGGGGAAAAAAATCCATAAATATGTCGCTTCGCCGTATAAGTCTCAGGACATGCAAATTAGGAAAACAAACTGCGACTTATACACCATAAAATATGGTATGTATGACCGGATAGTAAGATGACAGTGGCCCAGGGCTTGTGGTCTTGTACTTTACTTGAGGGTAAAATAAACCTTCTGAAATGTATGACGAGTGCTCCTCCTCTCACTGCTTCAGATATAGAACATATTCGAACAAACTTATCAGAGAAAACACTTCCGAAACACCAAGAATGAACTATGTTCAGTGCTGGAACTGCTGCTGTTTGGAACTGTTTGGAGCCAGAGCCGCTGCATGACCCACGTGACTTCCACATTCCATAGGGCGCCTCCGAACGTTTGTACACAAACAGCAAGCTACACGGTGAGAGGCAGACAGAACTTCCAGGTCAGACCGCTTGTTAAAATGAAATTGTGAAAACCGAAACTTAGCGCTCGTTATCCATTTTTCCATTTTCATTTTGTGCACAAAATCAGATTACGCTTTTTTATCCGATTTTTCGTTTTGGTTTAATAAACAGAAAATGAAAAACCAAGTGTGTTTTTGTTTTTTCATTTTTTGTTTCAAACAAAAAACAAACTGCCTGAATGTACATTCTACAAGGCCTTTGACTCGTTGGAACACTGCTTTATTATGAAAACATTTAATTATTTTGGCTCTGGTGAGAAATTTCATAATATAATCAGATTTTTTTACACCGATATAAGTAGCTCGGTCTCTCTGGGCTCGAGTTTGACCCCTAGTATTTCTGTGCCAAAATGTATCAGATAAGGCTGTCCAATCTCCCCAAAACTATTTATATTAACAACTCAAATGCTTGCTTTATTAATTACCCAAAATTCAAATTTGCATGGTATTAGCATTTTTGGTAAATAATACAAGATAAGTCAATTTGCTGATGATACAACACTTTTTCTAAGAGACAAAACTATGGTAGACATGGCACTAAAGTCTATTTTAACCTTTTCCGGGACATCTGGTCTGTCGCTCAACACTGATAAATGTGAACTTCTGGTCCATTCTAGCACTGAGACGTCTGTTGCCTCCATTAAAATTAAGTCTGAAGTTAAATATCTGGGAATATTGATCTCAAAAAATGATATTAGAAAAGAGGAGGAAAACATAGAAAGATGCTTAGATGGCATGAAGAGGTCTTTGAACCATTAGTTGGCTAGAGATCTTACAATTTTTGGGCCAACTCTTTTATCCAAGGGTGAAATGTCATTCTGTTTTTTTTCCCCTCTGACAAAAACATAAAGAAATCCGGTCTGTGTCTTGTCAATGACGGGTTGAGTCGCTTGAGGACAATGATCCACGTTTTTTTTTTTAAATAGGAGAAATTGCGGAAGTTCTGGTAATTCTCTTGTTAAAAAAAATTCAGGATTATCGTTTTGGAATCTTTCTAAGAATGAAAACTTCTTTACCAGAACCGTATTCCATCTAAAGAGCACGTTTCTTGTCCAACAATAAACAAAAAAATCCCTTGTGGAATATTCTATATCTATATGGATCTCGAGGCACTCCTTCCTCAGCTGCCACTTATATCTTTTGTATGCTATTAGCTGTTTTAGTGTCGCACAAAAACATGGTCTAATATATACGCAAATTTTTATCCAAGAACTGAAATATTTACCATATCGGGAATTTTTTTAACTTAGAAACTAAACGTTTAGCAATTGTGATAATCTTTAATGGATATATATAATTTTGAATGGATTTCTTGAAGGTCTTGAATGGTCAGAATTTGGGGGATATTTAACCTGAGAACTTGAAGGTTGAACATTTTGGGCAGTTTTTAACCGTTTCAAGTTATTGACAGTTTCAGAATTCTCATGACGATTTGCTTGTCAATGACGGGTTGTGTCCCTTGAGGACGATGACCTACGCTGTTTTTCATTGGAGAAAGTACGGAAGTTCTGGTAATTCACTTATTAAAACTGCAATTTCAGGATTATTTATGTGGAATCTTTCAAGGAATGGAAACTTCTTTACCAGAAACCTTATCACATCTTTGACCCGATCTTTAACATGCCAATTTACTACAAATTTGTCGTGGATCATTTAAAAGATTTTTCTATGTTTGCTCCTGAGGTCCCTCTTCAAATGCTGATAAAATGCTTTGTATTCCAATAGCATGCTCAGCGTCAATTGAACTGGTGGGTAAACTTCTCTGGGTTTGTTTAGCCAAATAATGTACTCTTTCCAGCATTGGGATTGTTTTATCTTAGAAACTAAATGTTTAGTAAATTGTGATCATTTTTAATGGATATATAAATTTGAATGGATTTCTTGAAGGTCTTGAATAGTCAAAATTTGGGCGGTATTTAAACTGAGTTCTTGAAGGTTGAACATTTTGGGGAGTTTTTAACTGTTCCAAGTTGTTGACAGTTTCAGAACTCTCATGCCGATTTGCTTCGGAAAATTCATGTCTTGAATTACTTCCACATGCTGAATTTTCAGAAAGTGTGACTGTTTCCTTCCATTTCTGTCGTTGCTGTTCAAAGTGTGCTTTCAAATGTCTTTCGATTATTTCCAAACCATCAACTTCATTATGGACTTTCAATGCCAAATCATTCAGTTGCTGGATCCTTGCTGTGGAATTTTCCATCACTCTTGGAATGACCTGTCCACTGGTTTCGAACTCAAATGAGTCAGAACTTCTCCTTTGGCTTTGCATTTTGGCTAACACTTGCTGTCAGTCTTCTGTCTTCTTTCCAGAATGTGATCTATTGAAAATTCAGTCCTATACTGTACAAGCCTTTTTGTGATGTCATGTGATGCATGAAAGGGGCCGGATTTCCGGCTTGGAGACAGCCCGCCGGCAGTGTTGCCAGATAGAGTTGAGGTTTTCCAGCCCAAAAATCTGTTAAAAACCGCTACATCACACAAAAACCTGCCCAATCAATATTGTTATATTTACTGTTTTAAATAATATGAACTCACATTACCCAAGTTAATTTAAGACTATGTGGCAAAATGCAACAATCCAACAAAATCTGCCCAGAGTGCTCTGCGTAAATGACCAACCTATACACCGCTGGCAGACCGGGAGTGGAGCTCGCGCTGAGCTGCGCGCCTCGAGCTGCGTTCACTGACCGTTCAGAAAGTGTCACGTGACACATCACATACAACATCCTGATGGTGCGCAATAATCCAAGCAGGAGAAGAAAAAAAAGAAAAAGAAAAATCCAAGCAGGAAAAAAAAAAATAGAAAGTTAAATTAGGTCCACTGGATGGGTTAAAAAATTGTAGAAACGTTTCCTCTTTTATCCAACAGACTTTTTCAGTCTGAGCTGTACTAGCTTATATGAAAGAATTGTATTGATCCCACAGAAAATTGTTGTGCCAGAATTTTAGCATAAGGAACAAACACAAGAATCACACAAGATATAAAAAACAACAATGAATATAAAAATACCAAGAATTAAGATCTTAAACAGGTCAGGTTTAGACAGAAACATTAAAGTGTTTATTGTGGTGCAGAATTAATTTTTTATTTTTTTTTTATTTTTTTGGTGTGTAGGAAAGAAGAAAGGAGTTGAAATGTTTGAGAGCCACAGGGTGGTTCTGTGGTAAGAGTCCAGTGTGGCATGCAGGGATGGTCTGAAGCACTTTTCTGAGCATATAAATATACAGTAAATAGAACCTTCTCATAGTGGAGTCTAGTGTCCAAAACTGTCATAAACCAGTTTATTGTTGTCATTCAAAACAAGTTGTTCATGTGATAAAGGAGGACCATCAGCCTAACAATGCTCATTAGTACCCTGGAGCAGGGGCTGAGTGATTGTAATAGCATTGTAAGAGGGGGACATTTGAACACGAAGACCTCTGCTCATGTTTAACGATGGACGGTTTCTTTTCACAAAGATGGCCCTGCCTCCTCTCTCAAAACAACATGCCTCTCTCTATCAAGAAGGTGAACATCTTCAGTGTGCTAAAGATGTATTGTATCAGACTGAAGTCTTTCAGAGGAAAGACAAAACATTTCTACTTTTTTTAACCCATCAGGAGGACCTGACTTAATTGTTTTTGATCCCATATGAACATGCAGATGGATTCATAACGACTGCTCCTCTTTTCACATTTAGAAGATAAAAACTATGATCAGTGCACACACACAAATATGCTAAGCTTATTTTACATAACATTTACTATGGTTGATTTTGAATTATTACCTTTAATGTTGATTAGATTGTTGGCTGGAACATTGAACATTTGAAGGCTGAACTTTTACTCCTCTATACAATCCATTGTGATTTGCTCAAGCCACCATGGTGGTCTAAGCAAATTTTGGTTTGGAACATACAGTCTTTTATTAATTCCATTTTTATTACTCAGTTGTTGTTTTTTTTACCTGGGCTAAATATGCATTTTTAAAACCAGCTGTCCTGTAACTGTAACTCATTACTAATAATAAAGTAAAATAGAATAAAATAAAAAATTCCACTTAGGGGGCCTCCAAGTGTCCCTAGGGCCCTAAGCTGCTGCTAGTTATGCTTTGGTCCAACCCTGGATTTGTGTTCAGTACATGGTTGAATCAAATCTCCCCAATAACTGTCGGGGAGGACGGAATGTTGATGATGTCCATCCATTCCGTGTTAGTCCAGAACGCACATCCATCAAACTTGACAGGAGCTGCAGGCCCATACGATTTCTGGAGTTGTCTTTAAGCAAAGCAACTTGAGAAAAAGCTCTTTCAACTGGTGCATTCGATATAGGGAGGGTGAGGAGTTTAATTACACCAAGTGTTAAATCCTGAAAGCAGTGGTTTCCTCCAGCATCTTTAAAAGATTCCACTTCCAACCAGAATGCATCAATCGTCAGGCCAGTAGAGAATCCTGCACAGGCAACATTTCTCCACTGTGTCTCAAGTGAATCTGGTGAGCCTGAAAAAAAAACTCCTTTGGCAGCTGTTGGAATTTAATACTACAGGACACAACTGATGTGGGACACAGGAGCTCCAGTTTCTGGAGCAACTCCATGGATGCAGGTAAGCACATTTGATATTGGGTCACGAGTTCTTTTAATAGGCCTATGCACCGTGTAAGAACCACATGTTTTTTCTCAGCGGAGAGAGACAGCTGAGAGAGAACTGGCCTCCAACTTCTGACAAAATGTGGTCTCTAAGTTGGCATCTGTAGGTGATAGGTCGGGGAGGACGGAATAGACGATTTTAGGTCAAGTTCTATGAGCTGCTGTTCATTATTCATCTGTAGAACGCTCGGCTTCACTATGCGTTTCAGTGTGGACATGTACAGCCGGTTGAGGTCCCGAAACACAGCAAGGCTATCCCCAGTCTCCAGCTGAAAGCACCTGTTCACTGCTTTTATCTCTGACAGTATAGGATGAAGAAAATGCAAAAATAGACTGTTGGTCTTGTCTTTATACATTTCACCCAGGAGCCGCGCTGAATAGAAGTGCTCAGAACCAGCCACTAAGTTAAAATGTAAAGTGAGAGCATATTCTTGTTCAAGGATTCTATGAATGGAGTCTGCTGTAACTAACCAGCGAGTGAGACTTGGAGAGATCAACTTTAAAGGACATCCTCCATCATTGATTGTCTCATACGTTTGACGTTTAGCTGAATGTGCAAACCAGTTGTAGGTTTCCCTGATCATATACTCAATATTGCTTGGGTGCTGCTGCATTGCTTTTTGAGCTACAATGTCCAAGGAGTGACATACACACCTGATTAACTGCAGGTCCAGCTGCTTCTGTTTGAGCAATGTATATACAGAATGATGTCTTCCAACCATAACACTCGCTCCATCTGTTGCTATGCCAACCATATTTGCAATGTCCAGGCCATTAGCTTGCAAAAAGTCTATAATTGCATCAACAATCCCTGCAGCATCCGCACTTGAGAGTTCGATTAGCCCCAGATAAGTGCTGACAAATCGCATGTGTTTCTTTGATCGGTACTTCACACATATGCAAAGTAACTTGTTCACTGTGATGTCGGTTGTTTTGTCCAAGTAAAGCGAGTATGGTGAGTCACTGATGTCCTCTCGAAGTTCTTCTTGAAAGTACGGTGCCAAAACAGAGTTGATCACAGCCGTACACTTGGTTCTGTGCATCTGAAAGGCTCCTATCTCATCCCGCAGAATGTCAGACAAGTCATCCACTGCATTAATTGAAGTGTGGCAAGCTACGTATGTTGCAATGCGGAGTTCACGGCGTTTCTGGTTGTCACAAATCCCACTGCCAGCATTACTCACCATGAAATTTTTGACCGTGGGAAGGCACCGCATTTTGTGCTTCTTCGTTTCAGCATGGTCCTTGAGGTCCTTCAGGTGGGCCCGAATATCTGTACTGCAAAATTTGCAGTGAGCCTTGCTGTCATCATTTTTAGATGGCATTATCCATGATTTAAGCTCGTTTTCACTTTCCCACTCTTTTCTGTAACTTTTCTTATATTTTCCCCACTTTGGCATCTTCCTCTAGGTTTATCCAGTGCTTAACTTGTAAAAGGCTTGGGCTGGCTGTATGGATGGAAAATGGCGGACAGACATTTGATTTGATTTGATTTGATGTTTATTTATTCATTTTAAAAGAACAATAAATAAAAAAACAGTTTCATCAGATACAAGAACACAAATAGGATTAAATGAAAGGAGCAGAAAGAAGAAATCTTATTATGTCTGCCCCTTATTTCACAGTTTGTTCAAACAATGATAACCTT
>JARVLU010000583.1:18330405-18347651 GCA_031762415.1 Simpsonichthys santanae | reverse complement strand
GGGGGAGTTACAGAACAACTGCACGAGAAATAATGAGGGATTATTTCTCCATCTGGGTCTGTGGTCTGGACTTTATCTGACCAATAAGCCTCTGTAAAGCTAGGAAGGGCAGGTCTTGGATTCTCCTTTAATCCCACTGTCTAGATCTGCCTGAACAGCTGTGTCTGTGACATGAATGAAAACAAGTGATCACACTTTAAATAAAACAGTAAAAAAACAAGGGAAGCTGGAAGCACAAACTCTGACAGCTTTCAGAGTATCAGTAAGATTTTCTCTGCAGGACTGTGAATGTTCTTCATGTGGAATCTGCTGTTTGTTGCTTGTTTTGTACCAGAAGAGCCTTTTTATGGTCTTCTACCCTCGTGACATTATGAAGAGGCTGTTTTCCAACAGGACTGAGGAAACTACTAGCCCAATGTTTGCAGATGAAACAAGCCTTTATTCAGAAAAGATACAGTAAGTTATGTTATGATGGAAACCCCCTCAGCACTGGTTTACTGGTCCAAAACAGAAGAGGACACATGACCCACTATCAGCTGCATGAAAACAGGCTCAGGTTTTGGTGGGACAAGATAACAAGCAAAAGTTCACACTAGGAAAACTAAATGTTTAACATAAAATTCAAAAGCAGGGTTCTGCTCATTCACATTAGAACCAACACTATGGTACAGTAAGATATCTATGGAGCTTCAGTACCAAAATATATTCTAAAACCAGTTTGGGAGGAAGATTTGGGATGATCCTTACTAAGGAAAAGTGGAAAAAAGGGAACAATTGAAAGTTGTATATCATCTTCATCTTTCTAATGTCGACTTGTCTAAGATGGCCGTAAAATATTTCCTGCCTCTATTGCTCACAAAACTTGTCGACAGTATTTTCAGAATGCTACTGGCCATAACCAGATGTAATTTGAAACATGATTGTAATTTATATGTTTGGGAGCAGACTGGCCAGTACCCTCAATGACCACACTGGTTCAAAGTTCATCACGTTCTAACATGGAGGATAATCTTAATAAAGTGTTAACAAGCTCATCCTCCTGCTTATAACATGCTGCTTAGGCATGTTACGCAACATGTCTGGATAATATCAGCTACAGTAGTCCCTCGCTACTTTGCGGTTCGTTTATAACACAGACTCGCTCTCTTTTTCAAAATAAGATTGGTCATGACACACAATTAGCTGATTGATGAATGAGCTGCACAAATTTAATGGAAATTTTATTTAAAATAAATTATTTTAAAGTGTTTACCACCTGCTGCACATTTGTGCAGCCCACACTGCCGGATAAACTTCCTGCTGCAGCTGATCAGCTGTTTTCTGGGAAGAGTGGAAAAGTGGGTGTGGCCAAGAGCACTTGCAAGTGGCAAAGAGCCGAGGAGGCAGGGAGCTGAAATCATGACATTCTGTGTCTTTTAGAGCTTTTAGAGTTTAGAAGCATTGTTTAGAACATACTGTATATACAGTATAATAAAATGAACTGCTACTTATTACTTGTACTGCTATTCCTACTTGGTGGTTTTTCACACATGGCGGGTCTTCAAGGTATGGATCCCCTGTGATAAACGAGGGACTGTATCTCCTTCATCAGGGGTTCTCAAACTTTATATTCCAACCTACAAATTTGAAGGTCAATATAAAGAGGCAATGAGCAAATCCTTTACTCACAACCTAAAGAAACAGTTGTGTTTGCTTACAATAGTTTGTCTTGTGACCCTAAACTGCTCTAAGTTTTGACAGTAATGTGCACGGTAGTTTAGTGATAATGACACCAACAAAGGCCAAAGCTGCAACCTGCCTCAGAGCTAAGCACCTTTAAATGCAGAACAGACTAAACACACTCAGACAGCTTGTGGCTTCAAGAGTCAACACATGTGTTGCTCTTACTGCAGCCAACATTCTACATTTACAGCTAAAAAAATCTAAATTTTACAGCTAATTTTCTACTGCTTCAGTCATGCTCTGATTCTAACACTGCCCCTCCCTCGCTCACCTCGTGCACTCTTTCTTTCTGTGTGCACACAGCCACACCGCTCTGCACTACATACACGTTATTGCATCATACCAATGCATTTCAGTGCTGTGCAGCTTCACCTGTGGTCTGGGTTTGGATTGACCAGTCATTCAGTTCGGATGATTCAGAGTCTGGACCTTGAGAATTGCTGTCCTACTAAAGGCTAAACTTTATCTGGCAACCCTTCATTAAAGAGGTTAAAACATCCCAGAATGCATTGCATTAGTCACTTTTAAGCTTTCAAAGTGGTGTGGACACACACACAGATGAACACATTTGTATTGCATTACTATGAATGGAAACATGTTGCTCAAAGGCAGGGAGTACACCCAGGTGAAAGTAAAATTTCAAGAGTTGCAGCTTCTTTATTTTCAATAATTGTCGTAACACTGGCAATTATTGTGCCTGATGTCAGCATCTTAATCTTCTCTAACCTAGTTAGCACAGTTGGTTCTTCTTGTCTCCTTTTCATGGGTGTTTTTCAATATTGTCATTTATTATGGGTGTAAAAAGCCAGTAACAAGAACAAATGAAGAAAGGAGAGGAGTAAAGGCAGAAATGAGGAGGAAGAGAGGCGTCAAAGTGACATCCTGCAGCTTGAGAACAGGAAGGGCCTGTTGTGAACACAGCAACAAATATTGGCTATGCCAGGCTAATCAAAGACAGCTTGAATTACAGCTAAGCAAATTATAAGGTCTGGTACGGGTGGAGGATTCCCCTTGAAGAGGACTAGAAATCCCCTTTCCTCTTCTGGCAGGCTGAGCTGAAATAGAGCTGAACTCTGGTTTACAGCTTCAACTCACTGGGCCTGGTGACGGCACATGTGAACATGTGCCACTCAGCAGCGCTCTTGGGTTTTCCTCTTTTTCGTCACGCTGGTTCCTCTCTGCAGCTTTAAAGCGTTCTGTGTTGTTTTTACACGACATGCATGATTACTGCGTCTCCTGAGCATTTTACTGAGTCCATACCAGAAACTTACTTTACTTTAGGATTAAACTGTGTAACACTTTACAATAAGGTACACACAATTTGATTAACTACCAGGGAACTCCTCAGGAACAAATCAGGAGCTGATGGTAGTTAACCAGTACTTACTGGGGAACACAGAGCCAACCCTTATTAGGGGACTACTGGTTAGTTACCACAGGAACAAACCAGTAGGTAATGGTCAGGTAGTGATTAAGTAATGACTAGTTCCTCAGTAAGTACTTGGTACGATGCTTCACTACATCAGTGAACAAAACAACAGCCGGACAATGATTTGGTGTCAGTAAGTGATAGTCAGACATAGTTAAGATGACACCAGTACAAGATTATGAAACTGATCATCAGTGGTAAGAATCCAATAAAACAGTAACCAGTAGGAAACAGGTTTTTGACACTTATGAGCTGTGGCCTCACTGGTGCAGGGTTTATTCAGAATCCACAAACCAGTAGTCCCCTAATAAGGCTTGGCTGTGTGTTCCCCAGTAAGTACTGGTTAACTACCCATTAGCTCCTGATTCATTCTTCTTTAGTTTCCTTGGTAAATACCCATTAGTTCTGGATTAGCTCCTCTTCATTTACAAGGTAACTAACCAGTAGTACCCTAATGAGGCTTGGCTGTATGTTCCCCAGTAAGTACTGGTTAACTACCAATTAGCTCCTGATTAGTTCCTGATTCATTCCTGAGGTCTTCCCTGGTAGTTAATCAAATTTTGTGTGTCTTATTGTAAATTGTTACTGGTTATTTTAAATAAACAATCCATGCCGCAAACTCAGGTATCCGCCTCACTGAAGCTCCCTGAGCAGTAGCGATGGGGAAAGACAGACCCCACCCCCGTGTCCCTCCATTCGTTCTGAGGCTGTCTGTCACAGCCTGTTGTGTGTCTCTGCTCTGCTGTGACAGACAGTCTCAAAAAGCGAATGTAGGGGTGGGGTCTGTCTTTCCCCATCACTACTTCTCAGGGAGCTTCAGTGAGGCGGATACCTGAGTGAGCGGCATGGATCGTATATTTAAAATTATCAAGTGTGACCAGAACCAAGCCTGCGGGCCACTGGGAAATGTTTCGGCGCTCCCGATGGCCAGTCCACCCTTCACGGATAATGCTCTGGTTGGTTGCCTTCCATCAATCAGCCAATCGTTTGTCGTGTCCAATCTTAGGTTTGAAAACCCGTGAAACAGGGAGTCCACAAAAGTCGAGCCGCAAAGTATCGAGGGACTACTGTAGTTAATATTAATATCTGATGCAAGTCTAAATATGAATCTCTTTAGTTTCTAATGTTGCCTGTTGTTCTGTCTCCGTAGCGGCGCAGAGGTAGTGGGGTTTTCTGCGCCAACTGCCTGACCACCAAGACGTCTCTGTGGAGGAAAAATGCTAACGGGGGCTACGTCTGCAACGCATGTGGTTTATACCAAAAACTACATTCGGTAAGTCATAAACACACGAAATGATTTGGTGTTTCAACAACTGTGTGTTGTAATATAGATTGCCTTAGGCAAACTGAAAGAACAGAGTTTTATGAACATTTAGCATTGAATGATTGTATGATATGCAGCGTGTGCCTGATTTTACATAAGATTTAGTTTTGCAAGAGAAAACACGATGTGGCAAAGTCATTTATTGTGTAGAACTAAACACTAAAGCCTGGTTGTGTATAATTCAGTGTTACTTATAACATAAAATTTAGCATCATTTAAAAGATTTTCTGTCAGATGATTTAGTGTCAAATATTCCCATTTCAGGCACAATTGTACTCAAACACTTGTCAGTGCTCATTTACATTCTGAAGATTTATTTTGAAACATTTGTTCAAATATTAGTCATCACTTAAAATATGTTGATCCTGAAAAATAAACTTTTTTTGTTGTTGCTTTTTGTAAAAACGTTTATCCTAAAAGTACCAACAAATTGTCACAAAGACGTAAAACAGTCTGATCAGTTTTATTTATTTACTTATTTACTTGCAGCTCTGAGAATAGATGCAGCTGATGACAATTCTAAACATATTCATTTTGGAATTATTGTTAAGAAAAAGATAAATCTGACCTTGGTTAGGGAATAAGGAAGTTTACTGATGGACTGAATAAAAATTAACTATTCACCTTTTAATAGAATAAATTAATTGTTACAAGTATTGTAATCCTGTAACTGGTGCAGATTCTCAGTCATCCTGGATAGGGTAGATCAGGGCTATTCAACTGGTGGCCCGCACGTGACTTCAATCTGGCCCGCCAATGACTTCCTTCATTTGCCCCACTTTGAAAGAAAAAAGAAAAAAAGTATAATTGTTTGACTTTTTAGGAACGTCTGTGCACTCCAGCTGTACCTGGGGTCTCTCGACTCTATGGCGCTGTTCTGTTGTGGTCCAGAAGCTGAAACGTTTGGGAACATCTGATCTAACAAACCCCAGCAGGAAGACACTGGAGAGTGATCTGCATGCGAGTTGAAGCTTTGGACATTTCAATTTTCTATTTGATTTGAGAAAGCAGCACAGATTAGAACCAAAACATCTTCAAACAAATACAAGAAAAACATCCATTCTTTTAATACCACTTGTAATATCAACAAGTGAGGAAATGTGTTTGAGTAATAACAATTATTTTAGTTATTAAACTAAAGCGCTAAACTCTGATCCACTCGTTTTATACTCGTAAAGTAAAGGTTGTTCTTCTGCCACGTTATGGACTGCTGTGTTCCAGAACCAACACACTTCATCCACTAATCATCATTCCTCCTGTGTGGTCAATTAGCATATGATGCAAATGAAAATGTGCAGAATGTACTTCTTCTGTGTTCTGTGAATCCCACTGTGAACATGTATTATTGTGTGGAGAGAGAAAAAGAAAAAGTCTGGTTAATTTGTCAGGTGCTGGATGTTCCAGAACCATTCGGCTCATGCAGCGAACACTTCCCGTGGAGTGAGAAATATGATCGAATGAATCGAGTTTACCATCCTAGCCTGGGGAAAGTCGACGGAGATCCCAAATTTAATTAGACTGAGCAAAGTGCAGCAGAGATAAAGACCCAGGCTGGTATTTTGTTGACTTGAGAATATCACGCTCATTCAGACATGTTCTCAAGGTGTTCAACCTAATTATGCTCTGTATAAATATTGTTAATTATTCACGACTTTTGAGTTACACGAGTCGTGATTGCACATTTGTTTTTGTTGTTTTTTTCCAGCTCAGCTTGTAAAACTTTTAAAGTAAACGTTTAAATGTAATAAATCAGACTTTTAATAAATGAGTGGCCATGTTTCAACACTTTAAAGGATTAGCTACTGAAGGAATTTGCAAAGATTCAAACTACAGCACCGTTTCCCCCTTCCTGCCCCGTTTATGTCCTTGGTTCCACCCGTTCATCTCATCTGACGCTCCAATCACGTTCCGACTCCCTCCACTCTTGGCAGTCTTCACGACAACCATATTTTATATCCCATAATAAAAGTTTTATACGCTCTACACACATTATTAGAGAGGATAGCAGCTAGTAAAACACTTGAGAGTCCGAGAGGGGAAGGGAGAGTTATGAATAAAATGGCAGAAGAGAAGGAAAGAAAAGGAAGACGGATGAAAGTGGAGGGGAAAGGAGACCATCGCGTGAAGTGAGATGAAAAGATCTGGAGAAAATGCCGAATTAAACATTCAAAAACAGATGGGGCGACATACGATACAAGTTAAAACGGATGAGAATTATGCAGCACGTTAGCCCAGGTAATAGACCAAACCATCACTTTCATCATAAAAGTACACAAATCTAAGCAGCCGTTTTCATCTGAGCAGGTTGTGTGTACACGGTTATACAGAAAACTCCCTAAAATGAGTGCACTTATTACATAAACATCAAGTTACCTAATTAAAGAACAAATATGGAGGGAAAAGAAACATTTATTTCATTTGTGAAATGTTCCTGCTTTGACCGACTTACTCTTCCTGAATTGTTTTTGACAACTTCCAGCAACAACTTGTTCACCTTTTTCTAAAGATGAGTGCGTTGTTTGGAATTTTTCTTTTCCATTTTTTTGTTCCCGACCTTCGTCTCACCTCTTCTTCTTCCTTTGTTCCCCATTTCTCAATTGTGATTTCTCTCACCTTTTTGTTAACTGCTCAAAAACAAGAGTACAAACTCTGAAAACTGTAGAGAAGAGGAGGAATGTCAGCGATGTTAACATGTCATTGTTTTAAGCTGTCACTCTTAATGTAACATGTTCTTGATACTGGTTCTGAATTGTGTATAAAAATCATTAGTGGCCAACCTTTTTATTAATTTCTACATTAACACAGTTGTGCTTTACGTGGCTGCTATTATCAGCTATAATTTCAGGGATTTCCACAAGTTATAACAATATAATATACACGTATAAAAAAAAGACATGCTGGGAATCCCTTTTCAAGCCTCTTCCTTTTTTCTCTCCTTTATTTTTATATTTAAATATATGTGGACATTAACGTAACATGTATAATAAAATGTAAGAAAATTCTGGAGAAGCAGAATTTGCCCAAAATCAATCAGGCATTTGAAAGTTTTAACTCACATCCAGGAACATTACTGCCTGATCATTTTAACCTTCCAGTATGAAAGTTATTTATTTGTTGAAATTCTTTGAAAATTTTTTGAAAAGCTGTTGACGTTTATTTTAACAAGGGTCCACATTTAGGTTTCTACTACTGATTTTAGTTTTATTTATGTTTTTGACCACTGGAATGGGCTAATTACCCAGTATTTTGTTTTGTGGGTCTAATTGTGCGTCTATTACTCTTTAAAACTGTGAACTGTTCTCTTTTTTAACTAAAACACAACAGTTTTTCTGACAGTCGGGACCTTCCTGTAACTTAGTGTGAGAGCTTTTGCTGTAGGACTGAACTTGTCTCCTCAGGGCACAAATGATTTACATAAGATGCAAGTGCTCCCCCTTGTGGTTGGGGCAAAGAGTACATCCATGTGGGGTGGTGCTCGTGTTACTGTGGTGCTCACTTTAGCCAAACCTGCGTGAATTAAAACCTTTTAAATGTGTCTTAGTTTTATTTCCTTGATTCTGTTAAAACTGTTTAGATTTAGATTTTTCAACTAAATATAAATACACTTTATGTTGAGGCAATCAGTGTATTGGCATGTGCTAATTTAAGGGCAGAAAGGATTTTTTAAGTTGCCTGATTACTCAAAAAACATTGACTTATTTTTTTTAAATCCAGGCTTGATTA
This sequence comes from Simpsonichthys santanae, assembly GCA_031762415.1. Taxonomy (NCBI): domain Eukaryota; kingdom Metazoa; phylum Chordata; class Actinopteri; order Cyprinodontiformes; family Rivulidae; genus Simpsonichthys; species Simpsonichthys santanae. Next base: position 18,339,453 of record JARVLU010000583.1, on the reverse strand, counting down.
TGCCATTTGTGTTCAAAGCGGTTATTTAATCAACGAAACCACTTATTCATTAAGTTTCATCATCGTCAAGTAATTCTGGGATATGTTCACTTGACAGTTATGAAGTCACCAGCTTGGTTAGTGTAATAAAGCAGAAGAGGAGAAATTGTGTAATAACTCTTTTTCTTTTTTCTAAACTTCTACTTGTTTCCTTTCTTCATAGACACCGAGGCCGTTAAACATCATCAAGCAGAACAACGGAGAGCAAATCATCCGACGGAGAACCCGAAAACGCCTCAACCCAGATCCACTCTCATCGGAAAACCCCACCCCCAAGCAGCAGCGAATTGCCAGCGAAGAGCGCATGAACGGGGAGGAGACGGACCGAAGCTGCTCGTCGGTAAAAAACCAACAGCCGTCCCCTCGCTCCCGCTCGCCCCGATCCACTCAAGCCTTCTTAGCAAACCAAACGCTGGAGATACACAGACGCATGCCTCCTCTCCTCCTCCCGACTCATCCTCCCCCAGCTATGGTTGCCGAGAGCAACGGGGCCATCTCCGAGGTAGGGGTAACGTCAAAAGTTGAGGGAGGAAAGGGGGGAGCGGGCTCAGAAAGAGGCAGCCCAATCGAAAAGTACATGCGTCCATCGAAACCTTCTAGTTACTCACCTCCAGGGTCACCCATTGAGAAATATCAGTATCCACTTTTCTCGTTACCCCTCCCTTTAACTATCTCACCTGATCTGACACCTGAGTCCGACTGGCTCAGATTCTGGACCAAATATAAAATGGCAGCCACCTCTGGGGTCCCTGGGAGCATCAGTAATCTCAGCAGCCCAAGTGGCCTCAGTAATAACGCCCATCATCTGGGTCCGATGGTGACTCCTGTACAGTATCATCAGCAAAGCTACACGGTGCCTTACTGTGCCTCTCCCTACTCTCCCCTCCCACCTCCTCCAGCCCCTGCCTATCCCCCTCCTCATCACACCCAGAACTCCACAGCCTCGTCAGAAAACGAGGTTCCTTTGGATCTTGCGATACGGCAAAGAGATCCGAGCGTTGCAAACACGCACATGTCAACGAACGGCGCTGAGAGGAGACGGCTGGAGTCGCCTCTAACCGAGAGGCTAACGGGGAGCTGTAAAGAAGAGAAAGAGGAGGAGGAGGAGATGACGGATGAAGGAGGGAACCTAGGTGGGAATGCAGGGAAGGAAGTGCAAGATGATGCGATAAGACGTCAATCAAGTGCTCCTTCAAATTTCACGAAGGTGGACGCAGCCACGCAGAACGACCCGACCAATCACTGCATCCACTGCGGGATCTACTTCCTGGATGAGGTCATGTATGCCCTGCACATGAGCTGCCATGGCGACAAGGCACCGTACCAGTGCGGTTTTTGCCTTCACATGTGCGTGGATCGTTACGACTTCACCACGCACATACAGAGGGGCTTACATCGGCACGCAGACAAAACGCCGCAGCAGAAGGGTCATTCGCGGGGCGGCAAGACTCCGAATGCCACGGTGGCACCCGAGCACGACTGTCCACGTGTGACAGACGACGAACAAAAAGATGGAGAGGTCACGGGTAACGGTGATGAAGTCATAGGAACATGTCAGGACAACCAAGAGAAGGAAAGTATCGCCAATGAAACCAGCAACTTTAAAACAGGTGCTGAAAAGGAAGTGAAGGGTGGAAACAAGGAACTGAGAGGCCAAACTGTGTCAGATGTCAGTGATGAGATCTCAAAACCTACAGAGATCTTGACTGTAGCAGAGTCTAATAAGTGTGATGGGCTCTCCGATGGAAACTAAACATCTTTGACTCAAACCATTAAAAACATGTTATTGGATGAATGGGCTCTAAACTCCCTGGGGATTAGCTCGTTTCTGAATGAGCCTGGGCACAAAATTGAACGCATCCTTATGCTGGAAGCTGTCAAACGGTCAAAAATAGAAAACGTTTGCAGCTGAACTTGCAGCAGAAGCCGGCCGGAGAAACAGCTTCTCTTGAGTAACGGCCACTCGACAGCGCGGTGGAGAGAAGTCAACGGGGTGCTGGCATCCAGCTGAAATCACCTTTCATAAACATCCACTTTATGTGCTTTCTATAGAAGAGGACTGGACTGAACGATGATGTGGCCTCTCACAGCCACCGTACAGCAGAGCAAACACAACAAAAAACTCAACAACAAAAAAATGGCTGCTTAGGTTTCATCATGCTAACAAACTGATTCCAGTCTGGTGTATCATTCAGACTGGTTTATTTAGGCAAAACCAGATCTGATCTGGCTAGAACGGCTCTTTATTTTATTTTTAAATGTTCTTAGAGTATCCTCTTTGTGCAAATGGATCAAAAACCAAAAACACTTATATGGTTTATTTGAAACCGCAAAGGGCTGGAGGTGCAGTTCATTTGGTACAAAGTGGATCAGTTCGTTCACTTGGGTCGTGCTGTTTCTCAAACTAACAAAGCTGGATCAATGCAAAACCACCGTGTCTGCGTGGTGACCGGCGATTAGCCGAGCTCGAATCAACTCGGACTTTCTGAAACTGCTCAAAGCCAGTTCAAACAGATCAAATGGATCCGACTCCAGACTGAAGTGTTCGCCACATCCATTTGGATTAAAACAGTTGTTTTCTACTTTCCTCGGTGCCATGAAACTAGCTATGTGCCTGGCTGCTTGCCTCTTAGAACAACCATTTATTAACCTGCTTGACATTTATATTAATAATAATTATAAATATAATGGTAATAATGAGAACAATGATGGTGTCTTCATACAAAAATGCAATTTGCTACACTTTTCTTATTATTTTGTAAAGGTAAATAATGCTTTTTAATGGAAATGGTACTATAAAAATTAGTCTATTTGAGTTGTTTTTGTTGGTTTTTTTGTGTTCCTAACGGGACTTGTTGCATTGATAGAAGTCTGCTAACAGAAGTGGTACAACAAACGGGGGAGGGCGTGGGCATTTGTGTAATAGCATTTAACAGTATGCGCGTGAGACTCAAAGGGTGCGTCCGTCCCCGAATGATGACGTAAGCGTGATGAATGCTCGGTTTCTCAGTCCTCAGGGGTCGCACGTGTTGCACACCAACCTGCCTGTTTCACAGCATGTGACACATCATGTTTTACCTGTCCAACGGTCTGGGAATGAGGTTCTTCTTTTGGCATGTTTTACTTTTGTTCCCTCTTCTGGGCCCTTGTGTTTTGTGTTCGTTCATAGGTCGTCAGCGTAACGTTTTGTTTTCTTTATGTCTGTTTCAGTTACAAAGTTTTATAGAGAGACTTGGGAGTGAAAGCTTACATTTTATCGAAAGGATCAAATGTTTGAGCTTGAACTGTAAAAAACGTTCTCTATGTTTGCAGTTTACAGAGATTCTTTAATCTCGTATAGCGGAGAGTCGGTTAGGTTACCTCTATGTAGCATTTTAGCAACTTTAACAAAATTTGGAAAACACATTGCCTTTAATATAGATGGGATCTGTTACATTACGCTTTGAATAATACTGAAAACTATAAGAAGTTGGTAAAATATTATCATTTGGCTTTCAAATCCATCATCCTCTTCATAAACACAGTAAAAATCTCACAAACTTTTTGGCTTTTAGTCATTGAATTATTATTATTTTATTTTTTTCTAAACAGTCACCGTAGTGAGTTTAAAGTCCCTCTGATTGTTACTGGTCATGTTGGCCATTACTTCTCCAACCTTGCTGCCTTAGTTACTGGAAAATCCTAAAAAAATAAGTGTTTCTTGAGCAGAATAGAATAAAAGTAGAAGGAAAACAAAACAAAAAAAACAGAAAATTTAGATAAAACAAGATATTTTTCTATGCTTATCCAAAAGTCGTGAGTGAGAAGTATTCCCCTTAGTGCCTGCTAACCTGTGCTTTTCTGTTTTTGTCATCTCTAATTGTTACCGAAGCGTCTGGCAGATGTTGCGCAAACGTCTTTGGTTCTCACGCAATAAGTGTCTGAATCCTCAGTGTTTCTGTAAATGTTTGTTCCGACAGATGCATGCCCATGTCTGGTTGTCCTAACATCAATCACCTCTTAAATATACAAAGTAGTTCAGTTGTTTTTCTGTACGTTACATTTATGTTCCAAATTGCTCTGCTGACACATTACAGATGTTTTAGTTGGAAGTGTACAGTATTTGATTGGAACAGTTTGGACATTTCGGTGCCCAGATATAGAGAAGATACTGATAGTTCATTGTCTCATGTTTAGTTTATAATTTATTGCAAAATAAATGATCATATCATCCTTTTTGACCCAAACAAATGGTCATATACATAAAAAATGAGCTAATAATATAAAAGCACAACTGTTTAGTGTGCAAAATGTGAAACGGGTGAAATTAAGATTAAAACGGACCTCAGATCTGAAGAATACAGAGGTTCCCAATCCTGGTCCTTGAGGAACACCGTCCTGCATGTTTTAGTTGTTCCCCTGCCCCAACACACCTGATTCAGTGATTTAATTCCTCAAGTTCTGCTAAAGCCTGTTAATCACCAATTCATTCAAATCAGGTGTGTCACAGCAGGAAAACAACTCAAACATGCAGGATGGTGTTCCTCAAGGACCATGGTTGGGAACCACCTTGGTTGGAAGTACCTTCAATTTCTCCTGATTAGATTAAATCATAATTACATTTACATATTGGTTAATGTAAAGCTCAGCTAACAAATAAGAAGTGTTCACAGTTTGAATTTATACAAAGCCAACAACAAAACATCAGGTTTCAGTTGTGTTGTGTTGTAGCCAAAAGGCTTGGTCCGCTCAAAGCCATTTTCATTTGCCACATATCCTAAATTTAGAGATTTTAGAGTAAAATGGTTTGGTTCCTCGTCAAGGGGCTGCTGTTTAAAGAACGAGATGTTTACAACCATAATTGTAGCAAAATAAAGGAATGATGCATTGTTTTAGATGAAGATAGAACAAAGGGATGGAATAATGGAGGTGTTTATGGGAGACGCTCATCGATGATTGTTCTGTTCACTTTTTTGTTTTTGGTTTCGTTTGTCCATTAGCCTTTTGTCAACATCCAGTCTGTCCTTTTATGTGTTGATTTTCCTCTTAAGCTTCACCGTACGGCTCTATCAGCAGCAGCTTGTTTGGATACCTGAACTTGTACTTGAACCAGCGGTTGGTTGACAGTTAGTAGCCGAAAAGAAACAAAACGTTGAATATGTTTCATACATTTGCCTCCAATCACTTCCCAAAGGGACTAACAAAGAGCAGGAACACAGAATGACTTTAAGAAGTATTTTCTTACTTTCCCTGGGATTCTTGGAGACGTTTGCTGAGGTACTGTGACAAAACATTTAAGCAACTATTTATAACATTTGGATTTGCGCGTCATTTCGATGAAACATTCAAGATTCCCTTGCCACTTTTTGGATAAATGGAAATATTTATGCCGAGCTGTTTCATTAACTTGAAAGGAAATCTCCCTATTTTTAAGTAAAAGCTAAAAGAATGCACTTTTCATATTGTCACTCCCTTATTAACGTAGCTGCTTTAGCTTTGTTGCCTGCTTCGTTGATTTGGCAACCGCAAGATTTTACTGAAGCAGACATCACGTTTAGGGGAAAACGTCGGCGTTGTTGTTTTTACTTTGAGGTTATGGTAACCTTTATGCAACTATATGCTAAAAACAAATCAGGTTTTACGGGACGCACGTGGCATGGCCTTGTGTTACTCGAACAGCGACTGTCTGTTTCAAATCAGCATTTCAAATCAGCGTTTACATCCGGAGGCCTTCAGTGTTTTTCCTTTTTGTCACTATGTGTTTGAGAGAATTGCTTGCACTCCATGTATTATGTTCTTATTGCCAAGAAAGGGACGACACACACACACACACACACACCTACAGCGGTACAAACTGAGTGTACATTTTGGCATGTAGTGTTAACTAGGGCCAGTTAATACTGGCTGAACACGCACACACATACACAGTAAGTTTATATGTTTAATCAGTATATTCTTGTAGGAGTTTTCTCTGTTCAGATGAGATGATTTTGTAGGAAATAAATTTGACTTTGTTGTTCTTAGGCTACGTTCTGTCATGTTGTATTTGATTCTTTTGCTTTTTCTCTGTGTTCTTGTTATTTTTAGGTTTTGTCTCAAGCAAAATTAAATTTCAACATATTTTGACGGCCAAGAAAAGTTTGTTACACATCTAAACTTGAAGAATAGTGTTCATGATGATGATGATGATGATAATTAATAAAAGTAATAACATTCTCAAAGTGGACAATGGGTGATTTATTTGAAAAAGTTGCAATATCTGTTCAACATGTGCATGGAGTTTAAGCTGGCATATGTGGATAAATGAGCTGTGCATAATGCTTTTATTTTGGGTTAGGCAGATTATTTTTTTTAAGTTACTCAAACTTTCAAACTTGCCTCCCGCTGTGCTCTCTGAATACAGGATCCCCACAACGTCCATCTGTTCCTCGTCTCGTGCTTCTCGATGCCACCTGCTTGATTTTATTGCTTTTCAAGCCTCCTACTTCTCCTAACAGCAGTTTCAGACTTTTTTTTGTTACAGAAAACACTCTCAACGTGTTCCTAAAGACATATTCTTTAAAACTGTACTTATCAGAATGATTCACCGTACAGAAAGGGCCATGTTTTCTTAATGTGTAACAACTTACAACATAAAGCTGTGAATAGTGAAAAACACATTTGTGAATGATGGAGGATAGAGTTACTGCACGTAGAAAATAAAGATACAGCCCAAAATGTCAACAAGAAGCAGATTATAAATATTTATGTTAAAGGTAAAGACGTTTGTCTGACCACAGCTGTCAATATTAAAAAGTATAAGATTCATAGGAATGTAGTCAACCTCCCAGAACGTGGATGCAAGAGGAAATGCAACCCCAGGCGGATAATGCGACAAGTAGAAAACCAGTCAAGGAAACCAAAACCATTCAAGGTTGAGGCATGTCACTTTCTGATCACATAAGCCATTACTTTTCAAAACATAATTACTATATCTCCCCCCAAAAAAATTTTTTTTGCATGTAACTTAACATTTTTGTACTTCCAACAAAGTTCAGTCAGGTCATCTGGATGGTTTCTTTTTTTTTGTTGTTGTTGTTTTGTCCTTCATCCAAAGGGCTTCATCAATCTGAGGAGCCACAAACAAACAAGCAGCACATTCCCATAGTGGATTAAAAAAAAATGGATTACTAATCAGAATAAGATTTATTATCATTGCACCAGGATACAGTGAGATTATGTTCATACAGTCATCTGAAAGATGGGCGGAGTGCACGCTGCTGCTACAAGAGTGGCTTCTTCTTTATCAGAATATGTTTTAGATAGAAAAGGAGAAACGCCATGAGGATGAATAGTGGTAATATAAAAAATATCTACACAATTTGAGACATAAAAAAACCTCCACCTGCAAGCACATTTATAAACACGTGTGCATTTGACGTCAAGACGTTGAGATTTGTCCATGAAGTACTTTCAGATAGTCCTTAGTCCTGATGATGATGTTCAGTCGACAGTTCATTGAGCATGAACCTTGATATTTTGAAGCACTTTGGCTATGGCTACCTGAGTTGATGGGGGAGAGGTCGGGCCCCAGAAACCATCTTATCAACAGAAAACTGTGTGCTGCTTGAGGGACACAGTTTATTTGTGGCTCCTCACATTGATGAAATCCTTTGGATGGAGGACAAAGCATCTCAAAAAAAGAAAAGAAACCATCCAGATGGCCTGACTGAACTTTGCTGGATGTTGTTCCTGGATTATTGAGGATGAACCTTGATTTTTGGACTTCAGTTCCACACTAGAATGTCACATCTACTCAACGACTCACCACCGACCTCAGTGTTAGTCTTTATCTGAGCCAATTCAGCTGAACTCTGACACCGGAGCTACTGAATCCATGTATTCTGGCGTTTAATGACCACAGCGTGGTTTAATTTTCTCGGAGAAGCAGCCATTCAGTGATTGACCTGTGGCCACGATAACTGGAGGCTTCCCCTTCCCGTGTACACCTCACTAATATCATTTGAGAACCTATCTTCCCCCAAGCCTTCTTCAGGTCAGGAACTCTGACAGACTTAATCAGCACCGTGACACTATCTGTCAAAAGACAAAAAAAAAGAGGCTCCTCATTTTTGGCCTATATTATATGTAGCATTAACATTTTATCTCTGTGCCTGTAAAATGAACATTGATCAGGGTTGATTAACTCTGCCTTTGAACTCGCAGGGAAATTATGTAGCAGCATGGTGCCATTTATATCTATCTGTGTGTGTGTATGAGTGTGTGTGCTGAAAGCGTACAAGTGTGAGATGATTGGCCACAGAAAGCCAGTTTCAGAGCAGAATACTAAGCAGGCCTGGTGTCTGCTGAAGAGGTCAGCACGCCGGCACACGCAGCAGCACATAATTATGATCCCGCTGAAGGCGAAAAGCCATCCAATAAACGAACAAAGTGTGAAATGAAGTGACTGTAAAAACAATCACTTCGCCCCGTATGGATGCTATGCACCAGACGAAGGACGCACACGTTGGAGGTGTTCCAGTATCTTTGTGTGCGCCGTTAGGTCCCCCCACAGCGGGGAGTGTCAGCCTGCCTGGCTCCCTGTTTAAACAGCTCACAAACAGCACTTCTGTTTATTGTCGCTCATGTTTATGGATGAGTTGCTCACACCAATGACAGAAGGTTTGAGGACGGTGTTGTCTGCGCAGGGGGGCGGGAGCCGCAGGGCGAACACTGCTGTGCTGTCGGTGTGTGCGGGGACATGTAATGAAGCATCGCCATAGTGGATGTCGTGTTTTCAGGAAGCCTGATTGAGCCATTACATGTTATTTGACATTTTATGGCGGATCTGATTTCATATTCTAACAAATTGAAAAGGTCACTGATAGATGGATAGATGGCATGTATGGAAATGATTTATAATGTGGGCTGAGTTAGCTGGACTGTTAGGTATTGCTGCACTGAATGCTGGGAGGAACAAGTGGTATGCCGATGTCCCCTGTCACTGAAGGCTTTGAATAGTGAATGTTTGTACTGTGGTTTATATATATA
>JARVLU010000583.1:18281528-18293560 GCA_031762415.1 Simpsonichthys santanae | reverse complement strand
CACACACACACACACACACACACACACACACACACACACACACACACACACACACACACACACACACACACAGTAAATGCAGCTTCCATCTTCTTGAAATTGTTATTTTGGAGATCACTCTGTAACAGCAACGCTTCGTGGATGTATGTTCTCACACGTGCACACACGAGATCACGACCACTTTGTTTAAATCATACAGCAGAAAATGTCAACGTGCTGCTTAACTGAAAACTCTGAGTCGCTTTTACATTCAGTCGTGAAGCAGACATTTGACAGTTGTGGGAAAATCGCATCGCTACCATTCCAGTGTTTTCTAATGTTTACTTGTTGAATTAGAATGACTGGAAACTGTTACGTTTGGCCAAAATGCAGGTGATATGCACCTGTCTGTTAGCAAAAAAAATCTCTTTAACCAGTGCATGTATTTGAATGAAACTTTCAGAAAGTAATCAGGAGTTCATCTACAGCCTATAAGTTGAAGTCAAGTCAGCTGATCAAGCTCATTAAACACAAATTTCATATACATACTGTATTGTAAATTGTCACATTTTGAGCTGAACTTTGGTGTGGTAATAGCTAAAAGTCACCCAACACATGCTTTGACTGCACTTAATCTTTGACACTCTGTCTGTTAGCAAAAAATCTCATGAATCAGCATGTGAACGTCTATGAAATGCTCCGCCCACAAATAATTTGGACGTACTTCTGTAAATGATCAACTTTTAGAGTCTACACAATTCAAGATGGCTGCCACAGTGAACCAAAAAAGAAAAAAGAAAAAAGCTAACACGGTCAATTTTACAGCCACTGAAAGGCAAATTGTAAAATGCATTCCTTCACAGAATGTTAGGCCTTAAATTATGAATTAAATTATACAATATTCCCACTCGCACCATTACTATATCATCTTGTCATGCTTTGTTCAGTCTGTGATTTAAAGTAATAATGTGATCAGTGGGTCTCCTCATGTCTGCATTCGGCTCCTCAACTCATAAAGCCGCTTGTTATGGAACAGTTTATATATTTTATGTTGTCTCGATAACTTGATAAGGATGCTTTACTTGCAGACATTTTATATTAATATTATTTAATCAGTTTTTTCCCCCCCTCTGGAATACAAGCTAAACTTGTGTTTTTAATAATTTTCATATTGAAGCAGAGCCTCTGAGATTAACTTTAGTCCAAAACACGCTGGTTGCAACTAATTAAAGAAGCCAGTTTGTTTGCAAATAGATTTATATCTTATTGCAGGAAAAAACATAGAAAAACAAACAATATTGCATTTGACGTGTCTATTAATGATGGAGGGAAGTGAATGCTCAAAACGAGTCATTACCATTTTACTCTCCTCACACTAGAGTTGCATTCGAGCCTAAAACATCCAACCTGGCTCGGCCCTAGCCTGTAGGCATTTTTTCCAAGCCTGACCTGACCCGACTATATATTATAATTACAGGCCCGAATTTAAAAAAAAAAAAAGACTTTTTAAAATTAAGCTTTCACTGCTTTTGTAAGCAAATTAGTTTGACATGATAGTTTTAAAAATGTAACGGAAGGAAGATATAAGATTTCTTGTTTATTAACAAGCGGCCAAATGGATATTAGCATAGATGAATAGCCTAAACAAATCAACTCTAAAGATAAGCTATTGTACAGATTAACATTTTTAAAACAAACATATTTAGAAAAATATAGAACAAAAGTTTTTTAATTGAACACACTGCTCACTTTGGCTTTTGTAGCTTTAGATGCTGCAACGTCCTTCACCGCAGATTACATCAGGTGCAGAGCGGGACGCGCACGGCCGATGATCCGGTTGTCCATGTGAAACTTAAGACGCCTGACCTGACACACATCAGCAGGTGTCACTGTGCTGGCTTTGTAAACTGAGTTCTCCCGTTTTTAGCTATTGTTTAATACTTTTCAGCTCCATTATGTGGTTTGTTGTGGGTCAATTGCAAATCCTCAGATGTGTGACAAGATGCCACATGTGCAATTGTTGCGCAACGTGCTTTTCACAGTTCGATTAACTTCTGCACTCTTCTTTCTCATCCTCAACATATAAACTTACTGCCTCCTCCTCAACAAGTAGATTAACACAATTTTATATTGTGCGTTATTTAGTTTTCTTTGTGCTATGTGATTCGTAAAAACGCATCAAAAGCTCGAGGCTGACCCGGCCCGCCCATCAATCACATAATCTTTGCCCGAACCTCTGGGTCGGGCCAAAAATCGTAGCTCTATACCTCACACCTCTTTTTTGATTTTCATCACCTCCAGATATTTTCCTCTCCTACCCTCTGTTTTCCTAACCTTGTTGAGGAGACAGAAATAAGTGCAATGTGTATGACCATTTCCAAAAATGGCTTCTTGCCATCTCTTATCTTTCTGTCTTGTTGTTCATCTCATCGCCTCACCACTTCACTTTGCATCCCTTTGCCATTTGTGAATAATTCAATGTATCTATTATCGAGCTGTTTGGTAAATATTACACTTTCTTTTTGTCGTTCGGTGAACGACTCTCACGATGTCCATTTTCCAATATAACGTTATAATCATCTCCTCTTCTCCATTTCTCCCTTGCTATCTCCGTCGCTCTATTTCCCTCCTCGGCCTTTTCTTTGTTGTGCGCCGAATGATTTCCTCTACCTCTCAGTCTGCTATTTGTTGTTTAATAATCATGTATCAAGGATGTGCATGTATATCCATAAGCAATTTTCTGCAGTGATGATGGGGAAATCTATTACACTCTTGAGTGTGTGTGTGTGTGTGTGTGTTGGAAGGAGGGAGCTTGAAAATGACTATTTTGTGGAAGGCTGACTGAAAAGCTGACTTGTGCTCAGCAGTTTATGTGAATGGGGACTTTTTGTTTCATTTTTCTCTTTTTTTGTCAGTAGCAGCTGTAATCAGTCTGAGTGTGGGGATGTAGCTTGTTTAAATTGGAGCAGATTTGATTTGGCACCAAATTTAAGAAACATAAATACAACTCTGACCTTGTAACAGTTTATCTGTGAACCTGTGTCTTTTAAGCTGAATTTAAAAAAGTCCTCTCCTGTTGGACTTTGGACACTAATGCCACACAAATTGGGTTATTTTCTCTTGGTAAAGTGCTAGAAAATGGTGGATGTTCACCTCAACAAGGCTGAAGCGAAGAGATTGTTTGAAAGGACTGTCATTTTAATGCTGACTTTGATTTAGATTATTTGTTTAATTTCTGGCCTTTTTAATTTTTCCTACAACATAAACGACATATTTGAAGATTATAGACAAGATGATACAGTCTATCCAATAGAATGTGCTTTTTAACCTTACATGTTCTTACATGTACAGTAATCTATTTTAAGCACAGCAAACTAAGGCTTGGTATTGCTTTTATGCTGGATGTCCTTCCAGACCCAACCACAGACCACTGAGCTACCACAGCTCTCTGTGTGGAGCAGAGAGCTGCTGTCTAGTGTGCACAGGGGAACAGATGGTGGGGTCTTAAGGACCTTGCTCAAGGGCCCAGAGTGGGGAAAATGAGGGAGGAGGCAGGTGTGGGTTCTTTACCTTTCCCACTCATATTTTGATGTTGTCGGTCTGGGGGTCAAACCGATGACCTTGCAACCACAGGCTCGCTTCCTCTAACCTCTGCACCACCACTCCCTCGTGTGTGTGTGTGTGCTTTTTTGTTTATTTTTACAAAAAACTGACTATATGCCCTTTTGTCAGTTCTCCTGCCCACTCAGAGTGAAACCGAGCTGATGGGAGAAGTGGAGATTACCGTCAGCCACACCGGCTCATGACATCACACTGACACAATAAGATTATTTTCCTCCCATGAAGTGTTGGTTTGTCTGAAACCAAGAATGGTTAGTAGTTAAACCTGCATATTTGAAAGATACAAAAAATATTTCACGGTGTATGTTTGTGTGCGTTCAGCAAATACAGTTGAGCAAATAATATCAGGAGGGCACCCCTTTTCTTTAATATGATTATTGTGCACAATGCACAATACGTTCCACCCGTTTTCTTCTTAAAGTCTATTTTTGCTGAAGTCATATCAAACGATCAATAGCTATGTTTACATGCACAAAATGCTTTGACTTGATAGAAACGTTTTCAGATTAAATAATTCAAATGCATCATTTACATGGAAACAATTCATTCGTGACGAGCGTTTACATGCAGCGGGCTTTTATTCTGAATAGAAGTACTGACATGCGCAGAGTGGTAAACTCTCCTTAAAAAACACACACACACACACAGAAGTACCGGTAGTTCTACTTCCGTGATGAAAGTAAACAAACCTGAGAGCCCAGAATGGACCTGCGACGGGTTTTAATGATGGTGGAGACGTTACTGCGCTCCCTGATTGAGCTACAGGTTAAAACTGAATGAAATAAATAAAATTTAACTCTTTCAAAGTGTCTAGCAGAAATGTTGCATCACTCATCAACCAGTTTTGCTTCCCTGACACGCTAATATTATTAGCATGAACCAGGTGGAAATTTGTGAGGTAGACACAGGTCACAGGCGCAGTCAGGTCAGTTTTCCACTATCAAAAAAAAAAAAAAAAAAAAAAAAAGAACAGATTGTTTACATGCACACCAGTGGGATTATGAATTGGCTTAAACCACCTGTGTCATTCTGATCACAAATTCTTACAAATTGTAATGAGATAGGTAGAGTAATACCATATACACCTTACACTTTCCAATAATTATATAGGACTCGTTCGAGTCTCAAAATAATAATTATTGATTTATAAACGGGTTCTTCTTTGTTAGATTAATCAGATTTCTAGTGTGATCTTAATGAAATGAGAATGAAGAGATTGTACATGAGACGTTATTATATTTGACTCATACATACAGACTTATACATACTACAAGATGGAGCTGAGTCAACAAAAAAATAATCTGAATGGGGTATTTACATGACACATTTTTATTCCGAACGGCTGTTTAAGTCGATTACTTATGTCCATGTAAACATAGCTAGTTTTATACATAGAGGTGGTTTAAGCGACAACCTATTGTATCATTGAACGTCGCACACAGAGAGAACCTGAGTGTAATTCCTTTTATTATTATTATAAAGTTTAATCGTTTTTTAAAACAAAACAGTTCTAAATACAATAAGAAATACAATCACAAATAAAATAGAAAGCAGCAGAAAGAAGAAAATATCTCATAATATCTGCCCCTTTTTACAAAAAAAAAAAAAATAGTCAAACAATAATAATCTTCAAATAACAAAAACAATATAAATAACTCCTTCTCGAATTCCTAACAATATTTTTAAAGTCTCAAGGTTACAACAATTAGATATGCTTTAACAATCAGTTGATCCCTGGATGTTATCATCATTTATTTAGGAAAATGATCACATCCATTGTCAGTTTGCACGCCAGATTTGGCTACTGGGAGGCCAAAAAGATATCAGGAAGTAGATTGTTTTTCCAGGTACAGACTGGAATGCAAGATGTATCTGTCAAGCTGTCAGATGAAAACCCTGGGATTACGTTTGCTGATGAAGATGAGGACGAGACGAACAGGCAACTATTAAGTTGCCAGTTCATTATATCCTTGAAGTTCTGAAACCTTTAGCTGCTGCACCTGTACAAGAGCTACTTCCAGGTCTACTTCAGACTGGAGCAGTTTGACAGCCTGCTGCTGGGAATCGTCAAACTGAGACAAATTTAGCAAGAAAATAAAATACTATTCCAACAGAACTTTGGAGTGATTGCTGTTGTAACTCTCCTTGATTAGACATTTTGAGGGTTCATCACAGTTAACCTTTAACCTCCGTGCTCTCAACCTTAATGCGCTCAGTGTGTGGCACAGAAGCTCTGTTCTGCCGCCATGTAACATCAGTCAGAGCGGGTTCAGAGGTGGACGGCAGCAGCGACTGTGTACCAAAAAACCACCGAGTTGTGGTCCTTTTGCACAGAATGCAACATGCCCTGAGCTCCTCCATGGCTTCAGAGTTAAGTAACATTGTTTCAAGCAGAAACAACCACCTTGTTGTCAGCGTACGTGATAAATCTTGTTTTTGTGCTAAAAGAAACAGCCGTGCTTGTGAAAATAATAAGAAAAAAGGCAGGAAAAGGGAGGTTGTGGCTATTTGAGACCTGAAGGTTCAGAGAGCAACGTGAAGAATTCAGGAGCTCCACAGTTTACAAAAGGGGACACATGTGTTTTATGCTTGGTACTTTGAGGAATTGTTGTGCCGCTCCACCCTTAAATCAAATTGGTTTTATAGTGCAGCAGTGAAAGGGCCCTTGACTGGGTCAGTGACAGAATATTGCCATGCATGCTAAGATAGATGACAGGTTTGTCTAGTTTTATCTTGATTGAGTTAATGATTATTCATGAATTTAGTGCATTTGTCTATTTGTTTACCTCTTAACTTGATTTATTTTTCTCCTGTTTGTACAGTCAAGCTAAAACTCCACTTAAAGTTTAAAAGCAGTGTTTTGATTGGGGCACACAACTTGACCTTGCAGATTGTTGCGCAAATGCAGAGAATCCTATTGTGACATGACAACAAAACTATTAAAATCCGAACCAAACAAGGTTCCTCGCTGAGCTCAGAAATGATGACGATGGACACTCGAGTGTGTCAGTGTCATGTTTTTTTTTTTTATACAGCACTTTAAAAAACAATAAAGTTAACAGAAGTGCTTTACAAGCTGGTTTGAAACAAACAAGAAAAGCAACAATAAGATAACTGAGAAAACACCAGAACATAAAAATGTGATTGAATTAACCTGCCTTGAATCAAACATCATTGTGAAACGAGTTTTCAAAACACTTTGCAGCACAAATGTTGAGGGGCAGATTGTTCTAAAGTTTGAGGTCTGCCACTGCAAAAGCCCAATCACCTCTTTAATTTAGCCTTTTGCTGCTCTGAGAGCAACTGGCTGGACTATCTGAGAGTTATTTGGGGTTAGACACCAAACTATTTACTAGTAAGATGTGTAGGAGCATTCTGAACAAAATATAAGGAATCACAGTTGTCCAATCTACTGGTGACAAAGGCATTGATTGGAGGTCTTTAGAAGGATAAGAGTTGGCTATGACAGTAGTGGAACAACGAGGCACAAAAGGGCCAAAAATATCAGTTAACTCACTGAGAGGAGGACAATTTCCAAAAACAGTCCTTTTAGTTTTCTTGTTGTTCAGGGTCAATTCTGAATCAGTTTTTGATATCATCTAGACTGTTCAGCAGAAAGTGCAGCAGGACAGAGACAACCAATTGAAAAGGGCAATATATTTGGATGTCATCAGCGTAACAGTAAATATTTACTAAATGTTATCTGCCTCCCATATGTGGCGTTTCCTAACTGTAGTTTGGCTATCATTTAGATTCTTAGTTTGCTTTTTAGCTTGTAATAAACTTTTCATACAGGCTTATTTTGTGGCGGAGGGGGAGTTGCAGTTTATCCACACACCAACACACCGGCTGCATTCACACACTTAGTCTTCAATGTGTAAACAAAAAAATATATATATATTAACACTACACGTATACAGTGCCCCATTGTCCTTTAAAATCCATAAAAGCCAGTGGGTAAGACTGGGCTGCTTGTTCTTTAGTCAAATCAACTATTTGTTTCTATCTATCTTTGTTTTAGTGGGTTGTTGCAGTGACTTGTCATTTGTTTAATGTCACCTAAAAGTCTGACTATAGGCTGAATTATTGGATCAAACCAAATTTGGTTGGAATAAGGTCAAAGTGATGTCACGAGCATGCTTTATTATCATCATTTATTATTTATTATCTTTATTATTTTTTATTATCTTTAATAGCTTTATTAGCTTTATCTTTATTACCTTTACTACTTTATATGTTTGCTATTTTTGGGTGTAACTGGGACCTTGAGTACACAATTTCCTTCCACCTCATGTACCACATGATGAGAATGACAATAAACAAACTTATTATACCCAGTTTATCCAGTTTACGGTTGCATGGTGCTTGAGCCTCTCAAATGAGAAACAGATATTCAGCATTAAATTAGAAATTCAGATTGTATTTTTATACACTTTAGATGACAGCTCTCAGGACAGCAGCGACAATGGAATGTAGAGATGTACATAAATATGGTGGTTGTTTCCATGGCGATGTCATTTAAAACAGTAGTTTCCACAATAATTGTCTTTATTACTGTAACTAAAATGGTATGAATAATTTTAATCAATGAGTTTTTACATTTTTATTTTTTGAGTGTTTCAGAGAAAAAAGGAGTCAGTTTTTTTTTTAATTTCTTAAATACTTTATTAGCTATGATTTTACCAAAATTCATTTTATTGATTCTAAAAACTAATTTCCTTAAACAATCTTTTTACATGTATGAGAATTTTTTTCTTTTTCTCAGCAGCAGCTGCATAGTAGGAGCACGGACTAAAGTCTTTACCGGAAGAAGCAATACATTTTATTTTCACATTTCATACACGCAAGCCCTCACAATACAAAATATATGATCCCAGTCAAGGGAGCCCTCACAGCAGCCTCTGTACAAAAGTCATAAGTTTGCACTTTTGACAGAATTAATTCCCAGAAAATCTGCAAGAAAATTTTAACTGCTTCATCTAACTGCACACACTAATTATGCAGGGACCAAAACATTGCTAAAGTATTAAGCTGGACTACCTTTCTGTATTGCTTTTTTATTTAGACTGTAAAATGTGTGCACACATATATAGCATGGAATATGAACTAACCTTTACAAGTCTGCCTCATGGAATGCCTTCATCTATGCATGGTCATGTTTTGTGTATTTATGTGTAATTTACATAAAAATGATACATTTTTGACAAGGATGCCACTTGAAAGTTGTCTGTGAATAAGTCCCAATGCTCTGGTGTCATTCTCTTATATATTCTTAGAAATCCATGCGTATGTGGATGTGTAAGATGGTTTGTGAATAAATTGGTCATGTCAAGTAGCCTCAGCGGAATGCCAACACACCAGAATATTGGTGCATGAATCATTTCAAATTCTCTGGATGTTTTATGGGAGTTTTTTTTTTTTTCTCCCTGGGAGAAGAGTAATGTGTCTTTGCAGGTCGAGTCATGCACCATATCCTTACCATGGTGTCTCAGATAAACTAGGTTTTTGTCTCATTATAAGCTCACCAGCTGAACATTTTGCCTCATTATACAAATAGTAGAAAATGAACTAATTGCAGGCCAATTTACAGTTGAAAGCTCATACATTTACCCTGCATAGTTATATTAAAACAAAACAGTTATACCTGTACTTTGATTTAGTTGTACAGAATTATGATGGGGAGAAAAGGGACTTTGTTCAATTCTTAAAGTGAGTTCCCTTTTTAGTTGAACAATTATCATTTGCTGAGCCCAAATTTTGGGGTGGTGTAAAGTTTTGGGAAAAATTCTTGTGTACAGCTATTCCACTATACCAAGTTTTTTGTGCATGAATGTTACACACTAGTTCAAATGAACAATGCATTGCATATAAAACCTAAAATCTGCCCTTTATTTGATGTTTTTGCCTGTTTCAGAGGAGTATCTCTTGAACCACTGGACACATTTTAATGAAAATGAAAAGTATGAATATCTACTGCTGAATAACTTTTGGAGTCAGCCCAATTTAAGATGGATGCTACAGCTACTATATTTCAATAATTTTAATCATTTCAATGTATAATGATATCTAAATTGATGTGGTATTAGCTTCATGTCATATAGTGAAACTTTGTCATAAAAAGTAATGTCATACTGTTGTAAAGTTATAAGAATCATTAAAAAACTCCTATAAAACATTCAGAGTTTGAAATGATTCATGCACCAATATTTTTGATGTGTTGGTATTCCATTGGTTTTGCCAAACCCATAATGCAAGTTCATCAAAAATGATGTTGGAAATAAAGGTGCCAGGAAAAAGACAAAGAGGAGATATATGGATGCAGTTAGAGAGGACAAGGAGGTAGTGGAATGAGGACAGAGGATGCAGAGGACAGAGTGAGATGGAGAAGAATGACTCACTGTGGCAACCCCTGAAGAGGGAGAAGCCAAAAGAAGAAGAAGAAGAAGAAGAGAAAGAAGAGGCATTTCGCTGAGGCTACTTAACATGACAAATGCTAATAAGCAGATTAGGCTTGTCAAAGATAGGAATAGTAATCATTTAACAAGTGAGGAGAGTGCGATGGGAAGATGGAATAAGTATTTTGAGGAGCTAATGAATGAAGAGAATGAAAGAGGAAGAAGAGTCGAGGTCATAGAAACTGTGGACCAGGAAGTGGGAAAGATTAATGAAGGTGAAATCTGGAAAGCTCTGAAAAGAATGAGGAAGGAGGAAACCTGTAGGACCTGATGGCATACCAGTGGAGGTTTGGAAATGTCTGAGATGACAGTGAGGTTTTTGACCCAAATATTCAATGGCACATTTGAGGGTGAGGAAATGCCTGAGCATTGGAGAAGTGCGCTGGTGTCCATTTTAAAGAACAAGGGTGATGTACAAAGTTGTAGCAACTACAGGGGAATTAAGATGAGTCCTACAATGAAGATCTGGAAAAGTTGTGGAAGCTAGACCTAGAGGAAAGGTGACTATTTATTTGTGAGCAGCAGTATGGGTTCATGCTGGGAAAGAGCACCACAGATACCATCTTTGCTTTGAGGATGCTGATGGAGGAGAACAGAGAGGGTCAGAAAGAACTACATTGTCTTTCTGGATTTTGAAAAATCATATGACAGGGTGCTAAGGAAGAAGGTGTGGTATTGCATGAGAAAATCTGGAGTAGCAGATAAGTATGTTAGACTGATACAGGACATGTATGAGGACAGCAGGACAGTGGTGAGATGTGCTATAGGAGTGACAGATAGCTTCAAGGTGGAGGTGAAATTGCATCAAGGATCAGCTCTGAGCCCCTTCTTGTTTGCTCTGGTGATGGACTGAAAGAGGACTATTCTGTGCCTAATTTACATCACTCTGCTATGAGTTATATTCCATACTGCTTCTTAATTCATTGCTCTTACCTTAAGAAGAAAAAGGTGTGTATTTAAAGTTATTGTACAAGGGGAGATGGTAACTATAACATATTGTATCTTGTGTAGAAAAAAACAAAGTCATCTCTCTGAGCTCTCTGAAATGTCAACAGTTTGATACTGCATCTGTGTCTCATCTTTCTTGTCCTTTAGTGCTTGCAGTGGAGCCTAACTCTCCTGTTTCTCATCAAACCCACAGTTGGTGGTCTGAAGAGCATTCTCTCTTTGTGTCTGTGTGTGTGTGTGGTGTGTGTGTGCCAGTATCTGAGCATTTGAAAACCCATCTCAAGCCTTTTCAGCCACTAAATCTTGTTACCAGGTGTGTCCTTTTGTACGTCTGTGCTTGTGTATCTGTATCTATAACTGAATGTGATGGTTTGTGCAGCCCCCTTTCTACAAGGTGGGCTTTACAAACAGATCAAAGTAACTTAGAATCACATACAACTGGAGCATGATAAGGTGGAATCAGCATGTTCTGAACCTGGCAGTCCAGTTCCTCAGGGGAGGATCACAACATACTTGCTGCGGCTTGTAGATATGTTTAAGTACATTATATATTTTACAGTGTTATCTGTGTTTTCTCTTGTTTGTTCTTCTCTTGTTTCTTCAAGGTTCAAGTTCAAGGTTCTTTGTCGTCATTCACATCACATATGATACATGAGGTGGAACGAAAATGTGCACACAGCATCCCAGTTACATCCAACAATGGTAAAATATAAATTGTAAAAGAAACAGTACTAAGGATGTAAGGTGTAAACAAGATGATGATAATAAAGAAATACGCTAAATAGTGCAAAAAAATACACTGAACAAAAGCAGCACGAACATGAGTCTGTGAGTAGATGAGTATGAATGAATACTGCAGCATGAAATAATTCAGCAGCATGAGATCAGCAGCATTGATAATCAGCAGCACATATCAAATAAAGTGGCATTACAGTGATAATCTTGATTAGGGATTCATGAGTCTAACAGCTTCAGGGTAGAAGCTGTTCCTCAGTCTAGTGGTTCTGCACTTAATGCTCCTCAACCTCC
>JARVLU010000583.1:18229306-18239471 GCA_031762415.1 Simpsonichthys santanae | reverse complement strand
AGACTCAGCACCTCCAAATGAGGCCGTGGTCCTCAATGGGAAAAGGATGGACTGCTCTCTTTGGGTCAAGGGTCAGGTTCTGCCTCAAGTGGAGGAGTTTAAGTATCTTGGGGTTTTGTTCATGAGTGAGGGAAGAATAGAGTGTGAGATTGACAGATAGATTGGTGCAGCATCTGCAGTATTGCGGACACTGTACCAGTCCATTGTGGTGAAGAGGGAGCTGAGCTTTAAGGCAAAAATCTCTGTTTATCAGTCATCCTCTGTTCCTACCTTCACCTATGGTCACAAACTCTGGGTAGTGACCGAAAGAACGAGGTTGTGGATACAGGTGATTGAAATGAGTTTCCTCCGCAGGGTAGTTGGACTCTCCCTTAGAGATAGGGTGAGAAGTTCAGTTATCCAGGGCTCTGAGTAGAGCCACTGCTCCTCCACATCAAGAGGAGCCTGTTGAGGTGGTTCGGACAGCTAGAAAGGATGCTTCCTGGGTGCCTCCCTAGGGAGGTGCTTCAGGCATGTCCAACTGGGAGACCCCGGGGAAGCCCCAGGACACACTGGAGAGACTGTCTCTCAGTTGGCCTGGGAATGCCTTGGAGTCCTCCCAGAAGAGGAAGAGGTGGCTGTGGACAGAGATGTCTGTGCCTCCCTGCTCAAGCTGCTGCCCCCATGACCCAACTTTGGAACAAGCAGAAGATAATGGATGGATGGATGGATTTATATAGGTTTAAGGCTTTATAATCTCTTCCCACACTCCTACAAACCTTTCTCACTGTCTTATAAACACTTCACAGGCTCTTAATGTGGCAATGGAGATGAAGATGATGAGGATGAGATGAATGTACAGTACTGCACGCAATATGAACAAATGGGTTTACAAAACCCGTGACACAGTGAAGCCACAAGAAGTGAACCGTGATATAGCTAGGGATGACTGTACACTTGTCCATTCCTAAACCCATGCATCAACCTTCTATGAATTCATGTCTGTATAATCTCTGTATGTCATGTGGTTGGTCAATCACATGTTTGTATGAAGTCACCTGGGATGAAAGAGCACTGTCAGTGATTCACGTTAGGTAAAACAGGTACTATAGCAACCATCAGATGAGCTTCTAGCTAATGAAGTTGGATATTAACACAGGTTTGGGGATCATAATTAGTGCTCTCCCTCAGGAGAAAAAATTGAGTGGGTGGCAGGTTTACACTGCAGATTTACTGTGTGATGTACAGCAACATTTCAGCTCCAGCAAAGTTGGAATATTAGGCCCGAGGCTGAAAACATGGCTTGTGATTCATCTCAAATTTAACTTGTTTAAACATTTTTAACTTACAACTGTTTGATTTATAAACCAGAAATCTTCAAAAAATATTTGGCCTCAGTCCTTTTGTTTTGCTAAATGTCCCCCTTTTCAGGCTGACTCTGTAAACCAACTCATTTAAAACACAAGGGAATGGGTTATCAGTCACAGAAATGTCAAATATTCAACACTTATGGCTTGGATCACTTCCTTTCATCTTTCTGTTTTCTTCCATCATCCATCCCCCTTCTCATTAGCAGTCTCCCCTCTTCTTCTTCCATCCCTCCTCATTTCTTAGTCAGATGGGGGTTCGCAAGGCAGAAGGTCACAGAAATGCCTCTTTTACACACAATCTCACCCTCTCTCTTGGTCCCCTCCCCATTTTTCCCCATTTCTTTTTTTTTTTTTCTCCCTCTGTCATAAGTAAATGTTCCTCCTTATAGTTCTTCTAGCCTTCTTCCACCCTTCCATCTTCATCAGCTGTCTTGTTTCACGTGAACAGACCAGATTTGATCACTTTTTGTCAAACTGCATCAACTCGATAAAGGATAGACCGAACTTGACCTGGGATTTCAGTTAGAGGCAGCCAGAAGAGGAGAAAACAAAACACGCAACAGTTTTCATAAAAGTGCATTTGAGCAATGCAATATACATATTAACTGCTGTAGAGACATTCTTCACACTAATGTTCCATCCATCCATCCATCCATTATCTTTACCCACTTCTTCCTTTTTGGGTCGCGGGGGTCAATGGTGCCCATATTCAACCATCACTGTGCGAGAGGCGGAGTGCACCCTGGACAGGTCACAAGTCCATCACAGTAGTTGTCATTTCTAACCCAGGCCTGAAGCCCAACCTAATTTGGGCTGGGCCAGACCATAATAATGTGCTGGATGGGTGGGCCGGGTCAGTGTTGAGCTTTTGATTGCATCAGCGGGTCATCCGTGGTCCAAATATATGGCAACATGGTTTGCCATGTATTCACCAGCCGCATTCTGCCATTTGACCGTGAACTGACCTTGAAAGAGGTAAAATAAAGTTCAATTAAGCTTCAGATGGGACTACTGGTACAGCCAGGAAGTGATCCATTGTCCAAATGGATGTTCAGCTGCTGCACTCAGTGGAATCGCGCGGCCGACAACCAAAATAGGTGAGATCCCAAAGCAGACATGTCAGAGCAGGGTCCGTGCCTGAATAATGCAGATTGCAGGCAGAAACAGGGATTTAATGCGCTTTGACGACCATGAAAGGACTAACACCCCCTCAACTCAGATCTTCTGCACTTTTTTTCAGCCGTGCACGTCTGCCGACTGTTATTAACTATAAGCAGTCAAAGCTTAAGGGTTATCAGGTTTGGACCTGTAATTACTGTTAATTCTTTGGGTGCGTGGTGTTCAGAAATGACGCTATAGGCTGGGGCCGGGTCAGGTCAGTGTTTTGGGCCCGAATGCAACTCCATCACAGCACACTATTGTTTTCTTTACTTTTTATCAAAATAAATATATGCACCAAATAAAAACACCAATTACATTTTATGTAATGGATGGATATTTGAATATTTCACACAAAGGTGATTGCTTCTTACATTTTCCATCCAGTCAAAGTGTGAGGACTCTGCTGTTTTGTCTTTTTAGCACCCCCCTTTTGTTTTTCAGATGCTGGGGAGAGTGTTGGTGTTCATGTTTGGCGGGGGCTTTCTTCATTATCTGCTTCAGCTCAGCTCTTCACCATGGAGCTGAGGCACTATTCTCTCCTTGTCCGTTATTCTCTATAACAAGATGTTCAGCACTCTTGCTTGCGGTTCGTATGTTTCAAATTTGTTACCTAGTTTTTAGTCTAACTTACCTGTATTCATCTTCAGGTGCTAACTGTGTCCTTCCTGGTCCTCCTTCCAAGGGTGTTGTGTTCTCTGCTGTGCCAGTGCTGCTCAGCAAACATTGTTCATTCAACTTGTTACTTGCATTGATCCCGGAAATCCCTCTTTTATCAACTACAATAGGAAAATCTCAGCTCTGCTTCATCTGCCTGCATGCTCCTCTCCCCCACACCTTCCAGAACTCTACTTCCATCTATCTACTGAAAAACCAAATACCACCCCTACTTCCCAAAGTCTGGAACCATCATGGAACAAATCTGATCTAACAAATTAAGGAACAAATCTGATGAAGTCTGCATTTGGTTGTTTTGAGAATCTTTTTTTTTTTTTTAACGTGACAAGACATAATCAGTAGATGTGTGGACAAGGGTGAAGTTGGTCTGTGATTTTTTTTTTTTTTTTTTGTACCCCAACTTGTGAACCATTTCTATCTAGGCAGACATGTCTTGAAACTAATTGTTCAAATGTGCCAGCTTACAAGTCACTGTAACCTAGCAACAAAT
This sequence comes from Simpsonichthys santanae, assembly GCA_031762415.1. Taxonomy (NCBI): domain Eukaryota; kingdom Metazoa; phylum Chordata; class Actinopteri; order Cyprinodontiformes; family Rivulidae; genus Simpsonichthys; species Simpsonichthys santanae. The sequence goes on along the minus strand of JARVLU010000583.1, from coordinate 18,235,796 downwards.
TATTCCGCCAATTCTGTTGTGACTCTAAACCCCTAAATGTTGTCTCCTCACCTTAATAACCACTCTAAATAACTGCTTCCTAATAAAGCGCCTCTTTGCTCAAAAAGTGTGTCTGAGCCTGTCTATTCATTTCTTTGTGTGTGTGTGTGCGTGTGTGTTATCACCTGCAGAGCAGTGAAGTTAATTGGCTTCAGCTGAGAGGAGAAGCACAACAATAGCTTTAAACATACACATGTACTCACACGTACAGTGTCGGCAAACCTCCCCGCGAGACAAACGCTACACACTTTGCTTAAAAATGACACACTCGCACACACAAACAATCCCTCTGCGTAGCTTGGCTGAAACCAAACACTGAACCGTATTGTGACTATTTTGAGACACGGCTTTCATGGCCCACAACAGCACCTGATAACAATGTCTGCTTATGTCTGTCTATAAGTGTTTGGGTCACTGGGGTAATCTTTGGGCTGTAAAGCAGACTTCATTGTTAAACGGCGACGGTGCATCGCAAGACCGTTTGACCACCCAATTATATTCTTACCTGTCTGTCAGTCTTGTAGAAGGCAGAGGTGGGTTGCCTGCTGAATGTTTGTGGGGTAAAGAAAAGAGAAATTCAGCAATGTTACTTTATTGTTCCTTTCTTTTGTCTTGTTTCTTGACATTTTTGTGTGTACAGGGTGTCCCCGGTTTACGGCCGAGATCCGTTCTAATGGCTTGGCCGTATACCGATTTAGCCGTATACCGGATACTCCCGGACACGCGGCCGTATACGCGGCCGTATACGCGGCCGTATACGCGGCCGTATACGCGGCCGTATACGCGGATTTTCGGCCGNNNGTTAGTTAGTTAGTTAGTTAGTTAGTTAGTTAGTTAGTTAGTTAGTTAGTTAGTTAGTTAGTTAGTTAGTTAGTTTTGTATGGCCACATTTGACCAAAATGTTGCAAGTTTTTCACAAGAAAGTTTGTGGCAATACAATTCATCTTCGATATTTTCCAATAATCACTTTGCATTGGATCTCTGTTATAATTTCTATATGACCTAAACTCAGTGCCTTCATCTGTCAGATTTTAGTGGAGTAACGAACAAGACATCTGTCTCTAAATTATAAGCTGTTTTAGTACGGGATGCAAAATTTCAAGCTAATTTTACTTGTGTAAACTTGGAACACAGAGGTTTTAGAGATTTTGTTATGTCTTTATTTCTCTATCTGTGGTATACATTGTGAAATGCCAGGAGGGAGCAAAACTTTATGTGAGTGCGTCTGTTTGACTGAAATTGGATGGAGATTTACTCCAACTTCACACAAACAGGAAACTGTTAACGCAACAGTGTCAGTCAGGTTGTCATCTGCCTGTATCTGCTCAGTAAGCAGCTTACTGTCACTGTCACTACAACTACTGGTTGTGTTTTAAGCAAGAAACAAACATTCACAACCCTCCATGATGCCGTGTTTTAACAACTCCCTAGTTCCTATTGAGGATAAAGCATGGCATCAGCAAGTGATTCTACCTTTAAAGAGGCACATTTCTGCTTTCCAACATTTGTGGGCCTAGTTAAAAAAGTACTGCAATAATGTAACACTGCATTTTTCATGTTCTGCTTTAAGTGTCGCCCATTTCAAGTCTAATGTAGTTTGCTGACTCGACCGTTAACTTAAAACATGAAACAGTCAAGAAATGCAACAACAGCATAACAAACTTTCCAGGAAGAGATACAGTGATGAAACGGCAGCTCATCTGCCAGCAGCATTTTAAAGATGTGAAGTTTGCAGGAGAAACTCAACAGTGATGTCCAATAAACTACAGTACATTCAAACTTGGTGAAAATGAAGCACTACGGTTTTTATTCATGTTTTATATGTTGAGTTAATTATTAAACATGGAGCTCAAATCGATACCTGAGTCAGAAATGGCGATTACAACATGTTGGAAGTGATATTGATGTTTCAGCCTGTTAACTCAGGCTGACATGTTCAAAACTGAACATCAACATTGATTTCAAGCTGCTAGCTGCAAGTTTTTACGTCTACGCTGAACACCCACGCTACGGGTATAACTGTGACACACTTTTGGAGTTTTCCGTGTCACTGCCTTGCTATTGTGCCATCCTGCCATCGTGGTTCAGTTCCTGGACCCCTTCCAGCCTCAAGCTTAGACTCTGGCCTGTCATGGTGGCCGTCTCCATGATCGTCCGTTTGTCTGTGCGGCCCGAACTCTACAAAACAGTTTGGTTCTGCAGGGAAACCTTTAATGTTCTGACCCAGTTCTGGAGGGCAATCAAAGTCCATTGCCATGTTCTTATCATCATGCTGCTAACAGGACCACACCACTAACAGAACCACACTGCTAATAGTACCATGCTGCTGTAGATGTATTTCCTTTATTTCCTTTTCTCTTTTGCTGCCTTGTTTTTGTATTTTTGTTGCATGCTCTGGTAATTCTTGTTGTTCTTTTGGCGAGTTGAGATGATTCTTCTCGTCTTGTGCATTTCATTGCATTGTTGACTTTGTGTTGATCCTTGATGGAACATTTATTTCAAGGTTCTTTATTGTCATTCGCACCACATGTAGTACATTTGTACATGAGGTGGAACAAAATTGTGTACACAGGGTCCCAGTTACACCCAACAATCTCAAAAACATAAACTGTAAACGAAACAGTAATAAGGATCTAAGATATAAACTGAGATAAGCTAAACAATAATAGTCCAAAACAATATGACAAATAGTGCCATCTTCATGGTTATAGATTAAAATCAGATTAGTTGGACCTTGTAAATAACATTATGCATAATCACATATCTTAATCTAATATATTTTAGCTCATTATCTGTAAAATGGACTGATTTGTAGCATTCTCTGTTGTCTCATGTTGAAAAGCTGTGGTCATCTTGCATTGTGTAGATTTCTATAGTTATTCAGTTGTAAATGTAAACCCAATGATTACTTTCTCAAAGTTTTATTAAAACCTATTCAGTGATTCATGGGGCAATTTACCAAAGGTACAGACAAATGCACACAAGTACTCACAGACCTACACAGGGACACAAGAAAACAAACTTTATAATCCAATTTTGGTTTTTGGTGGCGGGTGTGGGTGTTTTAGATGATTCATCTTTGTTTGCGTATGCATAGTTTTACAGATAATGCATATACTGTATATATGTTTTCCATCAAATGGAAAATGATAGAAAAACCCAATTGGAAACCGTCTGTGTGAAGTCCTGCTATAAGTTCGTAGTCTTTAAAAGTGACCTATACATTTTAAAGATGTGGCTACAAGTGTCTTCCTCAGTCCACCGTTGAATGTGTCCTAAGTGGATGCTTCCTAATTCCATCCTGATTGGACTCACTGCTGTGTTTAGTGCTGCCCACTTGAGAGTCGCTCACCCAGGATGAATATTAGCACTAGGTCTGAGCAGGGCCTCAGTCGGAGCGGTTTCATTCCTGTGAAGCCCAGATGTGCTCAAGCACCGGCTCTTGAAATCCACTTCAATATAAAGTCCAACATGCATACTCCAGCACACACGCTAAACTACACAGATGGACGCCCATGCTAATCTAGTATACTGCTTAGTGAAACGCGAGAAGGAGCAACCAAAGAGATGGGAGGCAGAGAGGATTGCAGAGCGAGGAGGAGATTCAAACTTTAAGTGTTTTGTTTGTTGGTTTTACTCCCCACTACACACTCCTGCACTAGGACTTGGAGTAAAAATGACTTTCAGATTGTATCTTCTCCTTAAAAACGACTTTCACCTACAAAAACAAACATTGTATGTGGGTGAATACCAAATAGCTGAGGCAGAAATTTTTTACCTACAACACCTGTGCACATTTGATATATTTACTGCCCACTGCCAAAAGGCAACCGCAGATTTTTTTGTTTGTTTGTGTCTTTGTATATGCATTTCTAGGTGTGTTTGTTCACAGAATATCACATTCAACCTTTATTTATACAGGTTAGTCTCATTGAGCCTGTATATAGGTAGTCCTCGGTTTACGGCAGACTTGGTTTACGGCGTTTCCCGTATACGTCCGTCGCCCCCCAGTGACGTCATCAACCCTCGCAGACTTTTTTTGGCAGCATTTTATGTTTTTTTTTTAGTTTTTTTTTTTTTTTAGGGTATTTTGTTAGCTAACTGCTTGGAAACACATTAAAACACATTTAAAAACATTAATATGGCCGTTCGAAGTTGTTTTACATTGAAAAAAAGTGTTTAAAAAGATGTTACCGATCGCCGTTTAATTTCGGTTTCGTTTTACGTCCGAAAATCCGCGTATACGGCCACGGATCCGGGCGGATCCAGTATACGGCTAAATCGGTATACGGCCGAGCCGTTAGAACGAATCTCGGTCGTAAACCGAGGACTACCTGTACTTATGTCTCCATCAGTCAGCAGGAATGATTTACTGGTTTGTCCTACGAGCATCTGACGTGTCTCTTTCTGTTTGTGCAGAAGTCAGATGCGTAAGTGCCGGACCCAGAAGAGGACTGTGGTGAGGGACGCCCAGGGGAAACACGTGCACTTGGAGCGTCTGGATGACACCCCAGACGCCCTGCGGCCTGACGCCCTGCAGCACCACCTGCACCGACTGCTCCAACGCTACTGCGAGGAGGAGGAGGAGGAGGAGGAGGAGGAGGAGGAGACGGACTGAGCTTCTGCTTCTACTGTTCCTCACACATCTTCCACTAAAACCTTCAGTCGTTCGTCTCCTCACATCCAAACGTTGATGTTTTTTATTGGCTTGTAGATGCAGCAGCTTTGCTCTGATTGTGACCAAAGAAAGCATCCTTCATCGTTTCCTGGACAGGTCACACCTCGGACATTTCTCTTCTCAAAGAACTCTTGTAAACATTTGTAAATAAAGGAGAAGAAAGAAATGAAGCTGGAAAAAAAAGTGAAAGCATTTAATACACAAGCCTAAACCTGCTGTACACCCCCACCCACCCGCAAGGTGGAGAACAGTGTTCAACACCCTGAGATCAACTTTCACCTTCACCTGTGTGTCCAGTGTATCATGCATTCATATGTCAACCCTGCAGAGCTGCCGTGTGTGTGTGTGTGTGTGTGTATAAAAATAGTGTGTATTAAGGAGGAATGTTTCAGAGCCCCACCACCCTGACGGTCGCACACAGCATCGACTGAAACAACCTCTCTCCACAAACCGTCACCTCATCTCCGACCTCGGCATCAACAAATCCACACACTCCTGGAAAATCTTCCCGTCCAGAAACTTGAACTTTGATTTTTCTCCGCTTCAAACAGAACTGCTGCAACGGAAACTTCTTCACAATCAACCAACATCTTGCTCTGAAAAGTGATGGTGGTGGAGCCGTACATTACACTGCATTAACAAGAGGTCAATCAGATTATGCACTGGGGATGACTCTCAGCTACCACACCCTTTAACATATTCCTTTATGTCAAATACATGAACAGTAATTAATTAGAGCCATTTTGTGTTGGCTAAGATCGATTAGCTGACAGCCATCTTGAACAAGAGAAGTTGCCCAGCTCATGAGTGGTCCCTGAAGGGTTCATTGAAGTCTGTCCAGTGGTTCTTGAGATATCTTGCCAACAGTCAAACAAGTTGATGCCACCAGTTGATGTTAAAGGGAAACAATGTGTTTAGGATGACTCTCAGCTACTACCACACCAAAATGTACCTCACCTTCTGTGCACCCGACTGAAGGACAGCCTTTTGTGTGTTCAGGAAGGATGATTAGTTGTGGAGGCCATCTTGAAATGAATTGATTCCAAATGTTAATCAGCTGCACATCCAATGATTTATTTGCATTTCTTTAAAGTCCATTTGAGATATTTTGCTAACAGTCACATAACATTCCCTTTCACGTATGAGCAATATAGAGTTTCCCCCAAATCACCTGAAACCAACTTTCTGTAATGAAGCACGTTTCTGTTCTCGGCGACAACGGGAGTCCATCTTTCTGCAGGTTTGTTGACGCAGAGACGTCAGATGATCCTTGAACTGTTTTCACACCACACATCTTTGATAACTTCAGTGTGAACTTCATTTAGCATGTGTGCATCTCTTTATTTCCTGCCTCTGATCCCTGTGCTTCGTGAGTGTTTGTTCCAGAGCTTTCTTTGCCCTCATAGTTGTGAAGTTATGTTGAGTTGGAGAGTCGGCTGTGGTGCTTTCAAGTTGTTGCACTTCACTTTGATTCAATCTGAGAATAAATTATTTGATTTGACAAAAGAGCGTCCTGTTCCAATCGGGAGAACATTATAAACATTAACGGTGCAAATATGTATGCGGGCATGTACGAGCAGATAACTGAAAAATAAAAAGCTGAAACACTAACAAGAAGCTGCAGCGTGTACACAGCTGAACAATAAACCTGTACAATGTATCAAACAGGAAGTGATGTCATTCTTTACCAGCACCTTTCATTCAACCTTTATTTAGGCAGGTTAATCCCATTGAACCTCGAGGACTCATTTACAAGAGAGACCTGGCTACAAA
>JARVLU010000583.1:18175304-18194922 GCA_031762415.1 Simpsonichthys santanae | reverse complement strand
TTTGAATGTCCAGAGGACCAGACTTAGCTTTTTTAGATTTTTCTACCTGGATTATTGAGCATGCATCAGGGTATGTCTCTACAAGTTACACTCAGATAAGTTCAAACAGATTTCACTGCACTAAGGCAGTTCCAAACATTACTAACTTTTTTTTTTTTCTGTCTGCTGAGCCAACCTCGTGTCCTTCCTCGTACTGGCAGATGCAAATCTACTTGTTTAAAACATTTCCTCTGGGGGCGCAGCAGAACGCTACTAGTTTAAAAACGGCCAGCTGGTGCCACGGAGATGCTCCTGCCAGATTAATAATAATCATCACCCTAAATGTCCCCTGTATCACATCTTGGAGAGCAGCCATTTCTGTTCAATGTGACAACCAGTGCCACTGGCAGTCTTTATTTTAGATCCCAGGCTTTTCACACCACCATATTGGAGGTTCCACTAGCTCTGGTTTGAAACGAAATCCCACTGACACTGGTTTATGTATTTTTTTATCTGTTGTTCTTGGCAAATATTTTGCAAATGACAACACATTTGGTATTTGTATTTAAATGTAGAATCCAAACTCTAAAGACTCGAGCCTCTTGTTGATCAAAATCTACCTATTCAAAAAAAATAAATACAATAAAAATCCATTTTGACATGAAATATAATATGCAATATGCCTACATGTCATCCACTTGTGGGAATGAAATGCCACCTTCAGCGTGTAACATTTAGATGACAGTAACCTGTGCCCATTCAACCCCTAATGGATGATTATTTAATCATCTCTGTCAGTTTGCATTTCCCCGCTGCAGCTTCAGTCTGCTGATTGCTAACTTATTGTCTGAAACAATTTCACAAACAGATTACCCACAATGCCGCTCTGCTTGAAAAAGGTAGTCTCAGACACTTTTTGTAGTTTACTGTAGTAATCACAATATTGAAGATCATCAGTTTTATGCATTTATATTACTAACTGTATATGTTTTTCTTCATCTTTACTGGTTTGCCTTTTAAGTACAGTATTAAAAAAAAAAAAAAGAAAAGAAATTGGCTCCAAAATGTTTTCGGTTCTATCATCTATTCCAGGATATAACAAAAGAAACATTGAATTTGAAATATTCTGCACAATTTGGAAGTTGACACTAATATTCTGTTTACTGCTATTATTTTACACTAAATCGCTGCTGTGTTCTTTCTGTTAATATTTTTCTACAGTAGATGAACTCATTAACTAAAACTTACACATAACAAATCTGTTATATTAAGTGTAAAAATAAAAACGAAGCATTTTTTAACAGTTGCATTCCAAAGTTTTGAACAAAGAAAACTCGTAATCTATTAGTGCTGATGATTTTTGTGGGATTAAATTTATCTGCTTCCACAATAATCTTCAGCACAAAATCTGTAAAACTGACTGAGTTATAGACTGTTTGTATGGTGGGTTAGCTGCAGTTAGCGGTTAGCCCTTGTAGGCGTACAGAGATTATTCTTAAAATCCATCTACAGTTTTTTATTAAATATTTTGCTAACAGATACACATACACAAAGAGTTACATGATCACTCGCCATCATAAAAGGCAGAGAATAAGGATTTTTCACTGACACGTAAAAAGTTCAAAGCATCAATATAATCGTGTTTGTCTTTTAAATTATTTCAAAATGGTATTATTTAAATTACTTGTTTAGAAAAATAATGTTTTAACTGATGTTCAACATTTAAATTTCATGCAGGAGGACCAAGTGATCAAATACGTTGATTTTCAATTGTATACAATTGTTTAAAGTGAACAAGTAAGATCTACATCTAGCTTCATTTAATGTTTCATTTTAAAATAATTATGTATGCATGGATGGATGGATGGATGTTGCAGTGTTTTGAGGAAATAGACCAGATACTGACACAGTCACGAAGCCGACATGCGCTACTTGTTTAAAGTGGAGCCACACTGAACCTGAGAATCTCCTCATTTCCTCCGTCTGACTGTGGCTTTTGCTGAGCAACACATCACTGCGCTGCTGATCAGGTATCTATTGGTGTACAAGTCCTCCAGCACTGTAAGTAAGACATCAAACACTTTTTCTTGCACATTTAGCCATATTTGATTACCATCCAAGCCTGGATTCAACATAATTAGCTACTCTAACAAGGAGCCACTCACTCAAGTGCATATTTATTTAAGCATTGCATTAAAAAAGAACTTTAAAGGAAGATCCAGCCTTACAGCCTGACCCCAGGGTTTGTCTTTATCAGACTTCCTGTTCGACATTTCATTGCATTTAACTAGAAATATTAACACAACTTTTAATCAATCAATTATCTGTTCATTGCGTCTGCATTTTTTTTTTTTTGCTATAGGAACATGTTTACAGATGGATTTAAAGCGTACTTTTATGTGTTACAAACCTAATCAATGTGAGCAGACGAACACTCAGCTTCTAGCTCAAGGACTCTTTGACATGATACATGGATGCTGATTGACACACTGTGGCTTTTCTGTGATCAAACCAGTGACCTTTGAGTAATTGGATGGTATCTGGAGTCACCAGTTCACCTTGCTTGCATGATAATAATGTTGCTTTTCACCACAAAGCCCTGGCTCCCCCTTTTGTGCTTATTCCCCCCACAATAATAATCATAAGGAGAAAAAAAAAAAACAACCATCAATTGATAATTTTGTGTTACATGTTTAATGATTGTTTTAAACTGGAGAAGATTGTGGAGTCTTCTCTATGTAAAGATTTCACTTATTTGCAGTGCAGTTTGTCGTATCTTCTTAGAATCTTAGTTCCAACCAAGGTTCTTGACAAGATTCTGCAAACTGACATAAACACATCTGAAATGAAATGAAGATTTTACACGTTTATTTGCAAATGTTGATTAGATCAGTGTTTTTCAAAAAAAGTTTGTGACCAGACCCGGCCCCGGCCCGCAGCCATCAGCTCCGAACCCCACCCGATCCGACAAATTAACATTAATTACAGGTACAAAAACAAAAAAAGAACCCCGTCCTTTTTAATTGAGCTTTGACTGTTCACGCCACTGAATATTATTAACGGTTGGCGGACGTGCGTGGCTGAGTAAAGGGAGCAGAAGATCGGAGCTGAGGAGCTCTCAAAGCGCATTAAATACTTCCCCTGCTTCTGCCTGCGTTGAATCCTGCAGCTCTATGTCGGATATTTTGTGATCTCACCTGTTTAGGCCGTCGGTCATGTGCGTCCGCTGAGTGCAACAGCTGAACGAACGTCCATTTGGGCTAATGGACCGCTGGCAGTAGTCCATCTGAAGCTTCACTGAACTTTTTGCTTTTTTCAACCAGCCTGTCAGCGCACGGTCAAATGGCCACGTGCAGCTGGTGACAATATGGCAAGCCAAGTTGGCATATAATTGGATCGTTGGCCATGTGTCCCTGACACAATAAAAAGCCCACACATTAAGCACATTATTATGGCCTGGTCTGAATCCAGGTCGGGCAGGTCCAGGCTCTGGGTTTGGGTTAGAAATGACAGCTCCAATCTGTATCTGTCATTTCCAAATAAACACACTTGAGAGAGAGGTTAGATTCCTTTTGTTTAGTTCTTCTGGTCAACATTTAGTTGAACATTTTTTTTTTTTAATTTTTTTTTTTTTAAGTGGGAATATAATCCAGTGTTTAAAACATGTTATATATATATTTTTTTATACTCAGCAGCATAATAATTAATTGAATATAGTGAATACAAGTTAAAACATTCTAAAAATTTATATTTCTTTACATATTTTGTATCGTTTGTGGGTTTACGAGGGGGTCCTCGACCACAAGTTAATGCTGTTAGGGGTCCACGGCGTGGAAAAATTTGGGAACACCTGGATTAGATCATTAATGCTGAATCTAGCATTAGCATGCTCTAATGACAAAAAAATACCTGTTACCCTCATTTGTTATTTTAGGAGATGTTGCCTTTCTGTTTGTCAGACTCTCAGCAGTTTGACGTCTCTCATCTCCCGCTCCAGATAATTCCCATTTGTCCTTGACACAAAATGGTTTTTCAGGAAAAAGTTATCTTTGGTTGTTTTAAAACATGTCAAAGAAGTGTGCAGGAATACTGGAAATGTAGTTTGGTGTTTTTGTTATTTGAATTATTGGTATCAATGTTTTTGTCTGTCACTGTGTTTGTGGGTCTTTTTCTTACCAACATATCTCTTTAACCACTGGATGAAATTTCATGAAACTGGCAGAAAATACTATTTGCATGTTCATCTACAAGTAATTAATTGTTGGAATAAACCCAATTCAAGATGGCCATTAGAGCTAACTTGCAGTCAGAAGCACAAAACAAGCTCAACTCAGTCAAATTTACTGGTGTTGGCTTAAATTGGTGTAGCAAAATTCAGAGTAACTTATGAGAACAAACAGATTGCATACAATCTTAGCTTAGCCTAGATAGCTAATATATCATCATCCACTAAGGATTTGAATATGATTATCAGGAAATAATATTAGGATTTACCTTTATGACTGATTCATGTTTAGAAAATATCCCATTTAAGTCAGTGGCCCCCAAAAAAATAAACCTTTGAAAATACAAAGAAGGTGATAATTTATTCAATTTGAGCTCAGTTCAGCCCTGCACATAGTATGAGAATTTAGCATCAGATGTCAGTCAGCCCATGTGTGTTGGGAAAATATTTCATGGACATTTGAAATATTTAAATGTCTTCCAGAAAGTAATTATTGGATCGACATTTACAACTGATTAACTTGTGGAATCACTTCAATTCAAGACGGCTGCCATAGATATTCAACACAAAATGGCTGCAAGTCTGTCAGTGCAGTTTCTGCACTCAGATTTGATGTGGTAGTAGCTGAGAGTCATTCACAACCCATATTTTGAATGTGGCATCTTGCATAATTCGATGACAGTGCATAAAATGTTGTTTTCTAGGTTTGGCCAACAACAGCTATGGCTGATATTTCTCTAGATAAACTAATCAGTCTAAAACTTTGTTATAAAAGGTGCAGGGAACATGGCTTTCTTAAAGCAATGAGTTTTTATTTATAACATTTGGAGTAAAATATAAAAAAAAATGTATAAAACTATATTTGCTGTGGTGAAACAGATGAGTGGTTCTTCACCAAAGACATAACATCATGGAAGAACCATGTGTAAAAGAACGTTGCCTCTTATAAACTTGAGTGGGACGTTAATTAGATCCCTGGAGAAAAATATAAGGTGAATATTCTCATACAGTATTTGTCTAATATATAGGCACATGTTTCATATTATGTGAGACACACAGAAACAAAGAAAGCTGCAGATAAAGACCTTCCTGTAGTTTAGCTCAGTTATCAACTCTATGGTTGTTGCCAGGTAACTTATTATTTTTTGGAAGCTGATCTTTTAAAAACAGGTTGTCACATCATGATGCCACTGAGGTTAATGTTAAAGAAAGGAGTGGAGATCCACCTAAAAGGTAGACTGGTGGACTAGTTTCTGTGGTACAAATGGCCTGACTTACAGAACAGCTACTTGATTCATTCAAGGACAATAAAGCAAAGAAGCCAACAGCTCGTTAGCCTTTGTGTGCTAATGAGTCTATAGATAGTCCTTGAAATAATCGTTGTTGGGTTTTGAAGTTCACGTTACTCTGAGCTCATGGTTTAAATGTGTGGGTATTGAATGGTGCAATGACAATGGCAGACTGTCATGTGCACATAAACTCTAAACTGAAGTTTGAAAATTCACATAAGTACACCGAATTACTGAGTTCTTTGCATGTTGATAGGATTATGGTGGGGGGATCCCTGAACGTTACTGTTTCTGGAAAATGTGTACCTGCTTTATATAAAATGTATCCATTTGAAACCAGCCAAATAAAACAGTTTTTTTTTTCCTCTTTATTTTTGCACGTATATGTAAGAAATTTACAAACATAAAAAGCAATATAAGCAACAATTTCAGATATTTTATGCCAAATGCATTAAAAGCAGTTACCCACTTCTTACTATGTGACTAGTTAAGTGAGCAGTAGAGTTTGAACTACAAAACTGAACATCAACAATTGAGTATGACTATCTCAAAATAAAATCTGGACAATTAATGATTACCGCTTGTTTTATGTATTTACCAGCTGTTTATGTAGATCCTTAATCAAAGCTAAAGAAGCTGCTTAGAGAGATGAAACCATTCACAAACAGTAAAAGTTGTCCAGTTTTCTTCTATTTAGCTCTTAATGTGAATGGACCATGTACTGTATTTATAATGGAAAATATTGAATGGAAAAAAAAAAAAAAAAACTAGCATTGCTTACTACAAAACAAACCTAATTTCTGGCTAGCCCATGCACAGTCTGTTTAAATGAAAACAAAAGACTAGATCAAATTATGCTTTAAGCACCAGTAACAAAACGTCAGTATTGCAAATTCTATAAATACAAATTGGCCATATTTAAGTCTAACACCCACTTTTTGCTGTTTAAAACAGGCAGATTGCAAAGATAATAAATCTTCAAATGTTAATACATAATTAATACTATTAATAAATGTTTAACATTAATTGGTTAAAGGTCTACAATTGTTGTACACCCCTTCAGCTTTAAGTATGTTTTCTATCCCCGTCTGTTTGGATGAAACTCAATTAATATTTAAAGCCCTGCTTGCATGGGATTAGTTTTACGTAGCGACCTCATGCTATTTGTAATAATTACGGAGATTGTGTTGTTAATCCTGTGCGAATCGGCCATGCCAGTAGTTTGTAAAGTGAAAATTCCCCTGCAAATTACACTATATTTTGCTGAACTCTGAGGTCCTGTGATAAAACTAATCCAATGCGAATAGGCATCTCTGTGATTTGGACAGAAATGTGTGGGATCCGAGACACACTTACGCATTTTTTTGTTTTTGTTTTCTAAGCAAAATCATTTGGAAAAATATAGACTAAGGCTATTTTAAATGAACGGCCAGTGACAGGTTGTCATCTGAGCTTAATGTGGCTTTTTTAAATCTCTTTAAACCGGCCGCTCGGACCTGCCTCCTCCTCAAAAAGTAGATTAACACAATTTTACATTTTGCATTCTTTAGTTTTCTTTAGTTCTTATTTGTAAAACTATAGCAAAGCCTGAGCCCGGCCTGTCCCACACATTAAGCACATTATATGGACCAGTCTGGTCGTGATAACGCATCATAACATCATATCCAGAAGATGTCTATACATTTCAGCTAAATCTCAGGCTTTGGTTATTCCGTGCAAATGCACCACATAAAAAACAGATGTTGGGGAGTGATTTATTTATTACATGTGCTCCCTAGGTAAAAACTAATCCCGTACAAATAGGGGTTAACTCTGTTTTCTGTAGCCGTGACAATTTGGTGTTCAGTCACATGGAAATATAGAACAAAACGCAAAAGGAGAAATCACAACATTGTGAATGTCAATAGTACAAGACAAATAATTTAGCATTCCAGAGATGGGGTGACTAGTTGAATGATGAAGGTATTTGTTTGCTTTCAAATGGTCTTTTGCTTGAATCAAGAAACAAACCAACCCTACATTTACCCAGGTCCTGAATCATTAGCTGCATTTTTAAATCGGAGACAAATTGTTTGATCAGTGGCACTGCTTACCAATAATTATTCTCATGATTTTTATTCACTTGGCAACATGCTCTAATCTTGAGTCCAGAGCAACATCTGTTGATGCTTAACACGCCATCACCGTGAGCCAGCATAGACTTCAGGTCTAAATAGGGACAGAATATTACTGATCACCTTTGAGCATGCCTCATACACACTATAGTCATGGTTCAGCACATTTACACTGGTCAGGTCTAAATGTGGACCAAATCACATTGATATTACTTTGTAACATAGTGATAACACAGCCAGACATTTGGGGACACACAAAGCAGTATCTGAGGGTAGAAAGGATTAATGAATAACAAATTCACTAAACCATATAAATCACTTAGATAAGCTTTTGATCTATATGGACTATGCTAATATTTACAATACCCGTGAAGAAAATTTGGGAATAGTAAAAATGAGTCAATTCTTTACACTAAAAGAGCCATTTTTAATCTTAAATGGTGAAAAGAATTTGGAGTTTAATCCTCAGAAGTCACCTTTTTTGTTCACAGACTTAGATGTCATCAAAAAGTAATGAACATGCATTGAATCTGAGTTAGCAGTCTAGCCATTATGTAACAGTTTCAGGAGGAAAACTCAAACATCCTTCTTCCTAGTAAAACTTGCCAGCACCTCCTAGTGAATGCCATGATATTCCTGTGCCACAGGACATAACTATAACATTCTAACAAATTCTGGGTCTGCCTTGGGGTCAACTTCCAATGGGTCAAGCCTGGAAAACCTCCAAAGAGAGGCAGACAGGATGGATATTAGCCTTATACCACCACAGTGGTCTCCAATGAATGCAAAGGAGCACCGGCTCAATTCTGTGACACATTGAAATCCATATTTGGTGACCAGAGGAGATAAGAGCACAACCGAACCAGTCAAGCAAGAGCTTTTCCTTTCCAGCTCAGATATTCTTCACCTAAACATACTGGAGTAGTTTCTTGTTTACATTGGACAAAGCCAGAATCCCTTAATCCATCTGCCACTCCATCCTGCCTTCACTTATGACCAAGACTTCAAGTTACTTTTTAAAATTCTGCTGAAGGTCTTATCATGAAAATACCAACAAAATCACTATACTTGCACCAAACAGAGATTAGATTATGAAGTTCCCTAACTAGACACCCTTCAGAAATACTTCAAAATCTTACAGAAATCTTTCTGAGTGTTCCTGTAGGTTCATTGTTGTCATCCATTCTGTGGTGTATTTACTGTATGTGGTCAGACACTGATGCTGAATGGGGGGTTCTGGCTCTCAATCTCCATCCTAGCTCAACACAAAGATGTTCATTTGGTCAGGGGTATTCAGGCCAGTGACGTTCGTTCACACATAGCCTGTCAAACAAGGGCTTTTTTTAGTTTACTTTGTGCACACGGGCACAGTTATGTTGAAAAAGAAAAAAAAAAAAAAACCTTCCACAAGGTATTTCCACAAATTTGGAACCACAACATTGTCCAAAATGTCTTGTATGCTGAAGCATCATTACTCATCACTAGAGATAAGGGATTGAAATACATGGATGCAGAATAGAAGAGGTGTACCCAAATCATTTTGTCACCATAGCGTGTTTATATACAAACATGAAAGAACATGTGCTAAAAAGGTATTGTAACTCAATAGATGGAAGCTTTTGTCTAAAATCACTACATCATTCATTCTTTCATTGCTCTATTCATTATCCACTATTTCAAGTGCTTTCTCAAGACATCATCATGCCTACACAGGTTTCTCTAATACTGCCGGGTCTTTAAGTTAGCAGGTCAAGCAGCTTAAGGTGCTTTCAGATAGAATTTCAGCTAAATTGAGGTGAATACTTCAACATCTTGCAAAAGAATCAAATCAGCCAGGGTGCCTATCAACCTAATGACATTTCATCTCCTACAGTAGTCATTGCTATATTACTGCCAGATGAGAAAGCAAAGGTTATATTGCTTCAATTTGTGTACACAGAATGCGGTCCTGAAAAAATCTACTGTCTCAGGAACCTTCTCACAGGCAATTTTAGATAGTTTGGATGTTTGGGGGGGGGGGGGGGGCGCAATTTTTGATTGTTTGGATGTTTCCCCCCCCCCCCCCCCATGTGTCTGCAACCAGATATTTTCAGTGTGATAGCATTGTGGTCTTGCAAGATATAGTTCTATTGTGGTAAAGGCTTTGGGGAAAAATGATTGCTCAACAGTCAAAGGTCAAATAATCTTTAAGTTAATCCTTCAGCTTGATCTCACTGATGTGCTAAGTTTTTTGAATTCAGAAAATTAAGATCCAGCAAAAGCACTTAAAATCCCATGTTTTAATTCCTATTACTTTTTGTGTGTTCAAGATCACATTCTGCAATAGATCCAACAGTCCAAATAGACAAGTTTCATGGAAAAGTAATAACTATGCCATTACAATTTAACAGTTTAAGATGTCTTATTTATGTTTTTATTAACTTTTTATTACCATTTAAGTTGCATGTTTTTGCAAAAAGTCAAAGAAAGGAGCACACAAAAACCCACATGATGAAAATGGGTGTTTATGGAGAAGCTCCTTAAAGTAATTTGTGCAACAAAAATCACAATTTACATGTAATTAACAACATTTAGATGGATTATAATTATCTGTATTTGCCTGATCAGCAGAGGTTAAAAGGACCAAACCACCAGTTTAGAGTACCCTTCCCATAATTTACAACACTAACACATGAAACTACTCCATTACTACTAACCACTCAGCTATAAATTGAACGTATCTTCCCTGTCTCTTTTTCTCTCTTCTGATGATTTTCTTTATGCGACCTCATTGTTCACTTCATTAAACTGAAAGCCATAAATTTGACCCTTATCATCTCAGACACACAGTATTGTAGCTAGTTTACATGTATGCACACACACACACACACACTTGCAAGTGCTCCTTTTTTCCTCCGGTGTGGCTAGTGACAGCCTCTCAGTTGGAGCTGGATTTACAGCTCTAAAAATGGCCTGCCTATGTGTGTGTGTGTGCAAGTGTGTGCATGCTGCTGGCTGTGTTTATGTCCTGCTCGGATATTGTTGTGAGGAAACAAGTAGTGGAAAAAGAGAATAAGATGTAGATAAATAACCGTTTTAGAAGATGTCTCCTTCCCTTCAGGCTCTTAGAGAACCTGGAACAGGGGCTGGAGATGCAGAGACTGAATCAAAGAGAGTGTATCAGAGCAGACATTACAATGCTCAGATTCAGTCCATCTCACTCAAAATGGCTGCACAACACAATCTATCACTGCTTTATTAGACGTTACACACACAAAGCTTTTGACCATGCACACACAGAAACACACAAAGCACAAACCAGTGGAGTAGATTGCATCCAAATCACTACCATTTGAAAGTAATAGGAACTGGTGACTGGGGGCCATGTCCGTTTTATCTCTTAAAAAACAGAAACTGCATGGGCAATTATAAATACTGTGCCAAAGCGCTAGGAAGTTATGACAAAAAGCTGAAAACTGAAAGTACTTTGACAAATATTCAGCTGATTTGTTTATTTGTGTCACTGTATAAAATGCAGCGCCAACAAAATATACATTTAAATCACAGTCAGTACCTACTGTTTTTAAACTTCACAAACACAACGCTTTTGTAGGATTGCAGTCAGGTGAAACCCTCCTGATCACTTGGGTTAAAATGACCCACAAGTTAGCAAGAAGTTTAAACCAAGTAGGTCCAAATGATAATTACTTTTACATAACAAACATACAATAAGAAATTGCTATATAGGAGTGTTAAAATTGGGCAAAGAACAGCCAAACTACTACCAAGGTGAGGTTGTGAAGGATAGTTCCATGGGTCATACATCATGGCAAGGCTAAGCGCAGCAAACAAAAGGTAGTTCTACTATGTCAGCAAGGTCTCTTCAAGGCAAAGATATCAAAGCAGACTGAGTTTCAACATGTGCTGTTTAAGCTCTTTTGAAGAAGCACAAATAATAGGACAACACATTAGAACTGTGGTCAGTCAAAAAACTTAGTGCGGCAAATGAAAAACCAAATGCGCTTCACTTTGAAATCAAATGTGACCAACAACGCCGTCAGTTCCGAACTGGTATAAACCTGTGGAACCAAGGTTTTTAAGACTGCCTGAAAACTATATAACATAAACACCCATGGATTTGTTTTCTGCTTCTTATCCATGGTGAGGTTGTGTAGGAGTGGTGACACAGCGGCTAGAGAAGGTGGGCCTGTCATTGGAAGATCACCGGTTCAACTCCCTGGACAATGACATCAAAATGTGGGTGGAAAAGGTAAAACACCCACACCTGTTTCCACCCTCATTTGCCCCACTCTGGGCCCTTGAGCAAGGCCCTTAACCCCACCATCGGCTCCCCTGGGCACCTTAGGCGGAAGCTCTCTGCTCCACACAGAAGGATGTGGTAGTTCAGTGGTCTGTGGTTGTATCAGGAAGGGCATCCAGTGCAAAAGCAATTGCCAAGTCTTCATGCGAGTTTGTTCGCTGTGTTGAGCCCTGAGGACGGGAGCAACTGAAAGAAGAATAAAAATATTTAAAAAAATCAATGGTGAGTTTGCAAATTTAAGAGGGAAATTGAGACACCCCTTTCCCTAGCAACCTTTTTCAGCTTCTTCTGTGAAGCCCAAGGCATCCTCAGGCAAAAGAGGATTCATAATCCCTCCAGTGAGTTCTGGGTCTACCTCAAGGTCTTGCAGTGGGGCATGCATAACAAACCTCCAAAATGAGGTGCCCAGGAACCATCCCAATCAGATGCCTGAACCACCTAACAAACTTTGCTTTTAAGTGAAAGGGCAGCAGCCCTACTCCAAGCTCCAACTGGATGACAGACATCCTCACCTTTTTTCTAAGGCTAAGCCAGACCACTCTTTGAAAGAAGCCAGATGGAATGTTAGCTGCTTGTGTTTAAGATCTTGTCCTTTTTACATGTCATCACCACAGGTAATGGTTGTAACGTAGAAAGAGCAGTAAATAAAATATTTGCTTTTTGAATGTCCAGAGGACCAGACTTCGCTCTTTTTAGATTTTTCTACCTGGATTATTGAGCATGCATCAGGGTATTTGCTTTACAGTTTAACTCCTTCTTTTCTATAACATACAGGTCAGCCCAATGCCCTCATTTCTCTGGATGAGACTCTAATCCGTTGATTCATCTCCTGCTCCTTCCAATGTTACTGCTGAACAAGACTCACAGAAACTTGAACTTGTTTGCTTGAGCCAGATCCTCACCCCTGTCCTAGAGTAATCATTCTACTTTTTTTCTGGTTGAAAACAATTATTTCAAAAAGGTTGATGATGAAAGTTAACCACACTACCCGGAAATTTTAATCATGAGGTTGGAGCCTTCAAGACTGGGAGCAGTGAGGTCAGGTGGCAGGCAAGGCCGAGGATCTGGATTTGTTGATTCCTGGCAATGGACTTATAAAACAAGCAAAACATACACTCTGGTAAAGTTAAGGGCTTTATTAATCTAATTAAGATGCAAATAATGCACCCACTGAGACAGATATGTCTAATGGCAAGTCAATAATGCACTATTCCACAGTGCCTGAAAAGTCTAAAAATAGTACAACATTTTCAAAAAAAGAGCATAAGGGGCTGACTGTCAGATCCCTGGATTCCTCAGTCACAGGGAGATCGATCATCTCCATAAGGGGTGTCAAACTCACTTACAAAAGGGGGGCAAAATTATTATTATTATTTTAAACTAAGGGCCAGTTTCAAAAACTGCATTACCTCAAATCAGATACTCAACATCTTTTCTTGGTCACAGGTTCCTCAACTAGAGTTTGATGGGTCTCATTTGATGTTCTCTGTTGTGCTTTTGACATCATAATCAAATATTATTGAAAAAAGTCAAGAGATTTCACATATCATATTGAGGGCCAGACAAGATGTCATTGAAGGCCTCATTTGACCCCCGGGCCTTGAGTTTGAGACACATGATCTACATGAAGATCCATAAATCCAATCCACAGAAGATCTGGCCCACGGGATTAAAAGGAACTGCAACCAAAACAAGGTGCAAGAAACCACAAAAAACAAGATCATTCTTGCTGATGAGTCAATCGTTTAGAAATCCTTTTGTTGTAGGTTTCAAGTGATTTTATTGATTTTAATGAAGTCTACTAAAGCAGCCGTTGTCTGGGAGTTGTTAATCACTCAGGTTTATGTTTTAATCCCTATAAGCACCCTTTGTCCACATGTTGAAGTGTTTTTGAGAAAGAAACTAAAACCATTTATTATCAATCTCAAGGTGGACCTTTTTTTATTTTTATTATTATTATTATTTTTTTTTTACTAGAGTACATCAAACAAATGAACCACTCTGTAAACTGTTATATGGTGAACAAGGTTGAAAATGCTTCAATAATTTTCCCAACAAAATGTAATGTTATTTAAATTGCTATTTGGAAATATCTGAAACATTTTTGTATAAATTTGTGGGTAAGAGTGTTTAAAATAAAATTCAAATATTTAAAAGTGGGGTTTCTGGATAGCTACAGTAATTAGCTATCAATGACTTAACTGTTCTATACAGGTATAGCTCTTAGTAAGGCTTCAGTTAGGTGAAACGGTTTGACCAGATTTATTAGTTAACAACTAGTTTAAGCTAGGGCAAAACTAAAGTGGATGGAAGCTGCTCGGAAAAAATCTCCACTTTCAAATACAGTATATTGTTAGTATTTTATTTCAATGTTATTTCACCAAGTTTTATGTTGTGTTCAATGTTGTGTTACAGTTACTGACACATAATTCTACTGTTCTTTTTAAGCATAAATACAGGGATGTGATTATAGTACCATATATACCATAAAAAAGACAGGAGAAAGAACTGGAAGTGGCAGAAATGAAGATGTTGAGGTTCTCCTTAGGAGTGACAAGGATGGATAAGATTAGGAATGAGATAATCAGAGGTACAGCACAGGTTGAACAACTGGGAGATGCAGAGAGAGATGCCAGACTGGGATGGTTTGGACATGTCCAGAGGAGCGACAGTGGATATATTGGTAGAAGAATATTAGAAATGCAGCTGCCAGAAAACAGACAGAGGAGATATACGTGTATGGATGCAGTTAGAGAGGACATGGAGGTAGTTGGCGTGAGGGCCAAGGATGCAGAGGACAGAATGAGATGGAAGAGGATGACTCGCTGTGGGGACCTCTGAATAGGGAAAAGCTGAAATAAAAAGTTTATAGTACAAAATATTTTTGTTTATCTTATCATTTATCAAGTTATTTTAATCATACTACAGAACTATCATAATACAGTTGCCATTATTAGCAGTCTGATGCTAAATTGACAGCAAGATAAAGTCATTAAAAATTTTCCTATGTATCCCTATTTAAAAAAAGTTTTGCAATTATAGCAAGCGATGTTAATCTTGGCCTTGCTTGAACTTCATGTTAGCTTGTCATCATAAATTGTTGATCCAAAATGAGGCTAAAGAGAGGTTACCTAAACTTGCCTGCTGCAGATAGCTGCAGCAAGTACATTTAGGTAATTTATGACATAACGTTTCTTGGGATTTTTTTTTTCTGCACTAAAAGGAAAAATAAAAATCTACAGTATAATCTTATGTGGAAAATCTCACAGCTACAAAGTTACCACAGTCAACTTTAGGAACGGAAGAGTGATTTTTGTACTATTTTTATCACTTTGTGATCATTGGATTCAGTCAGCATATAAAATATTATGGTAGCCTTCAATTCAATGTGAACTCAATAAAAAAAGTTATTTAACTGTCTCCGAGCCGCACATCATTGGATGAATGTCGCACATACACTTTCTTTCAGGTACACCTGCTGTAATTCAGTCTCTCCTTACTGCCTTATTTCAATCATAAGCGCCTGTATCCTCCGCAAAACCATGATATTTTCTGCCATGTGTGAACGTAATCAGAGCCAGAACCTGCTGTTTGCATGTTTTTATGTGTTTCTGTTTGCTTGCAAATAGCCACTGGCACCCCATCATAAAGTCACTAATGCTGCCTCCTCATATCACACAAATACACATACTCTTCCACAATATATGTCTCTCGCCAGACACAAGTATCATTGCTCGTACACATTGAGCTGCTGAAGAACAAATAGTTGTGAGTTTGTGTGCATGTAGGCACAGATGATAGTGCATTTGTGTATATATTTTGCAAAATGGAAATCACTCGATTGTGTCGACGGCATCCACCCTCCTGCCCTCCAGCACCGGTGGAACATTATTGGAAATCTTGTTAATCAGTTTCCTCATTAGTGTATTGATGAACTGTGTTCTGACAAAAGGAGAAAGTCGATCTATCATACCTGCTTTGTAAGATCTCTAACAAACGAGTATGAGGATTCCTTTTGTTGTCGTCACTAACCACCCTCCATACAGCCCCTGAAGAGACAGGTGGATCTGATCAAACTCAGCAGATGAGCTGATGAAGTGTTCCTCTACAAACGCAACTCTCTCCCTTCAGAAGCCATTGCAGACACCATTAATAAAACAATTGAAGAAGACAAAGAAGCTGAAGACTAAGATGACATTGACATCGCTAGAGCATTGTGCTCACTTTGGTGAATAACCTCAGCCACTTTTACCTTGTGAGAGAAATAGTGATTTGTCTATCGTGCATTGGTTCTTTTAGATACAGTAGTCCCTCATTTATCACAGGAGTTTGAGACCTTGCCCCCTTGATAAGTGAAATACCATGAAGTAGGACTACAATAATCCAAGTTCAAGTTAACTTCATTGTCATTACCATCTCATGTGGTACATGAGATGGAGCAAAATTATGTTCATAAGTATTATTATTGTATTATTATTAGCAGTAGTAGTAGTAGTAGTAGTAGTTTTCCCGCACTAGTGCAATGTACAATCAACTGTAAATGCTACAAAAGCTCGCAGCATATCATGAACTCAGCTCTTTGCCTTCGGCTGCTCTCTGCCACCTGCCAGCGCTCTCGGCCACGTCCACTTCTCTGCTGCAGAATGGAGATCTGACATGCTGCAGGAGGAAGCTTCTCCTGCAGCTGTGGGCTGCACACAGGTGCAGCAGGTGCAAATAATTTAAAATAATTTAATTTAAAATATTGTTCCATGTCGATCGTGTGGCTCATCCATCAATCAGCCAATTGTGTGTCACGTCCAATCTTACTTTGATAAACTGCGATAGAGCGAGTCCGCAAAAAAATGAACCATGAAGTAGCAAGGGATATTGTACTACTTGCCTTCAAGATCCTGCTTGTGAGCCTGGGTTTTTGCTGGTCCATCTGTCACTCTCCACCATCTTAAATTCAAATAGAAACACCTTGGTTCTCTTCCTTGGATCCTCATTGGGAGATCTGAGTCATCCTCGCCTCTCCTTCTGTGCCAGTGAAACAAGCCATATCAGTAAGAGCCTGCCCATTCTGTCAGACTAGTGAACTGAGTTCAGTTCTTTCCAGATAATTGCCATAGTTCATTCTCTACAGATTGGTGGTCACCATTGCCTTTCCTTCATCTGTAAATAAAGAGCACTTACCTTATCTTGGCTTCCTTTAATATTTTTTGACCTTCGAAAATCTAATGGTTTTAATAATTAAATTTTTGCTTGTCAAATATCACAATGAGACTCATGTTTAATATTTTGCTGTTCACCACCTTGGTATGAAAATGTTTTAGTCATCCTGCTGGTTTAGATTGCAGTTCCACTTTAGTTGACATTTGGACATAGTGTGGATAAATGTAGGAGGCAGTGTCCTTGCATCAAACAGTAAATGGAATCAGTCCAAGACGGCAATTAGTATATTTTATATTCAGTCATGTAAATGATGTAAATAGAGATCACACTCAAAGATCAACATTGTATGACAATATAGACTTTTTACAAACAGGCATTCAAATGTGCACCAAAATGAACACTCATGTTGCTGCATTGTTTTTGCTTTATTTGTTATGTACCATTATGCAAAAGTCTTATGCCAGTCCTTTTTATTTTTATTTTCCTTTGTATTTTATTTTGATTTATTTATGTATTTATTTATTTATTTATTTATTTTTCTTGTTACAATTACATATTCATAGTTTTGGAAATGGAGACACCTTTTTTATTTTTATTTTTTTACCTTTCACACAATTAGCACAACCAATTAGCAGAACACTCATGTTTTGCTAAATAAACTTTTCATATATATATTTTTTTTAATTTATTAAACAAAACTGTTCGCAAACACTCATGTTGCTGACCTGAAAATATGGTTTTCTTACCATAAACTGAAGTCGGTCCTTATACATGTCCAAACAAAATATATTCTAGCTTTCTTATTACTGTAAACTCTGCAAACGTTTATGCAGACTATAAATAAATAATTGAAATGTAATGACTATATTCAACACATTTGTAGGGGAAAGTGGAGTGGGGAGATGACTGGGAAAAATATCTTAAATTTAGGCATTATTTCTTTGTTTATATTGGTTTGGCGGGCAGCACGGTGGAACAGTTGGTAGAGCTGCTGCCTCTCAGCGAGCAGGTCGCGCTGGTTCAAATCCCGGCCTGGGGCCTTTCTGGGTGGTGTTTGCATGTTCTCGCTGTGGTTTTCCCCGGTTTGTCCCTAGATGAGAGTGAGAGTGAATGGTTGTTTGTCTCTTTTGTCTCTATATATATGTGTCCCTGTGATGGACATGTGACCAGTCCAGGGTGTACCCCGTCTCCCACACAGTGATGGCTTTACGTGGGTAGCAGTGACCCACCATGGTCCCAAAAGGAAGAAGTGGATAAAGATAATGGATAGATGGATGGCTGGATGGGTTTGGTCACAATGTAATCAGTATTACAGGATACTTCGTTATTTGTAAGGCATCATAAGAAGAACTGCCTTTTAGTAATCAATTCCTGCACGTGTTGCATTTAGTGCCTCTACCTGATGGGTGCATTTTCAGATAAGCACATAGTTGTTTACATGCGCCATGGATGTAACCATTTGGTATGGCCATTTCAAAAGTCAGTGCTGATTCAGCATTCATTGTCTGGACAGAAACATAAGAACCTGCTCCTTCCTGCAGGTACTGGCTGCCACCGGGGCATTGTGCACTGTGCATTGCCTAAAGCAAACACAATACATAACATAATATCTCTAAATGAGCGGTAAAGAGATTTGCCGTGTTCCATTGTGCCACCCCCCATCACCACAAAGAGGGATAATAAATGAATGAGAAATTGCAGATTGATTTGGGCTGTTGTCAGCTGTTTGCTTCAAGAGCTAAACAAACTGCAAATGTTGCTTTTCCATCATCAAAAACAAAGTGCTGTGTTCACAGCAATTGTAAAGTAATGGATACAAATAAATGGGTTTTTGGAAATGCAGTGATCATATGTGAAGTCTTGTTGGCGTCTATGCTTTCTCTGTGTATAGACTTTTGGCAATAACATTGCTTTGAACGCAACACATGAACTACCTACAAGGGGCTGCCAGCCAATAGGGAGCACGAGGGTGCCGCCCCACTGGAACTTCTGGAGCACCATTTTACATTGACAAAAAAAAAAAAAAAAAAAAAAAGAAATAATAAAATAAAAATATTTCAAAATATATGTATACTGTATATGTTTTTAGTTGTGTAGGATAAATATTTTATAAGCAATGATGAATTATATTGTGTTTCAAAAAATGTTTTTCTGATTGGTGACGTATTTCCGATCCTGGGGCGCAGGAATCTTATCCATAGGCTCTCGTTAAGAATGGTGCATGCGCAGTTATTCCACGATGTTACAAGAGAATGGGAAGATGCAGGGCACAGATTTCTGCGCCCTGGGCATGTCCAGCGTGAGCTGTACCTACTGATCATGTGCTACCGGTATTTTTTTTGTCTGGGAAATGAGCTGTGCAGAGACTCTAGCAGACTAGCTGCAGGTAGGTTTTAAATCATTGAAATCCCTTTATCTAATGCTTATTTGCCATTTTTGACTAATATGCCTCTCAACTTTTAGATGGCTCTGTTTGTGAAAAAAAACCTTCAGCTGACTGCAAGTGGGAACTGGTGAGTTTGTTTTTTTCTTTGTTTGTTTGTGGAGTTAGCATGCT
>JARVLU010000583.1:18123181-18138386 GCA_031762415.1 Simpsonichthys santanae | reverse complement strand
AGGTCAGCAGCAACATGATGTAATATTTCACAGTGATTATTCTGGTTAGATGTTCATGAGTCTAACAGCTTCAGGGTCTGTTCCTCAGTCTAGTGGTTCTACACTGCTCTACTCTAACTTTTTCTATCTTGGTTTGAAAACCTCCGACCTTGTCTCTGACCGGTCTTCCTTAGCCTATTTATAGCTCCATCTCTGTATCCCAGAAAAAAGCCCAGCAGGACCAGGGTCCCTGAAGTTCAAAAACGGATCAGTCCCGGCATACCAGGATCCAAGAACGGACTAACCAGGTAAAAAGGTCTCATGTGTAAATGAATCCCAGAGGCTCAATGTGATTTATCTATTTAAATACAGATTGAATTAAAAAAAAAAAACAACTGAAGGACCAGGATCTCAGATGTCAAAACATTCCTGATGCCTCCATGTATCTCTATGCTGACAACACAGTTGTTTATTGCCAAACTAACACAGTTGCTAAGGTTTTCCAGCTTCTAGTCTGCATTTAACATCATCCAGTCAGACTTGTTCTGGCTCACACTGGTGCTAAATGCTGATAAAACCAAAGGGATGTTGTTTTCAAACAGGAAGCTGGTGCCAGCAGTTCTTCCTCCAATCTCATCCATGCATGGCGTTCCTATCAAATTTGTGGATTCTTACAAATACTTTGAAGTTTAATTGATGCACATCTCTCATGTCCAAAGTTTGATAAAGAAATGGAAAATGAAACTGGGTTTCTTTTTCAGAATATATACAAAATATCTTGCTTAACTTTCAACGCCAGAAAACACCTTGTAGCTGCTACTTTCCTACCGGTCATTGACTATGGTGACATTATTTACATGAATGCTCCTGCCAGCTTCTTGCAGATGTTGGATGCTGTTTACCATGATACGCTAACTACTGCTGAGTCATTTCACTGCACTTTGTACTCACTGGTCAGTTGATCATCATCATCTACACTTAGACTCTCACACTGGTTCATTTTCATCTATAAATCACTTCTTGGTCTGTTGCTTTCTTTTATCTCCTCCCACATGTCACGTCATCAGTGCAGTTACAGCGTGCGCTCTCAAGGATTCATTACCTGCAGTGCTCCCTCAGTGCGGTCTGAACTCGGCACAATGGCCTTTTCTTACTCTGCTCCTGTAACCTGGAACACTTTGCAACAAATGGTAAATGGAGCTTACTTATATAGCGCTTTCCAGCCCCCATGAGGGGCCCCAAAGCGTTTCACAGTACCAGCCATCCATTCGCACACACATTCATATGGTAGCAGTGGCGCCAGCCAGTCCTACCGGGAGCAACTCGGGGTTAAGTGTCTTGCCCAGGGACACAACGAGGTATCCAGTGACCGGGGATCGAACCCGGGACCTTCCGGTCCTGAGCCGGCTGCCCTGCCTCTACACCATCTCGGTGTCCAAAACCTTCTTAAAAGTCTTCAGTTCATCCAAAATGCTGCTGCCAGAGTCAATTTATTTATTTATTTTTATTTATTATTATTTTATTATTTATTTTTATTTTTTTATTATTTTAATGAGAGTTGATAGGAGAGATCATCTCTCTCCAGTTTTAGCTTCTTTCCAATGGCTCCCTGTCAAATTCAGAATATAATTCAAAAATCTTACTTCTAACCTACAAAGCTCCCAACAACCTAGCTCTATCTTATATTACAAATCTTATTGTTCCATATTTTCCTAACACAGCACTTCACTCTTAGACTGCATATTTACTTGTGGTTCCTAAAGCTTACAAAACCAGAATGGGAGGAAGATCTTTCACTTATCAGGCTCTTCTCTTGTTGAACCAACTTCCAGTTTATGTCTGTGAGGCTGACACATTGTCCAGTTTTAAGACTGGGCTTAAGACTTTCTATTCTTATAAGGGTGGCTGTGGCTGAGTGGTTAGAGCAGTTGTCCTCCAATGTGAGAGTTGGGGGTTTGATTCCACCAGCAGTCACATGCCAATGTGTCCCTGGGCAAGACACTGAACCCCTCATTGCCTCCGATGTGAGTTCCATCAGTGTATGAATGTGATAAAGCACTGATTATTCTTTGTAAAAATATAGCAGAGTGTTGTATGAATTGTTAAATGAGGGCACAGATTGTAGTGTAAAGAGCTTATAAATTCAGTTAATTTACCATTTATTTGATAAATCCTATAGTTAAGGTTGGCTTGATTTCCTAGAGACTACTGGAGGACAAATTGACCTCAGTTCATCAAACAAATAGTTACAAATGAATACAAATGCACAGCTTATATTTGTAATAATTTCTATCTTAACATTTGTTTTGTCTATTTCCTCCTATAAATAGTACATTTAGACCAGCTGTTCTGTGTCCTTTTCTCCTTCCTGCCCTCTTAAACCCCAGCCGGACGAAGCAGATGGCTGCTCATAATGAGCCTGGTTCTGTTGGAGGTTTCTTCCTGTTTAAAGGGAGTTTTTTCTTTCCACTGTTGCCTTTGTGCTTGCTCAGGATGGGAGATTGTGATGAAATGACGACTCTGCACAGTCTGCTGGCTTCCTTAGATAAAGAACTTTATTAATTAGCTTTTATGTATGGGAACGTTTTTGTACAGTGACTTGAAACAACTTCTGTGGTGACTTAGTGTTATATAAATGAAGTGAATTAAATTGAATTAAATTGAGGGATGCTACATTTACATTGCAGCCGCAACCTCATTTGCAACTTGTTTGCAAATGTGTTCCTTTTAACTGCTTTGTAGTACTCCCACTCAATAAGCAGATACTTTTCTATTTAAGCAAATACTTTTACCTAGTACAATCATGTTTTCCTTCTGAGCAAACATGAACTTACACAGATGTTGCATCAGTCAAGCGTAGAGCCATTTGGTAAAGATCCAAAGTTTTCAGTCAAGATGAAATACAGTAATCTTAACATGCCTCTTCAGTTACATGCAAGCTCCCTATAGGAAGCCAATTTCCTCTTGCTTTTGAATCCATAAACTTTGGCGAGCACATCAGCCGAGCTTTAGAATAAAAGTTTTGCAAGGAGAAAAAGTCTGGAAGATCTCGGGAGATGTTCATAAATAAATAAACACTTATTTGCAGACAAACTGAGCCAAGCAGCCTGCAGCTCAGGCTGAACAGAGGTTATTGGCTGTGTGGAGCTTGCTCAAAGTTCTGCTCAGAAACTCGTCTTTGTTGATCTAATCTACTATACGTTCCTTCTAAAGAAAGATTTAGAACCTGGAAAAACAAAAAAAAGCTCTGCACAAAGTTTGGACATTATGGTTGGGTGAGGCAATGATTTGTAGAGCGTACCTGGTCATGTCCCTTCTTTTTCTTCTTCTTCTTCCCCCAACAGCCTGAACTCTCTGCGTCCTTGCCTCCAGTGTCACATAACAGACCGTCCAGCTCTTCAGATCCACCCTGTTGGCTGTGAGACGTCTCTGCAGCCAGGCGGTATGACAAGTTCCTCAGGATGCACACACAGTTCTCCACAGTCTGAAGAAGTGAAGGTCAAAGAAAATGTAAAATGAAGAAAAAGGCAAAATGAGGCAAGGACACCAACCAGACAACACATTCACATGCAGACACACACGATGACAGCTCAACTGTAGTTTGGAGGATTTCTGCAGATTTAAAAAAATGCATCTTCTGGTGGTGAGCTTCCACTAACAACAAATACAAACAACATTGACTCATCCAATTCACATGGTTTCATGTGACACTTTCATATAAACACACACACAGAGATACTCCCACTGATTATAATCCTGTGCCACTGTTTGGATTTAGTAATAATATTCTAACATTATAGTTAATTGTCAATCTCAGAACTGTTTACAAAACAACTTCATTCATTCCTATTTTAAAAGATAAATTAATTCATTCATTCAACCTTTACTTAGGCAGGTTAATCCCATTAAGCCTCGTGGACTCATTTACAAGAGACCTACAAAGTATTTTCAACAAAGAATGATGACAACAGTGACAACAACAGACAATCAAAGAGGCATAATTTTTTTTATTAAAATAAGAAGTCAAAAAGGTAGCAAAACAGCTGGGTTATAAGGCAAATGTAGAAAACTAAAAACAGGAACATGTCTGCATTGTTTTTTGCCAGGATTCCAACAGATTCTTAAAGCCATTTAAAGAGGTCAAGTTGAGGTCAAAATGAACCTTCAGATCTTTTTGTAAGATATTCCAGGAAGAAGGAGTGGAGTAGGAGAAGGTCCTTTTGCCAAGTTCAGTTCTCACTGACGGAACACTTCAGGTAATCATGTCCTGAGATCGCACGCTGTACCTGCACTCACTTAGAGACATGTAAATGGAGCTTACTTATATAGCGCTTTCCAGCCCCCTATGAGGGGCCCCAAAGCACTTCACAGTACCAGCCATCCACCCATTCATACACACATTCATACACCGGTAGCGGTAGGCTGCCATGCAAGGCGCCAGCCAGTCCTACCGGGAGCAACTCGGGGTTAAGTGTCTTGCCCAGGGACACAACAAGGTATGCAGTGACCGGGGATCGAACCCGGGACCTTCCGGTCCTGAGCCGGCTGCCCTGCCTCTACACCATCTCGGCCCCTCGGCACTGAGAACTGGACTGTTCTCAGTGCTCTAATGTCCTCTTTTCAGATGAAAGTATTTTTTGCATTTCATTTGGCAATCAAGGTCCAGACCAGCCACAGTGTATCTCTTGTGCCAGTCTCAAGTACGGGTAAATGGTGAGGGTTGTCAGGACATACCTTGGCCAAATATAAGCAAGTTTATCTAAGCTGCACCATACTGGATTGGTTGAGGCCTGGGTTAATAACGGCTGTCACCGGTGCTGTTGACATACCAATCCAAGTCATACTTCAGTCCTAAAATGTTGTAGAGGTATTCTGTAAGAGCGTGAGAATGCAAATTTTAAAATGTTACAACAATCTTTAAACTCTTTTCTAATGACCTGTGTTGTGTTTTCCATTCGTTCCTAGATATTGTAAATACGCCTCGATATAATTAGGGTCATAGCATGACAGCGCAGCTGCTATTTTGAACATGTCGGAAGACGCAAGCAATTTCCTCAGCGTACTTTCTGCACCATGTCCGATCTCGTGTTCTACAGATGCATGCTGCTCGGCATTATCTCTTTTTCATTTCCATCTGCAAGAGTGCATTTAAGTCAAGGATTTTGCCAGTATACTGTACATGTACCCTACTTCAGCTGTGGAAAAACGTCATGACTAAACTTATAGAAATTTGACTGATGTTTATACTTTTGCAGACCACTGTTTTTGAAATCGCCATAAAGAGTGACGGTGGCCTACATTTGACTATACCTCTAACTTGACAGGGGGAAAACAATTCTATGAATGAAGTGGGTTTTCTATGAATTGTTGATGGCGGTTGTTGTTATCGCCTTTCTCTTGGTCTAGATTGCAGTAAATTGACCCCTGATGTTGCTGTCTGCCCTTGGACAAAAAAAGAAGATCACTGGGAGAAAATGAGTGCAATTGACTCTAAGTAACCAGGGTGAACACAGTGGGGCTGCTGAAATTATAACCGTGCTTCTTCCTACGACTCAGTGTGCTGTCGGCAGTTCGGTGTGCTCATGTTGGACAAACATTGGCGCACCAAGGTTTAAAACAGAAAGTAAAAGTGTAAAAAGTGACATTTTGTCTGTAAATGTGCATCATGCACACACATACACACTAAGGCAATAGTTAATTCAATACAGGAATCTTATTTTGTTCAGTGAAAAATACATGCATTGTACATATTGGAGTTTGACTAATTATTTGATTCCTATTTGATTTTGTATGCAAAAATCATTTTTTTTAATTGCTTTATTATTCCTTTACTGCAACGTGAGATATCAAGTGAAGATAAATACTTTAGTAGGAACTTGTAAAAATGGAGAGGAAGATGGTCTTAAAATAAAAGTTCAGATCTTTTAAAATGGAATTCTGTGAAAGGTTATGAGCAATAACTTGTTGTTGGTAATCTTACCAAATCTTACTAAGTCGGAAAAAGAACGGTAAACAGTGTTTTAAACACGTTTTTTTCAAGTCAAGGACTACCTGTATATATGTGTGTGTATGTATATATGTATATGTGTGTATGTATACTGTATATGTGTATGTACATTATACAGTATATGTATTTGACACAATGCACCCTTTTTCCTAAAATCCCCTGTGGTAAACGAGGGACTACTGTACACCTAAAACCCATGATCATTGAGAATATTTCAGATTTAAGATGGCTGTTGTAGCTGCTGGATATTAGCTAACACAGTACACATAGGCTCTGTTGTAGTAGCTAAAACACAGCCAGTTTGACATATGTTGAGCTAAAATATGGAATGGTAGTAGCTGAGTGTCATCATCAACACAGTTTACGAGTGCTGACACATCTCGTGACATCTCACAGCATTGTAAGTGCACGTTTAAAATCACCTACAAGGTTTCGCCTAAAAGGGAAAAACAAAAGTAATTTTAAAATCTTATTTATTAAAAAATATTTCTGAATGAAAGGAAGATGAACTTTGTGGTTCTCATTGTGACTGCCAGCCTTAAACACGGTGAGTCCAGAAGACAGGATTTGCTATTGATTTTCTGTAATAGTTGCGTGTCAGACTGATTGTGCATGTGACCGTGCTGCGTGTTTGTATGTGTGACCGTGTGTGTGTGTGTGTGTGTCAGTCAGCTGGTTTATCTCAGCTTTGTGAGAAAGGCAGCAAATCTCCCTGTAATTACAATCTGAACAGCCCTGACATTTTACCAAGACCCTCTCAGGTGTGCGCACGAGTGTGTGTCTATTTGTGTGTGTGCGTATGAGTTCGAGTGTGTTCCGAAGGCCTTTTGTCTTCTGGGGCTGAAACAGCTGGGTGCTCCATGCTAATTAACAAGAAACCTCGTACTTACTGTTAACAGGCCTCCTATAGCTGACTGCGTTGGGGGGGTGGGGTGGGGGGTGGGGTGGAGGGGATATGACATATTCCCATAACGCTACATCTACAGAACTGATGTGTTTTTAGAGCTCAGAATCTGCACTGTATAATTTTAGACTGCTTATGTCGGTAAAAACATCTTGATTTTGCCATTTTTGTTCAAACAGCGCTCACTGTCATGAACGATGGCTGATCATTCCATTGCTTATGTCTATGTGTTTGTTTGTCTGCATCAAGTTAATAAAATCATTTTATAAAGTGGACAGATTTGATGAAACCCTCATATAAACACGCAGACAACATGTTAACCTGACTCAAGATGGCTTCTACAGCTCATCACTTGTAGCAAATACAAAAATATTACAGGTATTGAGCTAAAGGTTGGTGTGACAGTCACCACAGGTGCTTGCAGTGGAGCATGCCCAATTTTGTAAAGTAGAGGTACAAACGAATGTTCTTGCTTTACCATCCTGCATATAAGCATGTCACAGTAAGAGGACACAAGCAGGGAAAGTTTTTTGACTTGTTTTTAGCTGCTAGCATGATAGTCAGAAACAGCATTCAGACATTCAGAAGCTCAAAATAAAATTGAAATTTTATTTATTTATTTATTTATTTATTGGTGTTTGTGTCTGTGTTAAAACTATGCTACATCCTTTTCTGATCACAAATCAGACCAAACTGAGAAAAAAAAAAAAAACTCTGAAGGATATACCGTACTTGCCGCCATACATG
Organism: Simpsonichthys santanae; assembly: GCA_031762415.1. NCBI lineage: Eukaryota > Metazoa > Chordata > Actinopteri > Cyprinodontiformes > Rivulidae > Simpsonichthys > Simpsonichthys santanae. Next base: position 18,130,749 of record JARVLU010000583.1, on the reverse strand, counting down.
TTGCACTGCTGTACAGTCACATTAGTCCAAATATGTCTAATAAAGTGGAAAAAAACAACCATAAATATGTCACTTCGCTGAGTAAGTCGTATCTTTTATGCGTCACCACTGACAACCTGGAAATGTGCCGGTGTTGTGCCAAGAATTGATTGGCTGCCAAATGGCGGCTGCACAGGATAACTTTAACAAGAATTTACAACATTAACACTGAAAAACAATTATTTGTTTGCTCAAAATTATAGCACAGGTGTGTCTCAGGTGAACTTTTCCTTAAGAAATGCACTTTGATGGTCAAATCAGCTGCATTTCAAAAGCCGATTCGCCAAAGCGGGAGCGCACAGATGGACGACTCGCTGTTCATTTTCCTAAAAACAATTATTTGTTTGCTCAAAATTATAGTAAAGATGTGTCTCAGTTGAACGTTTCCTTAATAAATGCACTTTAATGGTCAAATCAGCTGCATTTCGCCTGGGTGGCGTAACGAAATGCAGCAGATTTTACGTTTGTTCCAGGAGTTCCAGAGCGAGATGAAGGTGGCTTGGTATGGCAAGCCAAGTGTCTCAATAACAGCTACTTTTACCTATTCATGAGACACTTGCCGTATTAGTTGAGGGCCCTCTAGTGGCTGGAAATGGTAGTGTTTAATATTTTCCATGTCAGAATGAATGAAATTGTCAGATCTCAGCCAAAAATTGGGTTATAAATATGAGGGGGGTGGGGGGAGAAACATAAATATGTTGCTTTGCTGTATAAGTCACAGGCATGGTAATTTATGCAAAAAACAAAAACAAACAAACTGTGACTTATACAGCAAAAAATATGGTATACTAAAATTGGAACTTTTAAAAGAATGTGAGGGAAAAACGTAGGGAAACAACATTTTCAAGGCTTTCCTTTCAGAAAGGGTAATGCTTTTGATTGGATTTAATATTTTTTTTTTTTTTTTTTTTTTTTAATATTTTTTTGGTTGTTTGTCCTTAGTCCTCTCGGTCATCAATATTGCAGAAATGTCTAAATACATGTAGTGATGAATGCAAATATAAACAGGGACTTGTAAGCATCCTTTATCCTGCACTGGTAAAATATGTATATTTCAGCAGTGTACCTTTTGCATCCCCTGTGCAATCCCCAGATGCCACTTTGGAGGATTATCTGTTGTGAGGAAGTGTCTCGCACTAATAATCTCCCACTTGGAAGAAGATACTTTAACAGGAAACAGAGGAAACAGTCTTGAGGGACAATTTCAGGCGTAATTTTGAGGAGAAAAATGGGTAAATTAAAGAGCTTAATTAGGTGCTTTGGCAGTAGGCACTACATACATAAATGCTGTCCTATTTTTATCCCATAAATTGCCAAAGTTGAAATAAACCCTTTTAAAACTCAGATTATCATTATGTAATTCTGGTACTTTTTATACATTACGTTGTACTTTTGTGTGTCTTATCTTATTTTTGATTTTAAAGGTTATTTTTGTAATAAATTGGGGTTTTACACATGTACTATTGTATGTACTAGTGCTATGTGTTGTCATCATTGTATGTTTCCAGACAATGGCCAACATGGTTCTCTGCATTTAACCCATTGCACCTGGGATGCACCAGGTGGAGCAGTGCGAAGCTATGTAGGCTGCCAGGGGGGCAATTAAGGATTGGGTGTCTTGCACAGAGACACTATGACATATGAGAATGGCTGGTGATCAAACCTGGGACTTTAGGGTCCCAGGTCAGCTGTCCTGCCTCCACCCCATCCCGGCCTCACCATCATGATCATTTGCCATCATATGTCAAATGATTGTACTTTTAAATTAAATTTAATTAAGTGTAAGGGCTGTGGTAGCTCACTGGTTAGGTGCTGTAGCCTTAAAATCCTGGTGCTGCCAATTCAAGCCCAGGTTGCTTCAGGAGAGGCATTCAGCCAAATAAACTCCCAAATCTTTCATGTTAATTTGATCACTGTGACAAAACCCAATACAAGGAAGCAGAAAAAAAAGAAACATTCAATTTAGTTCAGTTCAAAGGTCATCCCAGGGGATTATACAACAAAAACAAGGTCAAAATAAATTCAAATCAGATTTAAATTCACATGTAATTTCAATCAGTTGAATCTAATTATAATGCAACGCATTCCCATATAATACATGATGAAATGATAATTAGTGGTGGTGGGTATGGTTCCACTACTCTGCTAACAGCTAATAGCAGAGCTAACATTTCGTTTAGCTGATTAGCATTTCCATTAACTTTGGAAACTGTTAGCAAATCATATAGTTTCTGCTAAATTAGGTTCTGCCAAGCCCCCTAATAAAATTTACATGTTTGTTGCTGTCTGTTGTGGGCGTGTCTTGAATATTAGGCACGCTATTGGCTGACTGTGTGTACGCGACAAGCTGTGATTGGTCGAAGCAGCAGATACCTGAACAGCATGGATCCAAAGTAATCAAACTAGCATCAACGGGTCAGTCCCACCAGACTTCAACTGGAAGGAGACAAAGACGTGTGACACGGAATGAGATACAGTTGACTTAGCGGTTAGCAGTTAGCATTAACTTGTGCATTTTCTTTTTTTTTTTTTTTTTACCAGTTTAGCATTAGCAAAGCTAATTTTTAGTTAGCATATTATAGGCTAGAAAAGCTAACTGTGTTGTAGTTTTTTTTTTTTTTTTTTTTTTGTAAAAACTTGTAGCTTGATTCTGTTGAAGCTCCTCTTTTAGCAGCGACAAATATCTTGCTAAAACAGGCTCATGATAGGAGGCCATTTATCTTGAGTGGCCTTGAATTAGGAGGGCAGGAATGAGACTCAAGACAAATAGTGTTGGACCAGATGTTTTGTCTATGGCAAGACAAGTGCAGAACACAAAGTTCCTGACATCAATAACCGCAAAACAAATGACAGAAAGTAAAATCACAATTGATTGGCTCATGACATTAAACCTCGACTAAAAAATGTTCCACAACACTGTTGCACATTACAAAATTAACACATAGTTGGGGTGGAAATAAATAAATAAATGGGTGCTGCAAATATTAACACAAATATATCTGCTTTCGTTAGTGCTAAATGTCACTGCTGCTACTTTGTTTTCATTACTTGGAATGGCAAAGTTAACTTTCAGTCTGCGTGTGTTTGTATGCACAACTGTGGTGAGCCTATAAAGTCGCTTTTGTCTGTCTCCCTGTGCCGTCTCGTCGTCTGAGAAGGATGTTGAAGACGGCCTTAAAAGGTCAAATAAATCAGCTGAGATACAAATGAAGCCTCGTGCAGCCGTTAAGCTCACTCCTTTTTGGAATTAGTGAACTGGTAAATACACGTCCAACAGCTGCAACATTTAAATACATCTCTTGTTCAGGGTTTATGTATAATGTTTTGATTTTTCAAAAAAAAAAAAAAGTTGGTACATCAGATCTAAGTGCCATCGTAAAGCTTATTCTAGATACATTAAATCACATAATGCGACTCATTTGGGTATGCGTACTGTATGTTTCTGTGTCTGTGTGCTGTTTTGGTTCAAATAATTTGCAGGCCACTATTGATTTTTTCATTTATGCACGCGCATGTGTGAGGGAGTGTAATGGTCATGTCACGCCATGTTGATTTTCATGTCAGACAGCAGAGTTCTCTCCTCACTCCATTACTTTCCAGTCTGTGAGTGTGTGTGTGTGTGTGTAAGCTTGTGTGCATGTATCTTTCTGTCTGTGCCCATCATTTTTTTGCCCAACAGTTTTTGTCCTTTTTTTTTCCTTCCCCACTTGCAGCTGTTTAATTCTTCCTTTACTCTCACAAACACACAAAGACCAATCATCACTAAAATTTCTTTGTCATTATACACTTTTGAAAGTGTAAAAACTGCTACAAAAAAAGGTATGCTAACCAAAAATGAGCAACTGCACAGTCATTAAGAACAGATGGAAGCTGCCACGCTGCATTTAATCACAGGTGCTACCTTCTAAAATGTGTACTTTTTTTGTTGTTTTTTATTTTTATTTTTATTATTCACGTACAAGTATTTCTCTTTTTTGAGGCAACATCCATTTCAATGTTGCAATTTCCCCATGAAATGTCTCCCCGTGTGTCTGAGCTGTTGAAATCTATAAAGAACTGTGTGTAATGTTTTTAATGAGAAAACACGCGAGACAGAAAGTGATGAGTTCAGACAAAGAGAAGCTGAAAACTGGAACAATATTTGCATAGGGTGAAGTGTTTTCAGAGTCAACTGTTTGAGGATTAGTTTTCAAAAAAAAAAAAAAAAAAAAGCTGTTTTTTTCAGGGAAAACTAGCACACCTTTTCCCTAATTATTATTTACTTCTATGATGTGAATATAAATTGATTCTAAATAATAACTGAATATTTTGAATTTATTTTCACATCTGACCCCAAAATGCACAAATGCTTTTTAAATGTTAGATAATTTAGCTGCAAATACAGTGATCTTAACCAGATTGATGAAATGTGAATTGACATCAGTCTACAGCGGTCTGCAACCGGCGGCTCTGGAGCCACATGTGGCTCTTTGGTCCCTCTGCAGCGGCTCTTTCAAGCTTTGACCAAAACTAATAAAACTGAATTGTACTGGTTGTTATACAAACAACAACAAATAACTATAGCTATTTTCCTGTCATTTACTTTGCAAATATGTGAATATTAGAACAAGTACAAGGAGTAAAACATACTTGCTTTAACTGTATGCGTTCTACACTTAAATTAATGTTTCCACAATAAACAAATTACATGAGTCTGCATAGTTCATATATTTTATTACAGTTATCCCCTTTCATTAGAAAGTTTTAGCTTTTTAATGTCACCCCTACAAAAGCCCCTCCACAAACCTAAACTGGCCCATGGGCCACCAGTTGATAACCACAGTTGTAGCAGATTGTTGCGACTCTGGACACGTTTAATTTCGCGAACAAAGGCATAAAAATGGCCCTTTTGATCGTAAAGGTTGCAGACACCTGATTTACAACAACACAAATAAAATAAATTTCAAAAAGTGTTTTGATTTGATGTAGAAAAACACACAATGACTTATGATACTGTGTTTATTAAATTAGTCTACAAGGGCCAAGTTTATCTAACCTATCAGACATTTGGACATGTTGAATGTTTTATACCTGATCGTTTAAAAATAACTGAAATAATTTCCAAGTAGATACAGTAGATAGATATAGATATAGATATGGATCAATAGACAGACATCTAAGCATACATATACATGTATATACACATGCATATATATAAACACACATACATAAGGGTCCAGTGTACCGCAGATTTACAGGGATCTATTTTTACTGAATGGGGAGGAGAAACATGGATAAAACATGGATACGACTTTGCACAGGGAAAACATCAGTGCATTGTTTGACCATAATGTGCAGATTGTTGGGCTCGATGTTCGGGTTGAAAGGTGACTCGAATGTCACCTTCAGACATGATCTAATCCTCAGGCACCACTCATCAAAGTCAGCCTGTTAGGAACTGGCTCAAAGTGTGCATCTCATTTGAGGTATTATGTCCAGATCTTTTTTTTTTTTTTTGTATTTTTTTTTTTTTTGTAATACACTGTTTGGCCAGCTTCTGTGATTTGGGATGTTGATGTTGTTGCACAGTCCAAGGAGCAGATATCCTTTGTTTATTTTGTTGTGGAGCACCTCCAGGGATCGTCTCAGCGTGACATCACCACCAGCGCCTCAGTCTTTTTGTATCCAGTGCCTTTCAGGTTTTCTTTTGTGATGAAATGTTGTAATTTACTTTCATGTGGGACCTTCTGTGCCTTTACCAACCTCGTCAACTTCCACTTCACTGAGTGGTTGACTACGCATGCCTTTCAGCGTTCCCCAGGCGCTAGTATTGAACTTATTTTACTGAGAGGAGTGTTAGACATGTGGCCAGGGAAAAAAGTCCTGCAGCTTTTAACTCAGCATGTCCTGCACCTGTATGGAATTCACCCATCAGGGCCTTTGAAAGGGGGGGAAAAAAAGTTTTTGCATGACACCATTTGTGTGATTTTGAGCTTTGATAAAAATAAAAAAATAAATCTATTTTAGTTAAAGGTTGCACAAATTTGAGTGGTGTTGAAGGGGGTAAACAAAACCTTTGCAAAGGCTGATGTGCCCTGCAAATATTTGCTCCCAATTATGAATATTAATATATTTTGCGAACACTGCATGCAGACAAACAAAAACATTATTACTCTTTCACCAGTAGCTGCAGGCAGTATCAAAAGGGAAGGGTTCACTAATTTAATTATAAATATTTTTAAAAAAGTAATTGTTCTAGAAATGTTTCTGACACACAAATACAGTAATTGCAAACTGTTTACTCCCATATGTTGGTGTATTACATAGCATGTCCAAATTATATCTTGGATATCTACTGAAAACATATTAAATTTTATTTTAACAAGCCAATATCAAACATTTTTGTTTACAATAAACTGCACTGGCCTTAGAAGAGTCGAGCTGCTAAAGTAGCCCATGTTCCGGTCATGTGCTAGAAAAAGAAAAAAAGAAATGTGACAAAGAATGCTTTGAAGTGTTGCACAACTCAAATATTTTAGTTTTATTAATCAAGTACAGGAAAACAGTTTGCTTTCAAAGCTACAGGATCTGGTCCTCTCAGTCCCCACATGGATGGAGAGTTGTTAGAAGAGGTGATGCAACATGGTGGTAAACACGTCCCCGTCCCAACTTTTAAATGGTTTTGCTGTCATCACATTTGTTTTTTTAAAACACAATTTTCACCACAGTAAATATAAGCATAAAAATGACATTTACATATTGCAATAACTCCATTGTATTAGTAAAATAAATAAATAAATAATCCACACCTACTTTTTGGTTTAATCTGAGCTACATTTCAAGTGTAACTGTGCACTTCACAGCAACACTTGTCTTCATCTACTTGCTTTCTGGCAACTGTAAGGGATCCCAAGGACCTGGACTAGTATCTATATACAAAGCACTGCTAATATATAGTGATCCCTATGCTAAGCCTTTTATCGCAGCAATTAGCTGGATGTCTTAACGGCTGCAGGAGAGAAGGGCTTTAAAAGGGGCCGGCACAGGTGCAAGGCAGCAGCATGAATAAAGAATGGATTTGGGAAATTAATCATTTACACTCAGACTGAGTGACACATGGGATTATTGTGGTTTTTAAATTTTTTATTTTTATTTTTTTTTATCTGCTGACTGGCCAACTGGCTGACCAGTGCCGAAGGAGTTTGATTGAACCCTGGCTGATACAATGATAAACAAATCTGTTTGTTCATTTTCCTCACAAATCTGCTTAAGGTTTAATGAATATTTTTTCATATGTTTTTCCTAGAGTATTTTTTAGCAAATTCAAATGGCCAAGTGTGTATACAGGTGGTCACCGACTTACGGCGCCATCAACTTATGGCATTTCGACATACGGCGCCGCCCCCAGTGACGTCATCACACCTTACTTTCTTTTTTATGCAGCATTTATTTATTTATTTATTTATTTATTTATTTTTTGAGGGTATTTTGTTAGCTAACTGCTTGGAAACACATTAAAACAGTGTTCTAAGTACGCTGTTGTTGTTTTA
>JARVLU010000583.1:18083531-18098819 GCA_031762415.1 Simpsonichthys santanae | reverse complement strand
TATGTATATGTATATATATATGTATATATATATATATATATATATATGTATATATATATGTATATATTTAGACATTTGATTTTTTTCAACATTTTAAATAAGAAAAAAAAACAAAAAAAAAAAAAAAAAAACAAAGGCCAAACGATTTAAAACTACTAAAGAGCAGCTCTTATTTAGGATGCGATGACCAAATTTTAAGCTATAATACAGCCAGTCGAAGCTGAAATAGTAAATGAAGTAATAAAACCTAAATGAGAAAAATCTACTTTGACTTTTTTTTTCCTTAGACTATATTTGTTAAAATGTGAAATGTATTTTTTCCAATACCATAGATACAGATACAACTTCAGAAGGTACTACGTATATGTTGTTATAAAGTTATAAAGTCATTTGACGTCACACTTACTGCTGTTTTTTCTTTCTTCCATTTAAATCTACTTGCCTCCACTGAACACTGACATAATGCTGCATCAGAGACAACAAGTGTGTAAGACATGCAGATACACACAAATGGACAACCATGCTGCTCGTCTGTTTGAGTGCATCTGCATTCATCAGTGGAAGCATGCAGCCTTAGTAGGGTTCAGTTTCACCACGACTCAATGCCGTTTGATCAACGTATTCATCTGTCTGCCCCCCCACCCCTCCAAGTAAAACATCAAAGAATAAGTGTTTCCTGTGTGTCTTTGTGTCACTTTTCACCCAGAGCTAACTGAAGCTCTACAGACAACTCGTACCACAGATGATGACAGCAAAGAAACGGGAAACAACGATGGAATAAAAAAAATAATAATTGGGATCTTTTTAGTAAGGTGTTTTGTCACGGACCCTCTGAGCAAAAACGCTGAATAGAATGTACAAGTTTTACAAAAAAAAAAAAAAAAAAGTCCAGGTATACTCAAACTGGGCTTGGAACTTGCGACATCTGGATCACATGCTCACCTTCTTTAGCCTCTGCCCCCCCTCCCCCAATCAGATAAACAAACATAATAGTCCAAATTAACTTTATATTAAGTAAACTTCACTGTCTTCTGGAATAACTTACAACTTCAAGAAAGGCACCTTGTCAAGAAATGTGACGTTCAGAGACAAAAGCTGAACAAGCAATCAAACTGACCTGTTAGGTATCCGTTCACTGACCGAGTGTTCGTGAGCATAATCCAACTGAATGCATTATTGTACTTGCAGCAACTCAGTGAGAAATTACACTTCACTCTGCTTGCACATTTGTGTTCAGTTTTAAAAATGAAGCGGATAATAAAAAAATAATTCTGTGACTAAAGTAAATTTCTGTTTACAAAAATTGTTCTGCTGCCTCCACTAATGATAATGATGATTACAATAATGAGAAATGAAGAGTTGGAAGTAAAAATTACCCCAAATAGCTCTCTTTAGTTTATTTAGTAAATCATCATATTAAGGTCAAATCCTTATCGCAGCAGTGCAACATGAACTGATTATGGCTTTTAATGATGAAGAAGGTCAATAGGTATCATTTCCAATTTTTATTTTCCTTTTAGTGTTTGGATTTTTTCCTTAAAACAATCTTGTTAGACAATATTTTTACATGTAGTCATATTTTGTTGACATAATCCAATTACAACTCCTTTTGGGAATAATACATTAAATTTAAAAGTGCTTTGCAAGGCAATGCAATCAAATATAACTAGCTTGACATTTGGGATCAGTGGATCTGAAATCAATTGGGATCATTTTAATGGTATGTTCTGTAGAGGGGTTGGTTGCATACAGGACTTGGGAGCTCAAGACTAAAATAAGGAATATTTATTAATATAAACACAAAGGGTGATGTGGCAGCAAAACTGACATAAATGATGAGAAGACACGGAGGGAGACAGGAGCATGACGCCGCACAGGACAATCCACGAATGGTCACAAACTGATCATCTCAGATAATTAGTATTTGGTTCTGATTTATTTATTTTTCATCATTTATTGCATCAGAGAAACCAAAGCTTACAAGTTCATAGGAATGTTCACTTTTTTTTTTGTTCAGGGACTTTTGCAGGCCTAGTTTTAGAGTAAGTGCAGACATAGACCAACACTTAATTAACATGGCAGGGCAGAGATTTTGAATGCTCCTTAAAATAATTCAATTTGATTAATTTGTGGACAAAACAAACACTATATAATTAAAGGTCATGCTTTTCATGAAGGAATGCATATCTCCTGGTGCCTTTCGTGACTACTATTACTACTATCCGTTCAATTGTGGTCGATTCTTGGTCACTCATTGAATCAACGTTCTCCATCATTTACAATCATGCACAGCTTATTTTATTTTGGCAAATGTCAGGTTTGTATCCTGTTTAATGGTGTCAAGACAGCGAGTTCTTGGTTGGCCTTATCCTCTACGTGTGCTAACCATTCCGAGCATGATGTCTTTATCGAAGGAGCAGCTTCTCATCCGAAGTAGGCTGATCACTGTTTGGCGATTCTGGCTTCTAACGAGAGGTTTGGTATAATTCGCTCCAGGACTTCAAAATTGGTGATAAGTGCCGTCCACAAAATTTGTAGTAGTCTCCTCCAACACCATGGCTCAAAAGCATCGATTTTTCTCCCGTCTGATTTCTTCGTGGTCCATGTTTCACTTCCATATATCGCAATTGGAAACATAATTGCGTTTACTAATCTGCATTTAGTTTGGAGGCTGATGTCTCTGCTCATCCAAATTTTGTTCATGGATATCATTGCTTCACGCCCCAATGCTAATCTACACGATTTCAGGTGTGCAGTTGTCATTGCAGTCTTTGTTGGAGCTAAGGAATATAAACGTATCCACCTCTTCAATCTCTTCATCATTCATCTTAACACTGATGTTCTTATTTACAGCTGTGGTCATGATCTTCATTTGTTTATTTTTATAGTCAGATGCAGGCCAGCTTACTCGCTTTCGTCCTGTACTTTCATGAGCAATTGTTCCAGTTCCTTCTTACTTTCTGTGATTGGAGTGGTAGTGATTAGCATAGTGCCTTTCATGACATTCATTTAAAATGTCATTTTGTTGAGAAGAAGCAGTTTTGTCTTGCTAGTCAATCTTGAAAATAAAATTCACAATCTCATGTAATGTTGCTATGTGCCGTGGGATCCTGCGGTATCTGTTAGTTCTTGGAGTACATGTTGTGAATACATATCCACAACAACACCAAACTTTAGCTTAATACATGTATTAGTAGCATATGTTTACTTTTTTTAAAGCTTCCTAATGTTGATTAGCTTTGGTAACCAGCCCAGGCTGGGTTGACACCAGTAGTTAATCATTTATAGATCTAGATAAAACCTTCACTTTGTGAATGTATCATTGAAATCAAACCAGCGAAAACAGGTTGCTTACATAAAAGTAGGGTTGATGACAGTTGGTATTGTCAAAGTTTTAAGCAAATATGTTGATAGAGTTTGGTACAAATGTCAGCTACTACCACACAAATGCGTACCGTATTTTCCAGAGTATAAGTCGCATCAGTCAAAAAAAGCATCATGAAGAGGTAAAAGCCTATAAGTCGCATTTATTATGCATCACTTAATTTTGTCTGGGCAGCACGGCGTCATCCATCTATCCATCCATCACGGCCGAAGCCGCTAGCACTCCAGCGTTCCTCTGCCTGCACCAGCTGAGTGAAGCGAGCGTGCACAGGAGAACTCGCTGTTGCAGTTCTTTGAAATTTAAAGCATCAGTTAAAAAAAGTGCATTATGAATATGGGGAAAAAAGCATACCTCGCTTCGGTGTAGAAGTCACATGACTGACAAATCTATGCAAAAACCTTGACTTATATACCAGAAAATACGGCACCTTAAAGAGAAGGGCAAAAACATTTTTGCTCAGTCTTTACCTTCAATGGCGGGCAATAAAATGTAGTTTTCAATGTCAAGTTTCATGCAATATTTGCACGCCAGCTGCATCAGTGAACATGTATCACTATTTGAAACTGTTTCTGTGGTGTGACCTGGGAGCTGTGAAATCATCGCACAGAAGACCTGTGAGCTTTTGGCAACTCTTAAGACATTGACTTTACACTCACCCCTGACATTTATCTGCAAGTGTGACTCACAGCAAACACACACATGCACATAAACGCACACTTGAGGAAAGACAGGCGTGCGTGCACACACACACACACCTGGACTTTTAAAGGCCTAGTGGTCTAATCTGAGATGTCAGCTCTGCCACATTGTTTCGACTTGTTAGGGATGGTGCTGGAGGGCTGCAGGCGCATGGCTAGTGTGTTCTTTTTTTATGTGCTAAAGATTGCATGTCTTGATTCCATCATACTTGACTCAGTGGTCCTCTATGTATTACTATGGAAATATGTTTGACATAAACAGACCATAAAGACAGCATGGAACATTAGATGTGTTTAATGTGTTTTATGTCTACTGTTGAATATTCGCTCACAAACGACAGGCATGTGTAACACCATGTCACTTTTTGCTAATTTCTTAATACCAACCTATGTTTCCCCCCAAAAAAATTTCTCTATTTACAGTACAAAATAATCACAGTAGGTTCATAAATATAAAGGATCTGCCCACACATGTAGAGCCTGTGCACATTAACATTGGTATACGGTTATGAGATTAAATAGGGGTGCAGAATTGGGGATTTGCAATGCAAATGAAATGCAATGAGATATTTTCTATAAACATTTTGCAAAATGTCTGTGGGAACTGCAATCCACTAAGTTGGTGACTGGGATTTAAACCCTGTAAAACTTGTTTTAAACAGATAAAATTCCATAATTTATTTAAAAATGAAACCAGATTTAGACATTTCCAAAACTTTAACTTTTAGACCATATATTTTTTTTTGTTGTCCAGTTTTAGCCTGGTTGTAGTTACATAAGCAGGTATGTGATCAACAGAAAAGGATTTTCATTTCCACTTTTTTATAAACGTGTGGATATATCACACTTTTCTCCAGCATGCAAGCAGGGTTTTGGTGAGAACATATATATTTTTAAATGCTTCAGAGTCAAGTGGTAAATTCTTGTCTGGCACTTTTGAGAAACATTTATACTGTATAGAAATTGAATTTGCTCATGCCCAATAATATGATGTTGCACCTTGAAAAACCCAACAATAACTCATTTTTACCTGGTTTTCCACAACTGTCTGGCTTTATCCTGATATGTTCGCCCAAAAACTTTGATTACGTGCTGACAAACTTAACTAAGAAAAATTGCAAACAGTGTCAATGACAAATAAAAGCAGCTTCAAGTTGTTTTGGACAAACCTTTAGCCAAGCTAAGAATGTTCTCTGCAGTTAGACGTTAGTAAAGTAGACATTCTTGCCACCAACTAAATCAATATGGGCATTTCAGTATATTACTTTAAATTCATGCTTGTCATTTTTTTAAATAAATGGATAAAATAATGAAAATATGGCAGTCCTTAGATGAACCTTGGATTCCCTTAAAGGTATGGTAAATGAACTGTACTTATGTAGTGCCTATCTTATCAAGATACAACACAATCTGTGCCCTCATTTACACATTCTTACATCACTCTACTATATCTATGCAACGATTAATCAGAGCTTTATCACATTCATACATGGATGGGACACACATCAGAGGCAATGAGGGGTTCAGTGTCTTGCCCAGGGACACTTTGGCGTGTGACTGTTGATGGAATCAAACCCCCAATTATTTCATTGGAGGACAACTGCTCTAACAACTCAGCCACAGCCGCCCTATCTGATCAGTTTTCAAATGTTTCGTCAAACATTTATCAAAAGTCAGTGCCTTCTCAGCTTGACAACTTTGAACTTTATTTTGGTGTAGTTACATCTATTGGATGTTGGCTGTACATAACAGGCAAAGTTATTTAGTACTTTTTGCAATTACTAATTTTGTGATCAGATGAATTAATGCAGAGGGTTGAAGCCCTAAGTTGATGTGGTTGTCATTTTTTTCTCCACGTCATCAAAATTATTAAAAGTTAAGACACGGTTTGCAGCTAAATATGGAGTTTAGAGGTTGAAGTTATGTAGCCACTGACAAACTAGATCAAAATGATGTAAAAGAAAAAGCTATTTACATCATCAAATAAAATAAAGTGACAAAATGTATGCTCTGGCAACTCCTACAACTGCAACACATGATTTTCATCATTCTGTTGATCCAGTATGTGTGAACCTTTTCTAGAGATCAGAAAGTGCATATGTATGTGTGAGTAGGAGTGCTGAGAAGGTGGAAAAGATGGTGAGAAAATACTTGTTAAAAAAAAAAAAAAAAAAAATCCAACAAGGTGATAAAATCTGTCCATGTAAAGCGTTCCGTGAGACGCTCCCTTGCTCGGACAGCTAGCTTTCATTTTGCCCGTAAGCACAACGCTTAATCACAAAATGCTCCAGTGAAAGTTTTCAAGGTGCGCCAATTACAAAGGTAGGAAACTGTGGTTGTGCTGGGAAGCCCCAGGTCTGAATATATTTGGTTGCACTGAAGTGAAGCAAATGTGTGTGTAAAAGCATTTTGGAAAAAAAAAAATAGAAATCTTACTGGGATAAGTAATGCTCTAAAATATGCTGTGAAATTGAGGTCATGGGGTAGAAAAACCAAACACCTGGGTGCAAAAATATATTTTTTAGTATATTTTCTTTATATTTTGTCGTATTTTCCTTCTTCCACCACTCTTTTCGTCTGTCTTTTGTTCAAGTTATCTTTATTATCCCCAAGGGGCTATTTGTTTCACAGTCAGTAGGCACACAAAGCATCCATACTACACAAGACACTGAGACATTAAATTAACAGAAATCTTCACTGTCCGTTAAGAAGCCTGATCCCTACAGGAATGAATGAGCTTTTCAGTCTGTTTGTCCTACAGCTGGGCAGCAGATGTGTACAGATGGAAGCAACCTGAACTCACCATGGAGTGGTGATCAGGATCTGCCAGAATCAGGTACACCATTTGCAATCTCAGTAGCCATCTTTAATGGGCACAATGTTAAAAATCAAGCAGTTTTGAATAAATCTTAGTATAGTTTTTTTTAGAAGGCCTGCCTGTGTGTGCACGACTGTGTGCATCCATGTGAAATGTCTTCCTCTCAGACCTCCAGAGGAATCATATCATTCTTTAAGGCAATTGATAAAGTTTTCATCTAGAACCCAGGGTGGCATGCACATGTATGCCAGATGTGAAGAAAAAAAATTTTTTTTTCCACATAAGGTCCATATGCATGTTTGTGTTTATGACTAAGATGCATCCAGAGTAGAAATAGAATCAAAAATCATCCAGCCACAAAATGTTATTGCGCAGTATAAGTATGAAACTGTTTCATTAAGCCGATAATGTGAAACCTTTTTAAATACTAAAATGTATAATTGGTTTGACCAGTCTTTGTTCTGTAGGGTGTCTACTTTCTGAAAAAGCAACAGCTTGGTTTGTTTGCAGCGACAGCTGAAATCAAATTCAACACAAATTCCAAAAAAAAAAAAAAAAGACCAATCTGTGGTTGGACGAAATAAAATTGGAAATTATTTTTGTAGACCATGGATTCCATGTCCTCTACACTAAAGAGAAAGACCATCTAGTCTATGTCCAAGCACAGATTTAAAGGTGTTTTCTCTGATGGTATAAGGGTTCAATTGTGCCAATGGCAGCTTACGCATCAGGAAATGCACTGTCAGTGCAGAAAATTATATAGTTTTAGAACAAACTCCCATCCAGATGTTGCCTTTTTCAAGGAAGACCTTGCATATTTCAGTGAGACTGCTAAACTGCACACTGCATCCATCAGAACATCATGGCTTAGTAGAATTTGGTTTGGAAGACTCAGGCCTGTTGAAGGGCTTGAATCTTACATCAGACGAGAGGGATGACATCACCCTCCAAATCTCCAGCACATGTTCTCCTCAATACCTTGATGTTTACGGTCAAAAGTTAGAAAGAGAAGGCTTCACACGTGTGGACATGGCCACATTTTAAACGCTTGTCCAAAGTGGGACATAATGTTTGACTGTTGAAGCTTTCAAATTCAAGATTTTTGGTAAAACATTTGATAAATGTGTTATGCTGCTATGAGTTTATGGATATGCTTATAATGTTTCTTTGTAACTGCATTTTACACAAGATTTTCAACTTGAAAATTGGGTTGAAAAACCAAATATTAACCAATATTAGTGTTTTGATACTCTGGGGAGAGTGGTGGTGCAGAGGTCGGAGAAGGCGAGCCTGTGATCAGAAGGTTGCCGGTTCGACTCCCTGGACTAACAACATCAAAATATGGGTGAGGAAGATGAAACATGCCTCCACCCTCATTTGTCCCAGAGGGCTGTGGTAGCTCGGTGGTCTGTGTTTGTGTCAGGAAGGGCATCCTGTGTAATAATAAAAAAATTAAAAAAACAATTGCCAAGTCTTCGTACAGGTGCCAAGTGTGGTGACACTTGAGGAAGGGAGCAGCTGAAAGAAGAAAACAATTAGTAGATACTATCCATGACCCCACCCCCCACCCCCAAAGACACTTGAGATTAAGTACAAGTACTGGATAGAAAATGTATGAAAAACAGCCAACAAAAAATACAACTTTAAAAATGTCTATAAGAAAGTGTGTCTGTTTGACAGGAAAAAAAAAAAAGTTAAAGAAAGGGTGATACTGTAAAAATTGTTTGCAATGGGCAGTCTGGTCTGTTAAATATTTTCATAACCAATACATTTATTCCTTAAAAGTTATGCTGGCAGGCTTAAAATACAAATAGTTTTGACCATCTGCATTCCAATTTTTGGCACAGGAACAGGTGAGTCATAAGAATAAAAAGCAGTGGCAAACTAGTTGGAAGTCAGTCATACGACAGAAAAGAAGCAATATTTTTTATTGTTTTGAAACTCAAAGATCTAAAAGCACAGCTCAAAATGAATTTTGCTCAGACAGTGCCAGAATAGATGGATATTGTACCAACATTAATGGAAACAAAAATTGCCAAAGGAGGTAACAAAGTTGTCCTCAAGTAAAACATATTGAAACACAGTGCCAAAAAAGAGAAAAACTGAAAAAAAGCATGTTTATTTGTCAGATGTTCCTCGGGTTTAAGGGTGTAGTTTGAAACAAAATCTAATGACTTATTGTAATTTTGATCCAGGCATATATTTATCTATTTTTCCCAAATTTCCCCCAATTGTAAAGTTTAAGTCCCAGCTTTAAAATGCACATCTGCAACAGGCAGTTATTCTGAACATAGGAAGGGGTTAAAATAAAAAAAAGCATGCAAATGAACAAACACGTTGACTTTTTGCAGTGCCAAAGAGCAAACGGGCACAGTTATTGACTAGCTGTGAACACGGTGGAGCATCCAGCAGCTGAAGTGCCAAAGTGATATTCATCTCAGTAGTTCACAGCCCAAAATAAATGTTAATGGTCCTCTGAAGCTGTTGGGTGGGGAATTAGAAACTGCTAACAAGGTCGCCACAGCAACTGTTGCACACTGGTAATAAAAATGTACAGTTTTTTTTTAAATAAAAATTCTTCTTCTCATTCCAACTTTTTAGGACATTAAAAAAAGTGCAGTTAAAGCTGGATAGGCATATTTATACATGGTTATGAAAATGTTTCTTTGTGTGCAAGTGCATTTGTCCATCCATCCATCCATCATACCGGCTTCTTCCTTTTTGGGTCTTGGGGGTTACTGATGCCTGGGTCCAGCTATCACAGTGAGAGAGGCAGGGTTCACCCTGGACAGGTCTCCAGTCCATCACAGGGACACATAGAGACAACGAGACAATCATCATTCACTCTCTCACGCAAACCTATAGGGGTTATTTAGAGTTACTAATCAGTCGTCTAACATGCACTTTTATATATATCAAGTTAAAATTTGATGTGGTAGAAGCTGAGGGTCATTCACGACACATACTCCCAAGTACGAGATCCCACAGCATGAGATTGTTCATACATTTATTTTTGAAATTCAACCAAAACTACTCCATTAGACAATTTTAGCCTAAAGCATGGCATAAAAGTTGACCTGTGATATTCATCCCTTCAAGAAATGTCAGCCTATAATGACTGAAGCTAGATTGCTATGATAATTACCATACAGTATATATACAGGTATTTCAAATAAACTCTACCACATACACTTTAATTTTACAAACAGTACAGTAACTATCAGTTTCTGCAAAAAATAAAATAAAATAAATAAAAAAAAAATAGGAAAGTTAAATCATGTCATCTGGACCAGTTTCTTTAAGTGATAAATGGTTCATCCTCCATCCAGAGGACTTCCTCAGTCTACAGCCTGCCAACCAGATCTGTCCCATAGGAAGCCTTTGTTGTTCTGTTTCATGCCAACCTCCTGTTGGAATCTCAAAAGTAGCTACACGTGCAAAACACCCATCCAAAACAACCATGTACAACAATCAAATGTTTTAGGGCAGATGACCGACTTGCTACTCACAGAAACAGCCTGAAGACAACCAAGGCCAAAGTGTTGTAAACAATCATTCAGGTAGATAACAAAAAGGCTGAACCGTGTCATCTGGACCAGTTTCTTTAACTGAGAAACAGATGGGACAGGTCTGGTTGGCAGGCTGTACACTGAGGAAGTCCTCTGGATAGGGGACAAAACGTATCTCACTTAAAGAAACTGGTCCAGATTACATGATTTAACTTTTTTAGATGATTGAGCTTACAACCCTTCATCAGCTACTGCACGTTTAATGACATATGTTGCCCTCCAAGATTCTTTCAATATTTCCCTATACTAATGACATTGATATTTGCATCAATAAAACTTTGTAGCATTTAATGATCTAAATGTTGTTTGGCACAATTTCATTAGCATTGCTTTATATAGAGGCACTTAGTGACAGATCCTCAAGTGTGAGTGTTTGGCAGAATTTCATTAGCATTGGTTTTAATGGATACGTTCAGTTTGTCTAAATGCTGTTTTTAATTCTTTTAATTGTAGTGCTTTTAGAGTGACATTCACGAGTACCAATAAAAAAGTTGGAAACTGCTACTCGCTGCTCGTTTGTTTTCCTGGACGGTTTCTGAAGGGCATGCTCTCTGGTGGGCTCACACAGCAGAGAGTAGAAATGAATCCAGTTCATTCTTGTAAGAGGTTATTCACTACCTGCATGCTATCTTCTGAGTTTACTACAGATTAAACATAGATAAGTAATTGCATTACACGAATTAACACAGTTAATATGAAATATTGAATTTCACCTCACTAAGGTATTAAGTTTGATTGCCTCAAATGCTTTTTCGGCTCATTTCTTGGAGCGAGCTTGGAATCTGAGCCAGGATGCTGGCTGCACTCAAAGCAGGTGTTTCCGCACAGGTGTGGCTCATGACTTAATTAAGTTGATTATGTTAAGTAGTTAATTAAACAATCAATTATCCCATCATCTCCTCTTGTATGGCTGTACTCAGGCACTGCCCAAACCCCCTACTTGGCTTCTAGTCATGGAAATGAGCCCGCCTGTCTCCAGGATTCATAAATGAATGGATTAAATTAAAAAATACCCATAATGTGAAAATGGGCCTCGGTTGACAGGTCAAGCAAGGATTCAGATCATTTGAAGTGATCTGAGGACAAGCTATAAGCAATTATTTATCTTAACCGTTTTAGACAGCTCTGCCTGACCTCCGCTTGGAGAAATGTTTACCTCTGACCAGATGGATGAGCTAAAAGCTAGTCCGAGCGAGGCCAAGACCAAAGTGGATTGCTGGCAGCCTAACCCCTTCTGCAAATGCTGTTTGTTAACCTTTACGCTGGTGCCAGTTTTATAATACACATAATGTGATAATCATTTGCAAGGATAAATGGCAACAAAGCTTGCTGGGGAACTTTCGCTGCTGCCTTTGGCACTTCCCGTTTTAGTATCATTATACTTTTGCTTGCCTAGTTGTAGTACAAAATGAACAATGATGTGAAACTTGTTGAAGTAGTGGTTATATGAGCCACTGAGATTTTTGAGAATTAAATTGTTTTAAGATGACATCAGTCCACTTTGCTGCTATTTGGACTAGGCTAGAGCAGCCGTCCTCCAATGGAAGAGTTGGGGTTTCAATTCCACCAGCAGTCACTTGCTTCAGTGTTCCTGGGCAAGACAGTGAACCCCTCGTTGCCTCAGATGCGTGTCCCATCAGTGTATGAATGTGATAAAGCTTGGATTAGTCTTTGTAAATAACTAGTAGAGTGTTGTGTGAATGGGTAATTGAGGGCACAGATTGTAGCTAAGAGCTTTGAGTATCTCGATAAGATAGAAAGGCGCTACATAAGTTTAGTCCATTTACCATTTGAACTGAAGTCATTCAAAGAGCTATCTACAAGTTGATGGCAAAAATCATTAGGTTTTCCAGAGAATGCTAGTTTTAAGGTCTGAACTAACCCTTTAAAGATGCAATCACACTTTGGCTTTTGATATTTTGATAATAGAGGGCTCTAGTTTTCAATGTATCACCCCAAGATTGTCAGTGGCACCCCTTCAGACCACCATTTAAAATATTTTCCTGGATCATCTCTATTCTAATTGAAATTAAATGCCTAGGATACATGTTACCACAATATGAACCCAAAGTTTAAACTAAGTTCATCATTCTCCATTGCAGTACAATAGCACTGTGTCCGTTTTTGTCAAGTCTTGAACACAACACAAAACTGAGAGATATGCTATTAGCTAGTTGCTGAGAGTAGATGTTGGAAATGACTCCCAGGTACTACCACACCAAATTGTACACAGTGTTGTTTTGCATTATTAGTGTTTATTGTGTCTCTTGGATCTTTTGCATGCAGCTTGGCGTATATCTTGGTGTATATCTTTGATCCTTATACAGTATACTGTTTCTTCTTTATATTATATTTTTGCTATTATTGGATGCAACTGAAACCCTCTGTACGTAATTTCTTTCCACCTCATGTACCACGTGATGAGAATGACAATAAAACCGACTTGCCTTGACTTGACTTGAAACTGACTGTGAGCATTGAGCAATGGACCTTTGTGGATCTTAGTTAAACAAGGGTTGAAATGCAACAACCAGCTTTAAGGCAATGGAGGTTCCCAACACCTGTATATTCCCCAGGGCTCCAACATGATCAAATCCTCCTCTACTTGGCAACTTGTTGGCAAACGGCATTCCCAAGGGAATTTCTAAAACGTATTGAAACATTTGCGACGCTTCTCATTTTCCTTGAGGGAGTCACCGAGGCGCGCAATCTTGTATTTTAAACACGTTCAAAAATTTGCTGTGCAAATTTTTATTTAAAGTAACCACCGGGGTTGTTGCAGATTTCTCAAATCTGTCTCGAAGCATTTTGGTTTTACTGGCACCAATTACCCAGCAGTTTAGAGTCTCCAACAGCTGCAGCCCAGTGAAATACCACATTAAGTGAATACATGTATAGACAAAAGATGTAAGGGTGCTGATGTCTTCTGAAAGGTGGTAATCGTCGATCTACTCGCTAAAATATTCATTGGGGGCCAGAGCTAACCTTCACTTTCGTCTCTGTCTATCTGTCAAAGACTGTGAGCTTCGGTATCACAGGAAGGTAAGAAGGAACAAAGCAGAAGAAAAAAAACGAAAAGGCTCTGACAGGTTTAGATTTTTATAAAAAGCTAAACGTTTTGGGAACTCGAACTGTTTTGACTCCTCTCACATTATCCTTCTTTAAATTTCTGCTTTCTATTTTAGGTTTTGTTGTGCAACCAGAACAAAAAATAGAAGGGATAAAATAACGGAGAGAGAAAAATAACACGCTCCAACTTTGTTTGGCATGATAACAGGATAATTGGGCACCTCCTGCTGACACAGTGAGAGTTTGAGATATTACCAGGTGAAGCTAAATGACTCCGTTTTAAACCCAGCGTGGTTAGCAGCCAGTTTTGACTTGTTGTTTATGTGTTTGTATTGTTAATATTATTTATTAAAGTCATTTGAGCTCTATTTTTACACCATTTTCACTATATTATAGTCTCCAACACGCACATCACACACCCCTTCCCCTCACCGTATCAGCTCTGTGGATATAGTAGTCATGCAGACGTCTAATGTCAAACCACCAATTACACAGTCAGTCACTTTTTATTCTCTCCAGCTTGCTTGTTCTCTGTTTTACACATCCACAGCCATTCGCTAACACAGTCACACACACATGGTCACGCACAGGTTTCAGTGTCACGCACTTTGGTTTATCAGTAACGTCAATGACCGGTGTTACGGTATGGTAATTACCTGGAGATCTCTTGGTTTGCACATCACCACACACACATTTACACACACAAATGGAACTTTTTGTAGACATTGTTTTAGCTTCAGCCTGTGTCTTTACAGTCTTTTTCACTCACAGATTGTCTTTCTTTCCATGCACTCCCTTTCCCCTCTCTCTTTTTAATACTGTTAAAGCAACCATCCGCCACAGTGGTGGCATTAACTAGGGCTGATGCTCCTGAAGGCTGACACACACGCATACACACATACCTAAAAATGTACACACACCCAAACACACTGTCTATATGGGCTGGCTGCCCACTGCATGCTAAGCTAATGAGATTGGCACAAGGCCACAATACCAATATCGGCAGCAACCTTCCTTTCATTCTGTCAAGAGTACACACACAAACACACACACATACATAGACACACAGTAGGATTCTCGCTCTGACACACTGAGTTACTCAGACAAAGATTAGATGAGAGAAAAAGCTGCGTAAAAGTTTTTTTCTTAAAATATATTTTCCCAGCTAAATACAAAAGAGAGAAGAAATGTTGATGAGACGGTTAGAACTGAAGGATAGAGCTCAAGAATGATGGAGAGAAGGATCCCTGTGATGCAGCGGTGACTTGTCCGGGTTGTACACCACCTTCAGCCCATTGACTGCATGCAAAAGCTCCAACCCCACTTTTGTAACTATTAACAGGACACAGCATATACAAAAGAGTGGCAATAAGAGTGATTTCCTTGTGTAGGAACAACTATCAGCTACTACCAACCAAACTGTTAGCTCGGTAACTGTAAAAATGGATGACTTATGACAATGTTGTGGCTGTGGCGATAATCTTTGATGGAGATTATGCAAAAACTTAATCAACTTTAGAATACATTGAGAGTTTCAATAAGATTCATCCATTTGTATGCTAATGCTAATGCTAAAGTAAACAAGGATTGAATGATTTAAAAAAAGAAATTATTGTCATACCAGCTCATATTTGCACGTTTATGGTACGAAATTCGGACTCAAGTCCTAGATCAAGAAGCCTAAAAATTAACAAATATATAAATACATAAAAGTGTATGTATATATATACTGTACATATACAGTATATG